>WEIT01012542.1:19985-35574 GCA_013389985.1 Dryoscopus gambensis | reverse complement strand
CATGTGGATTTCCACATCCGCCCATGTACCTCATCTCATGAATTATAGGGAAAACAATTTGCTGTATTGTAGTCCAAGTCCTCACCACGGCTTGCAAGGAGAATTTCAGCTCCAGTGCTCGGAGCATCTCCTCTCTTTCCCTTCCCCCACTGACCATGGTGCCATGTTCTTCCTTCCATGTGATCTCACTTTTCTTTTCTCTCTGACTTGGAACAAAGTCAGTATCTCTAAGTTGCTGCTGAGAAATTGATCTTGTCTGGGTTCTGCATTGGGGAAATACTTGTCACGTTTCTCATTGACAGCTGCATGGTGTTTTCCTCGGGTCAGTGCACAGGGAAAAACAGTGTATGGAGACATAAATTCAACTATTTTAGTGCTGGAATCGGAACTCCACGAGATGGAACAGCCCAAATGTCTGTCAGCCACATAAATGCCTTGCTCACCATCTTCTGACAGTGACTTGTAAGGCAATATTCTCTGTCTTGCCCCTAAACAATAGATTTGTTCTTTCCAGTCTCCTTTTAAAATAAATAAATTATTAAAGTAACACATTGACCAAAGACAGCCAGTAAGGGAAGCTTACTGGGGAACTTTGAGAGCATCAAATGAAGAGAAACATTCACCTGTGCATCCTCAGATCCTGAGACCTCATGCTTCTGTTTTTATTAAACACAACCTAGTCTGACCATGAATGACACAGGATAACAGCAGGGTTTTTCTTCAGTGAAGTCAGGATGGTGACTCTCCAGTAAAGCAGCTTCTGCTTTACAGCAGAATCTTCTAATGGGACACTACGTGAGTATTTGAGATGTTTGTTGCAACACCTGTGCCAAACCCTCAGCTTGGATAAGAGAGCACAGTTCCACGGACCGCAGTACAACTCTCCTGGGTCTGGCGAGGATGAGGTTAACTCTGCAGTAGCCAAGATGGGGCATGGCTAGGACCTGGAGTTATTCTGTACCACCCCACATCATTTTCAGGGGATAGGGGAAGAGCTCTCTTCCAGGTCAGCCTAGAGTGGCGGAGGGAGGGAGGTGTGAATCGTTCGCCTCTTTCTTGTATCCTCTACTGTCTCTGTTACTGTTTGGGTTTTTTTAATCTCATTGCTGTTTCCAGTAAATTGTTCTTATCTCAATTTGAGATCTTTACCTTTTGTGCAGTAAAGGGGGAGGCAGATGGAAAGAGGAGAGTGAGTGAGCTCACTCCATGGTTTCTGTAGTTTCAGTGGAAACATTAAATTGGAAAATACGGTTCCTAAACCATGACAACAACTCAGACAATTTACACCAGCAGATGATGCAGCCCACTTAGCAAACCTGTTGCATTTTTGAGGTGGGGGACAGCCATGGAAATTAAAAATTCACACTGCACCTTGCTGTTACTGAGCAGTGATTTTGTTAGTTCAAAAAGCATGCTTTCTAAATTACATGTTCCTTATTTGCCTTGCTTTTTTGTGTTGACAGCATTTCCTACAAGCCACCAGAAAGGTTCAGTGAGGACACATTCACCAAAGGCTGAACCATGCAAATCAGTTTTCTCCTGAATGCTTCATGCTTATTTTAAAATTTTCTTAACGTTTGGATGGGTTGTCACAAGAATAGCAAAAAAACCCACAAAAAGACTACCTCCTTTTGTCACATCAATACTCTAAAACTTTGTAAAGAAAAGCTCTTATGGATTTGTTAAGGTGAACAAAATAAGATGAGGTTTAAAAAACAAGCAAAGTAAACATTCAGACATAGGCAAACAACTGCTATGAAAAATTTCAGCTCTATTTCCTAATGTTTGGGGATAGTTATATGCAATGGAATACAGGAATCGTAGTGGGATATAGCTGTAAACTTTACTAGTACAACTAACACAATTTTAACTTCTGAGGCCAACACTTAAGTCAACAAGAGGAGGTCTTAGAGCCTGCTTAAGAGAAGCACTTAGTAACACTGAAGGGACAGCTGATAACATAACACCTTGCAGCAGGGGGACATCAAGCTGACATGGGTAAAATGGTGCTGTAAGTCAGAGTTATTGCACAAAGCCCTGAAGCCCTGGGATCAAAGCTTGCTGCCTACCTTCCTTGCAGAAAGGTCCTTCATAGGCTGAGTTGGTACAATCACAGAAGTAACCATTGTACTTCTCCACACATTTTCCTCCATTATGGCACAGGTTCCCATAACTGCTGCAATGTCCTGGGCATCCAGGTTTAACACCAGGTGTCATTTTAGCTCTCTCCTCAAGGTCAAGTTTCTGTCCATTTAAATGCAGAGATCGAATGCATCCCAAAAAGCCCTTCTGTCTGGAAGCTGTTCCCCCTGAAAAAGAGAGAAAAATGGACACGCACTCTTTGGTGAGTCTGCACAGTAATCAAAGCCATGAAGTTCAAACCTGACATACAAATATGAATCCACAAATTTAAAAAACTATTCTATATCAATGTGTACAGAGGCAGAAGATGACAGATAACAGCCCTGGAAACTAAAGGTGTTTCTCTATTTTTATGAAAGTACTAGAAAGCTGTATGTGACACCTTCTTTTCCTCATTCTTGTCTTTTTTGGCTTATCTACTGCCCTGTCTGACATTGAAACTGCAAATTCATTTAGGAGAAAGATTAGCTTCCTCAGCTTATGTCTGCATATCACCAAATACATGAGAAAACCAAACCAAAAATGTTGGGGTTCTGTTGTTTTTTTTCTATTTGTTGCCTTAGTACAAACAACACCCTAATCCCACCAGCAGGAGAGCTGCCCGTGCTGATGAGTCCAGAAAGCAGGGATGAATCATGTTCAGCACCAGGCCCGCTCACTGAAGGGAAATGACTGGAGTCCAAATTTATGCATGACTGCCCAGCCTGATGTGTTGCATGTAAGCGGTTGTTGTAGGCCTGAAACACGAGTTCAACTCACAGATGTGTTATTTATTACAATGGATAAACATAATTGCATTTCTTCCTGAAGACCAGACCTGTATGCAAGAGGGCAGTTCAGTCTCTACGGGATAACTAGCTTCATACCTGTCAGATGAAACTGCTAACAGTGTTACAATGAAGGCACTTTTTCCCTAAGAGGTAATTTCTGAGCATGCTAATAATGATGATTGTTGAAGTTCTCTATGAATATATAACCATTTTTCTTATCATAGGCTTTTTTTTGGCAGTTGACAATGTTTTGCTTTTGAAGATACTGCAATTTTGATTGCTGCTAGGAAATCTAATTCTGGTTCAGGAGTTATCAGCATTTGCAGACTCTTAAAAGCTAGCTTTATTGGTGATTCTCCTGCAAAAGTAGTATGAAAGAAGTTATTATTCTTCCATAGAAGTTGGCTCTATTTCAAAGCATATGATTTAAGAGATTACATCACCTGATAAGCCCTAGCAGAAGAGCATTTGTTTTCTTCCATAAATTAATTAAAGCAAGAATTCTGCAAATTAAGAGAATGCAGCAAGAGTCTGAAAAGGAACCTCACTCAAGTCCTAGTGTTCTACTGCACCATTCTGTCACACTTTTCTTTCTGGAATACTAATAGCAGAAATACTGGATGTGAGTAAGGGTAATTGAACTATAGATAGTATGCATGAGACACATTTATTTCATGCTCATTTTGTGACGCCTTTCTCAAGTTCCTCTTTAGCCAGCTATTTCTTTCAGGTGAGCAAATGTTAGCTCACTTATTTTAAAGACCCTCTGAGGACAAGAATCAGGCCTTCTGCATTTGCTGCACTGCACACACAATCCTCTTATTTGGAGATTTTGTTCCAAAACAAAACATACCATACAGAATTTTCAGTAAAGCCCACGTAAGTAGAAATGGGATTTCTCCCTTTAAGGCTACTGGTTACTCTGTTTTCTTTTGCACTGGAGGCCACCACAAATATTACAAGGATGAATGACAGTTTCCTTGCCTCTTCTCTGCACACATACAAATCCCAGCTGTAACATATGAAAAATGAGTAAAAACTATTGCTAACTGTTCTATGGATGTTATGTTTATTGCACTACTCACATTCTTATTGCTCTCTAAAGCGCTTTGGAAAGCCATGAAAAGTTTCTCACTTTTCTGTTTTCTGGAGAGTATAGAGCTTAACACAGACCAACTCTATGATCCTAGACATACATAGTATTGATTAAACAAATCTATAGCTTATTTTGGGCAGTTTTCTTCAATTGACTAGACCTAATCTTCATATACATTCCCAGAAAGCAGAGGAAAAACTGAAAACAAACAAACAAAACTCTTCCCCAAATTAGGCTTCGTAGATTCTTCCAACTCTAATAGAAGCCTGATGGACTAGACACTTTAATGGATGAGACCTCAACGTTTTATTAGGAAAACATATTTTAGGATAAGCCTAAGGACTATAAACACCCAGGTTAAGGATGTACTTTGCTGAGTAGAGGTAACAGTCAAATGGGCCATGCTGTTTTCAGCAAGGTGTTTATGCAGCCGAATTTTTCTGAGGAGCCTTTGGGAAAGGAAGAGAGAGTCTGAGAGGAGGGGGCAAGAAGCTCACAACTGAGCACTCACAGCATAGCTTGGTGACACTATTGGCTAAATAATTAACATTCTAGCAATGAGTTGAGGATTTTCTTAAAAAAAAAAAAAGGACTTTTTGTCAGTAGAAACTGGATTAGGGAGGCTGAAAATAAGTATTAGAAGCTCCTTGCTTTGTGTAACTGATGCAAAGAAAACAACAACTCGGAAAGTATAGGGATCATAATCAGGAGCAAGAGAACTTGCTGTGGTGTTCCTCAGAAGACCTTCAAGTCGCATTTTTTAGTCTCAAGCTGAAAGATGTACAAAGCATACAGATTACACAAAGACTTAGGCATTAATTCTTCCTCTTGGCCTCCAAAATATTCCAAGGTGCTTGGAATGCTTTTAAAACCAAGAACAGTAAACAAACCCCTTCTATTCCTATCACTCCTTGTCTCTGTCTCCAGAGGAAGTTTCTCAGATGTTGACTTTCTCTGGGTTATGTTGCCGTTGGCCTGCCTACAACAGACAGAGGAGATTCACCCAAGCATTCATTCCTTGCTTACTTGCTCCCAAGACAAAACCAGGAACCCAAACACCTAGCTTTGCTAATTTCCAAAATGTACCAAACAAATAGCACAAAAACTTCTGACCAAAGCTTTGTACATCAGATTAATTTCTCAGGCTTTTATTTTGCTTCTCTGATGTTGCCGGTCTGAATTCAAATCCTGTTCTCAAAGCGGTCTGGGAGGACAGTCTGTCCCACCCCCATGACAGAGCTCACGCCTTCACCAGTAGGTAAGACAGAGCTTCATCTCAGACTATGCCACAAGAGGACACGATGACACAACTACTCCAGGACCACAGGGATAGCTGCACTACACAAAACTATGCCACACATTTTGAGTGCTGAAAACGACTGTCCATTGAAAGGAACGGTTTTTGCGTGCTCCTTGTGAGCAAGTAATTTGTCTAATTGGCTCCTTACTGGGCAGTTTGGTGCAGTTGATTTTACTGAGCCTGCACATTTGTTTGGGGTTTGCTCCTTCTACTGTACTTTTTTCAAATTAACAGAAGAAACCTGGCCAGGTGCAAGGATATCCATGCTCTGACTGAGGATTATAATGCAGCCGGAAGCAGTTAGATACCCAAGATCCACTTTAAGAGCGGGAGAAAGGGTTTTCTAACTCCTTTAGGCTGCATTAAAATCCAAACTTGTTTGAGTGTAGTGGCAATACAAAGTCATTTTTCTCTTCCACTTCACACACACACACAGGGCTATCTCAGAAGCCTGCCACACACAGTCACTAAGGCTAGAAACCCCTTAATCACTGTCAGTATGCAGAATGCTGCAGAGACAAATGTGTTGTGGATTATAGGGGGAGTAGAGAGTAATATTACGTGCTGCTGCTTCTTTCCTTTTTTTACAATGATGTTTGTACATTTATTTTTCAGATGGATTAAAATTCTCTCTGCATGGTTGAGGTATTAAATCAATAGCTTTTTATTATAAGATTCAAATGAGACTTTCAGTAGAGACAAACTACATCACATCTGTGTATTGCTGGACTTCTGCCACCTTTCCCTGGAGCACCCGGGGACAAATAGTGCCAGAATCATGAGGCTGCCCAGGTTTCCAGCTCTTCTGACAGCTCTCAGGAAAACTTAGCAAGTCACAGATAATTTTGGCCTTCAATATGGCAGAGTTAAGGGCTGAAAAAGCACTCCCAAACCCATTTGTTTTTCTGTCCCTTTTGTTCATGGTTCAGTAAACATGTGGATGGACAACAGAATGCAATATATTTATTGCACAGTGAGAACTTTTCACCTCTTGGCTGAAATAAATACCTATATCCTAGAGTTTACTGTAAACACTCACTACAATCAGAGTACAATCAGTTGGACGTCACTGCTGGAATCAACTGGTCCAACCTGTTCCTAAAAGCATAGCCACATTCAGATGAGGTACAAATTCACTTCTCCCCCAAAACCAACGGGACCATTTTGGCAGAGCTGCTCCCCATCCAGTCAATCCCCAGCTGTGGGGATGCTGACGCTGTTCTGTGGCAGGTGCCCAGCTTTGTGTTTGTCTTTGCTGACAAGGGCTCCTGCTGGCACATTGCTCTGGTGGGGTCCTTAACTACCATGGATTTTCATGACACAATTCTTCAATTATGTCACTTTAAAACCACCATGCAATTCACACAACTAACATGTTTATTTTGCTGAGGCTGAGCAGCAAGCTTACAGGCAGATACTGCTTTTCAGATATGAGATGGTGAGCAGTTGATATACATGACATATCTAATAGATGACCTATGATAAACCCATCATATTTAGTCCTTTAGAAAGAAACAACCAAAAAATTGCAAAAGTCTATTCAGTCACTAAATCTCTAATTTTCCTAACTGGAAACAGTATGTTGGCTAAATTTCTCTGATGTTTCTAAGGTGTCTGGCAGCCCAAGCCTGCTGCCTCCAGGCCTGGCCTCCCACAGAACCTGTTCTTAGGATCAATGCACTATTTGAAAAACAAGTGATTAGCAGCATGCTTCATACCAGAAAACAGAAACCTTGCACTTAAGCCTCCCTTCTGTGAGTTCTTCAGTGAGCTCCTTTCCAGCTGAGTCTAGCAGAGATCATTTTAGGTATAAATCAACAGCTGAGTGGGAAGGACTCCTGACACTGATGCAGCCATATCTATTTATTAACAGATTAATTCTTTTCATTCAGAGCCCAGTAATTACTGCACACATACACAGTAAAAAGCTCAAATACATACCCCAAAAGCTACTTAAGCATAAGGGTATGAATATACAAGTAAACTTTATTAAAATGCATTGACAGATTGAGGTTTGCTACAGCATTTCAGCTAAGTAAGAAGATCCATTTTAAGGAAGGAATCAGAAGTTACCTTAGTGGCCCTGCATAAGAACAAATATAACCCACTCCATCACTGAGCAGATTACTCATAAAGACAGCATTTGAATACAGAAAAGAGAGAATTCCCTTTGTAATCCATTATCATATTATCAAATACAAACTACTCCCAAACCAGGTTTCTTGTGCAAGGGCAGTAAGTAAACAAAATACATGCAGGGGAAGCTTTTAATTTTCTTTTTTCTCCTTTGAAAAATCACTTTCAGATAAAACACCTGTATTTGCATTGACTGTGTTGATACTCCTCTCACTCTCTAGCCAAATAAAGGTTTTGGTAGGCATGCTTGAAGGAACAGATTTTAAAGACCATACTGTCATCAGGCTTTGCCCCAGAAACTTGTATGACAAACTTGTGACTTTTACAGTGTGCCTAAAGAGAAGGGTCACATTTTTTTTTACAGCAATTTACACAGCCAGTGCTGCACAAGAAGAAAGGTTATCAACTCTTTGGCAATAAATACATTTCAAGAGTTTGACCCTAAAAATACCATCAAGTATAGACAGCATGGTTAAAATACAGTTAGTGCTTTGAGAGTAAAGGCAGTTGTTTGGGATTACTTCATGTTGCCTATGCAGGAGTAGAAGAAGAGAAAATGAAATCAAGCCACCACATGCAAGCTCAAGGGTGAGACAAGAGCATTCATCACCAAAGTACATTAAATACTGTTGATATCTACAGGAACCCTTGGATTGTCCCTACCTACAAATAACTGGCTGTTGAGCTGCAGGCGGAAGTGTCCCTCAGCAGGGGCCTCCAGGACCTTCTTGGGGAGGTTGTCCACCTGTAGAGAAGTTTCCTTGAGGTTCCTCTCTGCCCGGACGTAGTGCCACTGGTTGTCATTCAGGGGTGTGGGAGACTGCACAGTGGCTTCTGTGGGGCCATTCCCGACATCTATGGAGAAGGTGATCTCCTTGGGGGCTGGAATAGATAAACACATGTGAAGAGGAAGTGAAGGTCTGAATTAAATCGTAGTTTTGACACCAAGAAATCTTACATAAATATACGGTCCATTAACTTTTATGTCAGCAAATAGTACAAGATCATTTACCTCCCATCTCCTACACAGCAGCTTATACATAAATTTAAGCCTGCAGCTCACTGTTTGATCTCCGCTGTGATTATGCTTGGTTGTGGGTACCCATCTTTTTTTACTATAACAATTACAGTGCTCTAGAAATGGCGCTTCTCTTTTTGAAATGAAAGTGCCAAAGGCTGCACAAAAGTCACATTATGGTCCCAAAAAATTTTTGACAAATAATGCTAAAATGGGAGAAACTATGAAGATCTTGCCAGCTAGATCTTTCAAAATGCAAGTACTTAACCATTACATAACTTGGCTTCATGTTGTATGAGAGAATCCTACAAGCACTTGTTTGCCTAAGTCTGACCCAAGATGCACGAAAAACTGATGAGCCAAACTAGTTAACTGATGATCCTAAACAAAAGCTGTATATGTAACACACATTAGAGATAACAAGGCTCTTAGGAACAGAACAATGACTGAAAAACAAAAGCAACATAAAGGAGTCCACCTTGCTCTGCTGGAGGCCTGAAAGGGGCTACATCTTTTTAAGCTTCTTGCTATTGATTATTTTCCTTTTCCTAAAATGCTAAATGCAGCAGGAAGATCAAGAACCAGGTCCACACACCACACAACCAGAAGGCTATGGACTAAAAATTCCTAAAAACCTTGTTATTTCAAGCCCAAAATATTGGATAGGTCTGGTTTTGGAAGCTGCTTCTTAGATAGTTAAGATAGGAAATGCTCCATAGGGATAGACAAAGATCTATTCTGAGCCCCTGCACCTGCTAAAAAGTGGTTTCCCTTTGAAGCAGCTGCTCGGTGGAGCTTCCTTGATACAAGGCCTTTAGGCTGCAAATTCCATCTGGCAGCAAGAAGCACAATAACAAACTACTGATGAGAAGCCCAGGTCTAAAAGATTTTTCCCAAACTTTTAAATAACTCATTTCTCTAGGAGTACAGACGTAACACACATACAGAACCTTTCACTGAACAATCCTCTTAGTTTACAGTATTTGCTATATTTGATGCCATTTTTACTTCCATATCCCTGAGAATAAAATACAGTACACTGAAGTACAACTAAATTGGACCTTGATGTGCAATTAACAGTAAATCACACCTCATTACCTTGTGATAATGCACCATGACATTTACTACTGGTTTAATGAATCGAAGGGCCTTGGGGCCCTGTTTTATTAAATTTTATTTTGGGGTTATTATAAGTATATTATCAAATGCATAGCACTCAGTTTGTTTTCCCTAAGCTTGACAGAATTTGGAATACACATGTCATATTTCATGTCAAAGCCGCCGTACTCTTTAGTCACTAATAAATACTTGGAGTCATCACAACAGGAGTGAGGCAAAATCTCACTAATTAAATTCCGTGCTATTTTCTTTAAACACTGAGTAGCAGTTACACTGCACTCACTTAATGGATTTTGAAATATTCAAGATCCATTACAACTGTGACTAACTTGTCTTGCGTTAGTGTCCTGTCCTTCATAAACTCTCACCTTGTAGCTGTACCATACCCACTGAGTTCCTCTGAACACTAGGGCTGCATCAGACTGGGTATGTTATTCATATGGAAATAAAAGTAACCATCAGAATGGTTGTATTAAATTTTTCAACTTTCAACTAAAATTACAGCCCATAGGTACATCTAACCAGTAGGTTTTTTTCTCTAAAGAGCAAAAAAATAAGTATCAGTAGCAAAAAGTATTGAAAAAATAAATTCATACACTTGTTTAAGAAAGATAAATCTAGCCATAATAAGATTATGTCTTATGTCTCAACAAGATTAAGTGTAATGACCAAGGCCATACAGGGAAACTCTGACAGGAGAGGTAGGTAAGTCTAGATCAAAGAGTCTTTATGTCTCCATCTTATCGTTTCCAGGCACCTCCAGCCATCTCGAGACGGCAGAAAATATGTCCTTCCCAGTTCTCTGCATCTGTCAGACTGGGCAAATACACCAAGATTTCTGAGCAGCGAAACTTACAGCTTATTTCAATCCGTATGAAGTCCTTAATCCCAAGGTTTTCCAAGAACACTCCGGATACGGCGGTGGTTTTGAAGAAGAAGGAGACGTCCGCACTGACCTCGGCGTGGAGCGTGGGGAAGTGCAGGTAGGAGGCCTCTGTGTTGAAGGAAGCAGCATTCCAGAACTGCCCTGCAAACACAACCCCCTTCTCTATAGTTAATTGGCACAGAACAGCAGCTGCAAGCTGCATGTGGAAAGCCACCTTTCATCAGAGAACTAGGTGTCATATAAAAAACAGTAACAACAACAAAAAAGGAACATTCTGTACCAATGGAAATTGAGAATAGCTGGTACTCACTGTCTCCATAGCAACGCAAAGGGCCGATTTTCCAAGCAGCCTCAGAATTTGATCTGTTTGTGTCAGTGATCACAATCTGAGTTACAGGCAAATGGTCTTTGAAAGCAAGGAGGCCGGTATCATTTGTCCTGGATTTTAATACACAAACAGAAAGAGACAGATTAACCACAGACAAACCCCCCACCATTCCTCATGCAAGGCAATATTTAAAAGATGCTTACTTAAAGATGAAAGAGCTTTTGCAGAATTACCTGGAGGAATTATGACAAATACACATGGTTTAAGATAGTATGTTCCCCTGTATGCTCTATGTTGATATGCAATACTGACCACCGAAGACAGCATTTGGATACATGATACTGGCCAGGATGGGCTGCAAAACTGCTTCAGCTGTGCAGAACAACTGTGAAGTTGAGGAAGAGCACTGCCATGCTGCCTGATGGGCATTAATGTAAACTGGACTCTACTGGGTTTCCTCAGCAGGGTGTATTTACTGTGGATCAAGTCTAAGTCCAAGTCTGCATTTCTGTAAAGTTAGCTGGAGACAGATAAAGGGTGTTTATGCTGGCTTTATGCTTTATCTGAGCAGGAAGAGGACAGGCAATGCCTGATCCACCACGCTGTTAGCACAGGGAAGCCAGACAAGTACTGATCCAGCTTCAAGGTGGCTGGGACACAAGTGACCATGCAGACCGCAAAAACAGCTGAATTGGCAGAAGGAGTTCGGACTGAATCAGTCCTTTGCATTGCATGCCAATTGGCATTTGGGGTAAGCAACTGACATACTGAGTGCGGATTTACTGCATTGTCAAACTTCTTGTGTTTGTTTAGCTGGGCTTGTTCTTCAGCTGCAACTAACTTACATATGGCTGCTAGAAAGGAAGAGAAAAGAAAGTTCAACTTTTAAAGGAAAATTTCTTTGTTTTTATTCTGAGTCTGGATAAAAATTTGTCCTCAAAACGCAGCGTGATGTTTCATGGCAGGTCCTTAAGCCCACCGAGTGACTTTGGCTCTGGCAGGGTACACAGATGTGCATTCACCCTACTGCACTTCATGAACCCAGCTGAGTCCCTCAGGCACCAACCCTGACCTTGCCAGAGCAGAGCTGTCCTTTTGAGGTCTCTTTCTATTGACTGATAATGGAGAGGTGAGAGTTACTGAATCTCTTCCTCACAATGATATTTTCTCTTCTCCTTTCCTCAAGGTTAAGGTTTGCTGTAAATCCGGGCCCAAAACCACGGCAGAGCATCCCTCATGGAACCGAATCTCAGAAGCTTTGGAGAAAGGATCTCTACCTCTGCATGGCCCAGCAAGCTGTGTGCAGGGTCTGGACTCAACTCACCTGTCTGTTCACAGGAGAAAGACTACATCCTGCACGTGGGGATGGCAACACATCCAAAATGCCAGTAATCCCGAATTTGTACCCACTGCTCTTCCAGGCAGGTGTGACAAAATGCCTCAGGAAACAGGCATCACTATCTGAGTGATAGCTCTGCCAAAGAGTCTGGCAGGATTCCAGACCTGTCCATATCCTGCTTGCAATGCCAACTTCCATAAATGCACCTCTCGGTGTAGTTCCAGATATGGGAAGGGACACAGACTTCTAGCAAAGAAATAATAATCAGAACAAACACTGCAGCTGTGCTCTGACACACAACCTCAAATGTTTGTTTGGCTAAGTGCTCTACTCTAATTAATGTTAGACAAAAATAGGAGTATTTTGATCTTTTTTTATAAAGGCTGCATACATTGCATTTATTTTTCATGGCTTCTAATTCCATGCAGCACAGTTAATTGTCTCATAATGCCAAGGGGAAAAGGAGACATACCCTCTCTGACGCTAACATTTTCTTCTTGCTCCAGTGGGTGTCTGACGTGCACATAATTACAGACAAAGTGCAGCAAGATGAAATTCCCAGGCACGAGGCAGAGTAGGGCCCTCAGTACAGACCCAGGAGGAAAACTATCATGTATGAATCAAAGGTACCTGGTCTCCAAATCTCTCCAGGGCTGACTCTCAGTACCACACTCCTATAGCTTATTGTATCAATATTTGAAAGTTAGTGTAAATACTCCTAAACAGATTGTGAAACTGCTGTGAAAAGCTAAATTATTTGAGCATTCCTTAGGAAGGTAATTAAATAAGGGATTCTAGTGGCTGCAAGGAAGAAGGGTAGGCAGAATGAATAAAAGAAAGGCAGAAAGATGCATAGTAATAAAATATTCAATATATACATAAGTAACTAAGCTGGCGCTTTCTTTTTCAAAGTAAAATTTTTCAAAAATTGCAAAATATTTAGGGAGGTTTCCTGCAAATTTATTTAAATTTTAAAAATACTACAGTCTTTTTACTGGCTATGATCAGCATTAAAATAAAAGTCAGTATCTTTCTACAGCTAGCATTCAAACTATCTACAAAAACCCATGAAATGGTGACATTTTAAAGATATCTATTCCACATCTTTGAAAACTGCATTGCTTATTAGATATTCTGCTGTATTGCATGAAGCTCTTTTATATCAGATTTTATGACTGAATTTTTACTACTTATATGCTGATGTCACAGCAAACTTTAGCAGCACAGCTCAAGTGTGAGAGAAATATATTCTAGAATTAATAAAAATCTTCACTTTTTTGTTAATGAAAGTTGAAAACTCAATCAAGCTTCTCTTCAAACTCCAGTAGCATGTTTTATGCATTTCATTCTCTCACACATGGACAAAACCCCTCATATAATGATATGTATTTTCATACAAGCAGACAATGAAATAAAACTTATCAGAAAACATTCTGTCCTTCAGAGAACGTGTCAGTGTGAAGAAAAACATATCTATTGTTGCAGTTAATTATTATTATTTCATAGTAGGAAATAAAGTTTTTGGTGAAAGATCAACACCTAAGCTATTTTAGCTAAGAAATGCAGAAAAGAGAGTGGAAGACATTGTGAGGGTTTCCAATTCTGGGTATTCCTTAAATTGAACTTATTTCAGACTCCATTTCTTACGAAGCACCACAATTCCTCTTCTCTATGTGGTACACCACGGCAGCCTCTCAAATATAATGCATTATTCCTGAGAGAGGAGCAAAAGAGCTTCGTGTACCTGTACAAAACCTTCCTGGAGGCACTGCTGTGGCACTACAAAATAAAAATATACCAGGGTTTGGACAAAACATTTGAAATTTTGCCTGAAGGGGGCTTGGGGATCACTTTTCATGTACTGCACTTTTCAAATAAAATTACTATTTTCTGATAAAAAGCATCTGCACTCCAATGTGCAGATACATGATTTTGTCTTCTAAACAAAAGCAAAACCTTGTTAGATTAATTATTTTGGTATTTGTTCCCAGAGTTCCTTTTTACTTATAAGTATTTTAATTTGGCAGTTCACATACACTTAAAACCAGATTATATTTGCTTTTCCACAGCTGCTTCTCAGGTTAGCCAAACCCACTTCTTTATTTCTCTTCAGTGGGTTTCACATTGCACTCCATGGCTACTTCCACCAAGCACAACCCTTGTAAGTTAAGTCCTGATTTCACAAAAATCAAGGTAGGTTTTATCACTTCCCTGAAGAGAGTTCTCTGCTCACAGAAAACGGTCTGAACAAATTAATAAACTTGGGAAGTCGACCTCCTGCTTACCTGACTTGGCGCTCAATTTGGCACAAAATCACATGAAAATCTGAATGTTTTGAGGGTGGAAACAACCCTCAACAAACAGATGTTTCTCTGAGCTATTTGCATAAAGGATAATGTTAATTTATCTTTTCCACAAGCAAAATCCAAGCCAAACAAATCCAATAATGCCCTTTAAATAAAATCACTGAAATTTTTTTGTTGATGGGTGTTAAATACATTTGGATGTCATTTGTTTATCCATGTCTGAAGATTAATGCCTACATCTACCCAAAAGACTTCCTCAATAAGCTATGAGGCAAGTCACACATCAAACAAACACTCTATGTATGGACCAATTTAAAATAGATGAAAATAATTTGCTACTAAAGGTGATAGTGCAGCAGCTGAATACTTCAAGGTGTAGTAATGGTAGACTCACCTGTAAATGACAAATAACTATTTTGATTATAACATTATGAAAGTTTTTTTCTTCTTCCTGGCTACTACTAAAAGCATGCTCAACAAACCCTCGCTCTGTGGTGTCCTAACTGTGTGAGCCATCATAAATTGCTAATCTCTAGGCAGCCATTTCCATACTTTTTGTAACAGATGGTAGAACAGTGGTGCCATTAAATATAATTTATTCTCATATGATTCCCTATTGGTATGTTTTCCTCTTGCACATTAATGGAAACTCTGGCGGGATCTGAGCCTCAGTAGCTCAGATATTCAGCACAGATTTTTAGGAATACTGTACATTGGGGAAAAAGAATACTACCATCAGCAGATGGCAAGGAAGCACATAAGGAATGGGCCCGTGACACAGGCTTTCATCAGGAAAACTTTTGAGGCCTGTGCAGGACATATCGTTAATAATCCAAAGGAATACATTTTAATTGCTATCTTGCCCATGAGCCGTATCCAAAAATGCTTTATTGGGTAAAATAATGTACAGTCACGATAAAGTAAAAACACCAGCATGAGGGGACATACCTAACAGCTGAAGGCAAGATGCAGTGCCTGTATTTGGCTGAATTAGAGATACAGAGTTTGGTAATTAGAGTAATGAACTGAATGTTGACACCTCAGGGATCTGCTACAGTCAGCTCTCTGCAGGCAGCTCTTCCCTGTTGTTGACAAATGCAGTCATGACGGCAGATATCCAAGACACTCTATACAGGCCAGGTCACCTCT
>WEIT01012542.1:1268-15751 GCA_013389985.1 Dryoscopus gambensis | reverse complement strand
TCATACTGTGACTCCAAAACCTCCTATAGAGACTGAACCAAAACCTACAGAAGCCAAACTCTTCTCACTGACCTTAAAAAGCTTGAGAGCCAATGTAAAAGTTAAGGCACATTATACTGTTTCTTAAGAAGAATATGAGACTTTTTAGTAGTGCATATTTCTTGTTTAGCTGTATCTGAATTTTTCTGTCTAGGCCTCAATTTTCTGCTCCGATGTACACCTAAGAACCAAGCTCCTAGAGCCTTTATTCATTCAATGCTCCAACTGAATCAATCAAAACTTTTAAACAAATAAAAATTATTGGATGTGACATTCAACAAGAAAGATTTTTTTGAAGACCACCCATCCCAGCAACCTGCTTCAACCAGATGTCTTTGGCTCAAAAAAGAAATTTAAGGTGAAATTGGAAGTCCAAATTCTAGTTTCATTTTCATCCTTATCAGATTATACTCAAGCCATTCAAGCTTCCTGAACTGTGAAGCAGGGAAGATTTAAGCCTTCTTGCCCTATTTCCTGACCCCAGCTCTTCACACAGACACTGCTATACACATGTTAAAATTATTACCATTCTTCTCTATCTGCGTCACAGTTGCAAAAATATCTCATATCCAGACAACTTTCTTCCAATCCACATGCACACTGTTGAATGCCCGGAAGAGATCCTCCCCAGTAAAGATGCTTTTCATTGGCGCGGCCAACCCACCAAGCAAATGGCATTCCATCTGGATGAAAGGGAAAAAGAAGGGGGGGAAAGAGAAAAGAGAAAAAGAGAGAGAAAGAGAACTTGATAAGCAAACTGGATTCTCCCAAGAATGAAAAAGAGAATGGAGGTGGACATGTTAGACAATACTGAAAGAAAAGATGCAAAGTAACAAACCACAAACTTTGCCCCAAATTCTGCTTATGGAATGCTTGTTGAGAAAGCAACAGTTCTGTTGTAATCTCATTTGGTTTGAGAAGCAGCTGTTTCACTTTAGGGCTCACGTGCCAGTTACTCATGAGAACCTTGGCGCCTTTCAGCTGCAAAGACTTTGGAATGGCAAACCCAACATCACTGTCTGCACCAGCTGTGTCCAGTGGGTTTTGTGTGACACTGTGGGGGAGATCTGATCACTGAAGGAGACTGAAAACAATATCCCTGCCATGACTCACACTGCACAGATTGTACTGTACCACACAGGATTGGACAAGGAACTCTTCTAGTGTTAACTAGTTTTGCAAGAGCCTCTAGCCCTTGATCAGGATTTCTTACTTAAGAGTCAGATGTAAAGAACAAAAATCTACAGAAATAACACACTAACTGATCTAGTATCATGAACTTAACACAGTTCCTCTCAAAACTAAGACCAAAATTTCTATCGGTTTCTCAGGGAGCAAGACTAGGAATTTTAATGTGTTCTCCATGGGTGCAATTTGCAAATGCAAATCTCCATAAGATATTAAAACAGGTAGGGCATAAGTGGGAAAAATATTTCCCTGCTTGGGAATCAATTTATCTCTGTGAAGCTATTTTCTATCTACAGGAGCTTTAAGGTCTATGTATTTATATAAATCGAGACAGTTTTTTGTTCAAATTTCAGAATCCATTATGCATCAAGCATTAAGTATTAATAGTCAGATAGAGTAAGCAGAATCTGATGTAATGAAATTCACAGATTAACATTTTCTAAGACTGACTTTGTCTTCCAGCTCAGATAACTTTTTCACTGACTCCTTAATCCTTAAATCAAAAAATGTAATCAGTTTATACATACAGGTAGGTGGTAAAATTTAACAAAATTGACATATCAAGACTTTTTGATCAAAGGAGCTTGGAAAAATAAACTGCATGGCTAATATGGAAAGATGCATCAATTTATTCTTCTGCTTTACTAACATTATTAGTAGGGAGTATTTCTCATTATACAAGGCAAGAAAATCTAAATTATGAAATGCAATCAAGGTTAACTGTAGAGTGTGAGGGACTAATTAAAATGAGTTTTAGAATCACTTGGCAAAATTAATTCATGTTTATTTTTCTTCTAAGCTTAGACTGCTGAACTGTAAATTCATGAAAAAAGGAAAATAAAAATAGGAAGAGCAACTCCATTCTCATGATACCAACAATTAAGACATGACGAATTTGACCAATACCCAGAGGTACTCATTAGAAAAACACAATCCAAGTACATCTACAGATTCATCTCACAAAAATATACACATTCATTTTAGGCCTCATATTATTGTCATCACATTTATACTTTCTTTCTTTTCTATTCAGCTGATTTTCTTGCAGGGGTTGATTGCTGCAGCCAGTGAAACAGTTCTGTATTATTGGGAAATTACTCGGTAAAGCTTGGAATAGTAATGTTAATTGAATAAAAGGGTGATTTTTCTAGGAGTAGAAATAGATATTATACAGAAGTGCTTAATCTAATTCTAGAAGTGCCCATTCTGGAAAAAAATATTTAGATTAAGATAAATTCTTCGGGCCAACAGCAAATAATGGTGTTCATTAATCAAATACAATCTGTGTCAGTTTCCTTTGGCAGAAGTCATTATATACTTAAACATAACAGTGAAATAAGCAATCCTTCACATGTATTACGAGTAAGTAATTTTCTGATGTCTTTTTCAGATCTGTTGTTATTTGTTTTATTGAGCAATACCAAGCAAACACATACACATTCAGATTTATGGTATAGACTGGGGAAGTGGTAGAAGCACCACAGTTTGAGTCATTTACAACTAAATTAAATACAGTGCTAAAAAATAGAGCATTCAACATTATAAGAAACAATCTTAGCCTGTCAAGGGAACAGGCTATAAAAAAACAGTGTCTTTTTTCAAAATTCTATTTATTAGGCAGAGTTCTGCTACCCTTCACTCAAGATGAGTTGATTTTTCTCACTAACTAGTCACCTAGAAATCAATCGTAGTATTGGGGTAAATTATACCCTGATTCTTCAAAACTCTTTTCCACATGTTTGGTTTTTAACACATGGGAAATCAGAGCTTTTCAGCAAAGCTGTTACAAATCTACAGTATTTCATCAACACCTGCAGAGTTTAGGAATTCTGAAACTTATATTGTACGTCATATACCTGTAATGTTGAAGTCAAGTAATACTTCATAAACAATGCTAATCAATCTGAATTCTTTCCAGAAAGTTTACACCATTATACCCTGGCAGAGCTGGAGGAAGTCTTGCACTGAGATTGAGTTTGGCCAACTTGTATTAAGATTCTTTCTTCTAGGTCTGTAGATTTGTTGCAGTATCTTCACTTCTGTAACCATGGTATTACAATTTTTTCAAAGCATTATCAACTCTCCACCACCTCAAAATGAATTAATTTCCCTTCTGTGATGAAGCCATAGACCAAATCAATGACATTAAGCAAGGATTTAAAATGACCCCTTATGGTTACATAAGTCAGTAGAGTTCTACTTTAATATTTCTAAGCTAGAAAGTCCATTAGTAAGAAGTACTACTAATTCTTCAGTATGTGCTTAAACTGTTCCTAGCAATGCATTACTTAGTAAAAAAGGTTGTCAAAACTCTGCTGCACAATTAAAAATATTCTTTTCACGTAGTTTTTTTTACATTTATAATGGAAAAAAAATCCCCTGTAAGAAAAAATTTTTAAGGTTGTCTTTGAACTCTGTGCTATGATTTTGAAGGAGAACATGTGTGAAAAAATATCCCAAACCAAGAAAAACAAACAAGACCCAAGGGAATAAATTCACCAATAATAGAACAGGGACCACTTTCCTTCCAGTGATTTCCTTCTGCGCTGCTTAAGCTGCCTTTGGAAGGTTTCAATTTTGATAACAAAATCTTCGAAAAAGGCAATTTTTTGGTTGTATTTCCTGCAGAGAACAGGATGACAGTGATGTTGCTGTCTGGAAGCCTTTACAAACAGCTCTGGTATTTACACCACTGTTTTTTACCATAATTTAATATAGTATTATAATTAATATAATGTAAGCATAGAATAATACTATAAATTAATAAAATACTATCATTATAATGAATTATAAAATGATATAAAAAACTGACCAGGAAGACCAAATTTTGTATCAAACCAAGTACTCCTTTATGCTGTCAGGCACAGACTGTAGAAGGTACGGCTGGCACAGATCTACTGAAAGGAAAGAATAAGGGATATCATCTTCTGTGGATTATCCATTGGCCTATTCAACAGCTGGGTGTGTCCACCCAAAGAGCCAACTCTGGAAATCCTGACACATACCACAGTGCAATATATGGACAAGAACTCAGCCTGTGTCCATGCAGCCAGGCAGGGAGGGTCAGGCTCCTCTCCGCTGTCAGTTCTGCAGCAGATTTCCCGTATCTGCTCCACCACTGTGCTTTTTTCAGCTGTTCATTGGTATCTCCCTGTACGGAATCTGCCTCGGCAGCAGCAAGGCTGGCACGCTTCACCAGCACAGAGGCTGAGGACTATGAAGAGCATAACAGACACGCGGAACTGGTTTCCTGTGGTCCTTGGGAGACACAGATTGAGGTCAAATTCACCTGCACTGCGTATCTGCCTCTTCTAGGGACAAGAATGGCTGAACACGTATTTAGTGTCCTTCCATCAGCTTACAAAAAATAGCTGTCTTCCTAAATCTCCCTCACACTGACAGTTCTCTTATTCTCCCTATTAGGAGGCATTGACATTTGTAGAAATACAAGTTATTTTCAAAGGTTTAGGCTTGCTCATGATTTAAATGGCATTTTTTCAGAAATTATTTGCATAGGCACTCAGAAGCTGAAGGAGAGGCAGAAGCAGCATATTCCAACAGCATTTATACACATTATACGCATATCACTGTGTGTATCAATTCCAAGCAACCTCTGTGGACTCAGTTTGCCTTTATTTAGGCATAAAGTCTTAGTACTGACTTTCATGTTTATACAGCGTGAGTTAGTACAAAGCCATGCATTTTTAAAAGTATTATATTTAAAATATTTGCCAAGATTTGTCTGCATGATTTGTCAGTTTGCTCTTGCTATGGCAACAAACAAAAATCTAATTATGAAAACACAGCAAGATAAATTGGATCCTGTGTTAAACTCTTGTGCTGTATAAACCTAGTCTGACATAGCACTTACATACCCCTAAGAGAGTCAAGGTTTTTGGGGTACCCAAGTTATTGAAACAGGTCAGTTAAAGGTCTTTTCCACCATCACATCAGGTCAATTTATTTGTATTTGTCTGTCAAAACACTGAAACCATATTGCATTCAAACAACATTCTCTTGGCAATCTCCATTTTTTCCCTCCAAATTCAAACCAAGTTAAGCAGACCTGGATTTGTAAAATCTTACATCTATAAATTTTACTAATGCAAATGTAAATTAATTTACATCTATGCTTTTTTCTCTTAAAAGGAAAGATTCACATATCAAGAGGTAGTGAAAATTAGGAAAATACTGATTGTAGAATTGCATAGGGCAATCAAAGCCAATTCTTTGAAACCTCACTCAAAACCATAAAATATCTGTTTGCACTAACCACCTCAACAATATCAAATCCTGCAAATGGCTCACGTGATACATTGAACAATATGTAAAACAAGCAGTTATCAGATTTTTTTTATACATATGTCTGTATATATACACACACTTATGAGGCAATTTCAACCTGAATAACTGAATTCAGAGGCTAATCCAGAGTACAAATTATCATCTCAGATAATCGTTTTTTAAAAGGCTCTTGAATAAATGGAGAAAGCAGTAAGAGAGTGAGAAGGGAAAACTGACTCTTTTTTTTTGCAAGGGTTTACCAAGATCTTGTTTGCCCATGCTTGATTTTCTTCCATCATAACACTAATATAGCCTTTTATATTGGAATTTTTAACATTAAATTGACATAAAACCAAATTCTTCCCATTTGGCCTTTCAACAGGGAAAAAAATACAGTTTTGATAAATAAAGTAAAAAGTATTTAAAATTATTCTGGACCAGAAAAAAAAGAGAAGAGGAGGACAAATTGGAGAAATATTCCACACTTAGTTGAAAACACATAATTAATACCTTCTTAGAGGCTGTTTGTTCAGTGAAGAAGTTTGTGTTATTTATGACTCAGAATGTGTATTGCTTTAAACAACAACTCCCACCACTGGGAAAATAAACTGATAACACAAAGCGGGATGAGTTCAGGCTGTGCTGCATTAACCGCAGCGTGCTGCCCATTCTTTGAAGTGGATACTGCGATTTAACAGTGAAAATGTTGCTCTTTGGTTTACAACCCTCAGCGAGGGTCTCGTGTCTCTGCCCCCACCCAGCGGAGGCAATACCTGAGATGGCAGGCTCTCTGCACCTCACAAACAACCCTGCTTTTGAGTCATGATCGGGTTACCTTGGAAAAAAATAATGTAATATGGACCAGGAAAAAATGAGAATCCCCAATGACATGGTTCCTTTGAACATTATTTACTCAATAAGCCACCAAGTCACCCAGTTGGTTTTTTACTCCACTACTCTGCTTCCATGTGGACACAGACCTGTTTTATGCCTGTCTCATCTTTTTTTCAGTACGGCCATAATGACTATGTAATCCTTCCTTCCTTTACCTAAAACCTTCTCCATGAAAATTGTACCAGTTTTATAGTCCTTTTTCTTTCTTAAAGCTGTAACCCACATACCACTGCCCTAATTTTCAAAGTGAGAAAACGTGGTTGTGTTGGAAATCACAGGTGGTCAAATACTGCAGAAAGACAGTCACTTTTTGTATTGAGTACCAACTGCGCCAGCCAGCATCACCAAGAATCTCACTGAATTAGATTAAAATTTCTGGTCAGGTTCTGTCATTACTCAAGTCAGCTATCCAAAAGTGAAGCAGTCCTGCTAATGCCAGTGGAACTACCCAACGGGCAAGATAACAAAGTTTGCTCCTCATTCTAAAATTACTTTGTTAAGTGTGGTTAGGAAAAGGGGAAAAAAGGCAGTACTTTGCTGACATTTTGTTTCTTGCTATACAGCTTTGCTGCCAAGGTGCACTACTTTCACAAAGTCCCAGGCTGAAGTAATGGCTCTAAAAAAAAAAAAAAAGAAAAAAACACATAGTAGCATTTGTCTGCGTCTCTTAAGCAGAGAAACCGCTCTCCCTCTGGAGCAGCTGTTATCACAGTGTGTTCTTCTCGAGTTGTTAAGATATTCTCATAGATGAGAATGGGCAAAAAGAAGGTAAACAAATGTGGACCTTTGCTTCTTCTACATTTAACAGGAGCCCAATGAGCTGAACTGCTGAGCTGCAATGACAGAGTTAATGCTGTTGCACACTTAGAGTGCCTCAGCAAAAGCAAAATCATCATCAAGCCTTTGAGACATAGATTTGAGGATGAGCACGAGGATTTGAAACCCAAACACTTTTAGATGCTCAGGAAGATTAAATCTACATCTAAACTAAAATTTTATGCCTCATGAATATCCCTGTTGAAGGCCTAAGAAGGCTGAAAATATAATATTATGAGTACGTGCATTCTCCTCTGCCAGCCAAGGCTGGGTTGTTTTCTCAATTAATTTCTGGCCAAGTGACAAGTTTCCTGAAAGATGCAAGTGGGACTACAGCCAACAACAGAAATTCTGTGAACAGCTGAAGGCATGCAGGTTGGGAAGGAAAAGCAAAAACAAACAAACAATCCAAAAAAGATTAAAGCTTTTAGGGACAAATGACAAAACAGGAAATGGCAGCTTTGAATCCTCAGCAGTTTTGCTGAAGATGAACTGGATATCCTACCCTGCTGAAACAAAAAAATGATCTCATTTCCTTTATTTTCAGCATGCCATCTCACCTTCACTTCAAAGCTGTCCCTCTTGCTTTCAATTCCTTTTCCTCTTTCTCATTCCCCTTTTCTTTTCCCATTTTCTGTTTAACCTTAATCCTCTAGGTAAATTCAGATAAACAAGCCTGACGCTGCCTTAACAGATAAGCCTACGACATTGATTCATGTTCTGCCACATCCTTACTCTGTACTGGGACCAGAAACCCATCAGTGCCCTGGATTCAATTGCAAGTGAATAACGACCATGGTTAAGCCACAGTGGGCTCCAACAAAACCCTGCCTGGGCCAGAGGAGCAGCTCCTGCTCTGCAGATGCCTGGACTTTTTTCCCTATGTCATAGCTACAGCCAGTAGGAATAATGGCAATAAGATGAACCCATCATTTCCTGCCCTCACACTGCTCAACCAGCCCTTACGTGTTCACTCATCCTCGTTAGCAGTATCCTCTCACCCATTTCCACTGGAACACCACCTCGTGAGGTGGCTCAATACAGTGCCCAGGAAATAGTCTTTCATTCTTAATCAGTTCTTCTGCAGAAGTATAAAAATGGTTAGTGAGAATAAATAGTAGTGAGTGCTGAATCAATAGATTACTAAGAGAAGATAAATCAGATTACGTAATTCCAGTTCTTGTGAAAGTGCTACGGGACACTGAATGATCATATGGGATTTTGGGTTTCTCTGCACCTGCAGCAGACCAACACTCCTCAGTGGCTCTCTAGGGCCTGAGGCAGACAACAGGAGTGACGTTTGCAGCCACCCTGTAGTCAGACAGTGACACAGCCCACTCTCCCTGTGTCCTACCACAGTCTTATCCTGGTTACCTTATGAGCTAACTGGTTGAGGTGCCCTCATGGAAAGGAGGAAAGCATGGAAGAGATGAGTGAGTTAATAAGTTTAGACACATCATATGCTCCTCAGAGCTTTCTTTTTAAAGCATTTTATAATGGATGGGAAAGGGCCACAGGGAAAGGAGACAGCATTGAACTAATGCACCTTATAAAATACTGCAAGGTGAGAGTAGTAGTTTATCACAGCAGTTTTTGTTCTTAAATGCTATTTAAGTTTTCACAGATGAAAGCACTTTCAGAACCTAGAAATAAGATTGCAGAGGACAGAGGGGAATAGTTGAAGCATCAATGACTATGAATGGTGCATCAAACCATAAACCAATCATTTCACCACAAGAAAACTTAGTATTCAACTATTATTCATGGAAATGTTGAAGTGAGAAAACTTTTACAGAACAGTAGGACAACATTATAAGCAGCTGTCCCAAGACAGACTTCCAGGAAGAAACACTTTCTAGCTCATTCACTTACTATTATTTTCCATGAATAATAAAGGACAGATCCAGCAACTGGCATAAAGGCATCCAGCTCCAGTGAAATCAGGGTAGCTGTGCTGATTTGCACTCACTGAGCATCAGGCTGTTCACAGGAAGACAGAACAGTTGAGGCTGGAGAAGATCTCTGGAGGCAGTTTAGTCCAGCCTCCTCCTTCTAACTGTTCTGAAACAGATTCAGGATGTAAGAATTCCTTAGAAAAACTCTGTGGCTGTTACTGGGTCAGGCAAAGCACCATCTGCGGATATGCAGCAAGTGATATACAGGCCTGAAGGATCTATTTTTAGAAGGGGGTAAAAAAGAAAAATTAGTTATATATTTGATCCCTTTACTCTTGAATTATCCATCGTGACAGCTCAAACCCTTGGGATAGGGCATGGATGAAGAGTAACAGAGGGACGACCTTAACTGCAGCACTTTGCACCTCATGCGCTCCATGTGGTGCAACGATGGAGTCCCCAGCTCTGCACAGCTCCCAGGCTCAGGTGCTCTCACCTGCCTACCAGCCTCTGCCTTTCACCAAGCAAGCCCAAAAAGCCTCAGGGTTACAGCCTGACCCAATGGTGGTCTGAAAGTCAGGGTGTAACTCAGAGCAGGTTGCTCATTCATGAACACAAGCCAGCTAGAGTAAAGCTGAGTCGAATTATTACAAGGATTAATCCAATTCCTGCTAGAGAGCATGGACAGTTGGCTGGATTATGCCCACAATGAAATGCAACTCGATAAACTAGAAAAAGGAAACAGATAAAATGGGGACATTTGGGACATTTAATAGGGGACTGGATGAGAGAAACATGCTGTGGAAAGCAATCTTCGCTTGGTCCTTTGGGAGAAACTACATACACTAATAACAGTTCTTCTCCCCTCCTTTATTTTGAAAAGTGTCTGAGTAAAAATGGAATTACCTTACTCAACAGAACTGTTTCCTGTATATGCAGTTTTAACCACCAGCATTAATAATGAGAAAAGGATCCTTATTATTAGGTTGTTTTACCCCCGCTCACATTGCACCAATACAGTCACTAGCAGCTCAAATGGACTGTCTTCAGATTTGACAACCCTCCACAAAAGACAGATTAATTTTGTTCCCATTGCACTTGCAATGGCAGCTTCTAGGAATAATAAAATCTAAATTCAGGTATAGAGAATCTTTATTAGCACTATTGATTCATGAAGCAACGAGAACACACCTTGTCCTTCAGCACCCAGGTTAATACAGCACAGCTGACAGTTAGAGAATAACATCTATTTATGTGGGGTGAATCTGACCAGAAAGTCATCAGGACAATGTCATTTCCACAGTGTGCCTTTTCGGAGTGCAACCACTGACTGGTTCCTGTAAGTGGCTGATAATAACTACTGAATTTCATGGCTCAGATTGATGTTAAAGAAATCAGAAAATATCATCAGTAAATATCCTGAATATCTGAACTGGAGTAAAAATAGAAAAACAGTCTTAATAGAACATAATTTAGAAGAGATAATAACATATTGCTAATCACTTTGAAGCTGCAATCCCTAATTAAATAAATTAGAGGATTTTCTTAAAACTGATAGTAGCACTCTCAGATATTATTGGGATGGTGTTTCTGTTTTAGAAAGACACCTTTGGAAAATGAGATCACATCTCAAGTTCCTCATCTCAAGTTTCCTGTAATATTACTTAGGTAAATGAGTGTCTTGGGTGAGAGGGAAGTCCAGTGCCTCTCCCCATACAGTTGTAGATAAAAAGCACTAAGTTTGGGGGTTTTGTTTCTTTTGCTTTGGATTGGGTTTTTTGTTTAGCTGGTTTTTTGTTGATGTGAGGTTTGTTTTGTTTGGGGTTTTGTTTTTTGGTTTTTTGTTTGTTTTTTAATGGTAGAAAAGCTGTAAGGTCCCTGGGAAGAGCATGCAATATATCCATTGTCTTCTACAAGACTGGCGTTGTAAACAACCACAAAATGACACCAACACCCAGAAGAGAGTTTGGAGACTAATGGAGGCACATTTCTGAGCCTTACACCAATTATGAGCCAGCAAGGCAGTGTGGACAGAGTATAAACCACATTCTAAGCCTCTCCTCTTACCCTTTTGTCACATCTCTACTGAACTGAAATCTCACAGGGCCAGTTGAACTGGATTGTTTCTTTTTTGTTCTCAAAGCGTGTTAGTTGGCAAAAGACAACTCTGAGTTGTACCTCCTACGATCATAAAGTCCAGCACAGCAGTGCAGAAAGTCTGGTTTCAAGCCTTATGAAAAAACCACCAACAAAAAACCAACCAACCAACCAACAAAAAAAAAAAGAAGAAAATACCCCCAATAACTTGTCGAACTGCATTCCAGTATCTCTGAGAGGCATTACTGCAACTCATTAAACTTCTGTATGGTCTGATGTGTTACAACACATTACAGAGCAATGGTAAATAAATAACTGCTGATTTGACACTGCTTTCAACGGCAGAGCAATTCTGCTTTCCTCAATGTTACAATTAATGTCAGCAGTTAATGCCTTAAGTGGTGGAATCGGAAACTCAGCTACGATAAACACACGCAGTCCGATTTCAACTTAAGGATAACACCCAAACTGCAGCATGGCGTCAGCTCAGCTGTCCCTGTCTCAGGCTGCAATTACAGTTCTGTCGGTCAGAGCAGCAGGGGCACCATTTGTCATCCTAAGGAAGGCTGGAGTGCTGTGAAATTGGGCACTTTGGAAAAATGCAGCTGTAGCAGAACACATGTATAGGCAAGACCATGAAATGAACTGGCTCCAAGCCAGCATGTAAAGAGAAAAACAAGAGAATGTAAATGAAAAAAAATCATAAAACACTGTACTCAGAAGATGCTTCTATTGATATATCCTGACCAGCCTTAAAGGTCAGGATGACAACAATCTGTCTTCTCTGTGGAACTGCTTAATCAATTTGCAGCTCTTTTTTCTTCACCCCGTTAGCAACAGGTTTACATCTTTCACATAGATCTTCTATTTTTTGCTGTTTAATTGGTCTCATGTTCCTGTATATCTGTCTATATGGCTATAACAAACATGGGTGTGTATTTACATTCCTGCACAGATTGTCGTGGATAGAATATGAATTGC
Source organism: Dryoscopus gambensis (assembly GCA_013389985.1). Classification (NCBI taxonomy): domain Eukaryota; kingdom Metazoa; phylum Chordata; class Aves; order Passeriformes; family Malaconotidae; genus Dryoscopus; species Dryoscopus gambensis. The sequence goes on along the minus strand of WEIT01012542.1, from coordinate 3,557 downwards.
TCAGCTCTGCAGCTCTGCTGTCACTAACAAAGGTTATTATGCAGCTGGAGACAGTTTTCTGCTCCTGGAGCTGAAGGAAGAACTGTGCTGTACCTTAGCACTGCAATGAATACTGGAATGGGCAGAGGCAGCAGAAGAATAACAACCATGCAACCATGAGAAGCCCTACTCCTTCCTCTCTTTCCCAAAGCTGAACAGGCCTATGTGTCTTCTGTATTTAAGGATGAGAGAAAAAAACAGCACTGGAGCCATTCTGTCAATCTACAAGCATCATGAAGTGAGAATCAAGATCTTTCCATACAAAATAACTCTCTACCATAGGCCTTTCATCACAGCTGATGAGACAAACCCTTCTGTGGGCTGCAGCAAGGCTGTGAATCAAAAGTCTGTAAGATCATCACATCTATCACCACCTTTCCTTCCAGCAGTAAGGCTCCTTAATTGAGTGTACTTTTCTCTAGCCAAGTATAACTTACTACAAATCCTGTCACCTACTGGCTTGAAGACATGCAGACATCTCTATCAGGTAGTGGTGTTTGGGTGGAAGCAATACAACTGAGGCAGGTAAGTTTTTCTGTCACACTGGTGTAGGATTTTGACAAGGTATACATTAATGCATGTCATTAGAGTTCTCCAAACCCATGCAAAAAGTAACAGGGCTCAATTGCTTCCATTTAACTGCTTACATCATTCGCCTGCTTTCTTTTCTGGACATGGAGCCCCAGGGGCACAGGCATCAGGGAAAATGAAGTCATGGACAAGATCAGACCCAAGCCTCATATTTAAAATATAAAACCCGGAGGGGCAAACTTCTTTTAAAAATATATGAGAGCCCCTTCCTCCAACCTCATCTCTCTATACATATGCTGCATGCATATGTACACCTCCAAAAATGGAAGTTTTTCTATGCAGATTTATGTTAAGAAATTAATAAATGCAAGTTACACATTTATGGCTGTAACACGCTTTAAGGATTTTCTCCCCTCTGAAGAGCAGAAAAAATGCAAAGTCAAGTATTACCCTGATGCATGCTTCATTACAGAACAGACGGCAGAAACAATCAGCAATAAGCAATCTCCTGCAAAGAAAAGTGACAACTGCCCTCCCCTTACTCAGTGGGTTTTTTTCTTCCCTCAGTCAAATAGCATTTAGCAATGTTGATGTTGTGCCGTGTATTTTCTTCCACCCACAGGCAACTGGCCAAGGCAAGGTGCATTTGCCCAGAGATCTAGGTAAGAGGTATCTGTATGATGCTGTAAATTCAGAGATACAGAAAACTGATGTGTATAAAGGAAGCCACCCTCTAGCACAGGAAGAAATGCATTTGTCTGAATTTAGGCTTCTTTTCTCTTCCACATTGTGAGTAAAAGTTTTAACCATAAAGCTTTGATTTTAATGGAATACATAAAAGTCTCCCAAACAGCTGTCCTACTTAACACTGCTATGTAAACATCTGTTCGCATTCCTGCATGCAAATAAGAACATCAGCTTGCAAGTCTCTTAGACTCAGATTAGTGTTTATCAAGTCCTCCCAGAAAACACGGGGGTGGAGGCCAACGACTGTGTGAAGTGGGAGGAAAGGAAATTTTTGAGCTTTTTTTTGAGAATTGATCCTTGGAGAAAAGACGGATGATGGAGAATACAAAAAAAACTAACTACATGCAAAAAACCAACAATTTTCAGTGTGTTTGCTTTAATGGAAGTTTCCATTCCTCTCTCTTTGTGGTAGTTTCCAACTCATCACATATTTTTGCAGGTTGTTTTGTAATTGGACTTTGTGTCAAATTTTTATCCCTCTTTATTCAAACCATTCCTTGAAAGTGCCAGGGTCCCAGGCCTGCTCCTGCTGAACTAAATGGGATTCTTGACATTGAGGTGAATGGAAACAGGACTGGGATGGCTGTACGCCTCATTAGATATACGATTCCACAGCACCCTCTAAAATTCTGCTGAACTCTCCCTTTCAAGNAAGCCGAGGTACCTGATGAATTAGCCATCTTCTTGCCAGGCATCTTAGAAAACTGCAGCCCCTGAGGGATTTCCCCTGGCCGTTACCACTTATTGCAAAGTCAAAGAGAGAAAGCTAAGGTTATTGTTTTGCCTGTGGAATCAAAATATGCTGAGAGTGCACGTTATTCCCCAGACTTAGAGGTTTATTGCATTTCTAATTCACACCTAAGGTCACCATATGTCAAGTGAGTATGCATTCTGCTACCATGGCTACTGCCATCATTTTAACTCTAATGCTAAATAGTTCTAGATTGGAACAATACTGTCTTGGAAACATCA
>WEIT01012541.1:1268-15242 GCA_013389985.1 Dryoscopus gambensis | reverse complement strand
CTAAATGTCAGGAAGGTGTAATTCAGAGTGCCACTGAAAGATGAGTTGAACAGAATACAATTTGTGGTGACTTTAGTTAACAAATGGCATTAAGGGAAGAATTTCCATAATTAAATCATTAACTAATATGAAATATTGATTTCCTCTCTGATGTTACTGTATTATCACTTGTCAGACTTGCAGATAAGCAAAGAGCACTCAGTGCCGTCCCTACCAGGAACAACAATAATTTGCATTATGATAACACTGTCGAGCACTATCAAGCGCAGAAAACAGAGCAAGGTGCCATGTGTGCAAGCCACCCTTGCCCCAAAGAGCTCACAGATAACGTTTTGATGAAAAATAATAGGATGGTTGCAAGGAATGTCTGTGCAGACAGACTGGATAAAATGATGATTTGTACTGGGAGGCTGCTCCCACAGTGGCTTCCTCATGCTCTCTACTGCGTGGTAACTGATTCAGAGCTTCTCCTGGCCATCTCTACAAGGCTTCTAAACAGCTCCTTATCTGAAGAGATAAATTCTATTGCAGTTACTGTCAAGAACTTCCATTTTCTAACGGCGAAATTTAGGGGTTTTTTGGCTGCTCTTTATATATTCCTCTTGCCCAAGGGAAGTTGAGTACATACCGTGGAAGCAATACAGCACATTAAATAATGATTTTACTTTTATTCCAATATGCTCATTAAACATGTTAAATAGTGGAACATATTAAGTTAACTTGAAAATGCAGAAGGACTAGAAGAGGCAAGATTAAAAAAAATTTACACTGAAAAGATCCTCCTTAATTGAGTTGTAATCAGTTAGTATTGATCATTAGTCCTTTTATCAGCATGATGAAGATAATGATGATAATGATGACGATGATGCAATGTGCAGCACTTGGATCATAAAGAGAGGACGGGAAATTGTTTAAATATTTGATGATAATTCTTTCTTGAAGGTGATACAGACTGCACAACCTTGTATATTACTCTCACATTCATGAGAAAGCTTGAAAAGAAGTTGAATAAGCAATTTATTTAATATAGTTTCCTTGACCTGCTTTTAAAGAAATGGTCCACTCTTTGCTAAAATGGAAAGAGGTTATATTTTTGAGAAATGCTTTCAAAAAAAATGTTATTTTCTACCTCAGTCTTTCAGCAGGAAAGCAGTTCTTTTGCCAGTCAAACATTCAAAAAATCATGTCTCATTTGAATAAATTAACATATTTTGTGGCAAAAATTAATTCCAAGGAAGGAACAATAAATACGAAAGCAATTTAAATTGTGTATTTTACAGGGGAGGGGGGAAGAAAAAGAAAACCCAACACTGTCATGAGTATGACAGCTCAGCTAATTTGATGGGCTTTGATGTTAATTTAGGGTTTACTTTAATTTCAAAACATATTTTTTCACTTAATAAGGGAAACAAAAGAAACTTTCAACCAGTTTGTTATCTGGGAATGTTTTGGCTTCTCAAATGTGAGAACATGATTGTTTTTATTTCCAGGAGGAGATAATAACACTGAAGCAATAAAAAAGAGTCAAGGCAGCTTGCACAGCACAGGAAGTTCACAGCCAGAGACTTAATTTCCCACACAATGTACTGTGCAATGGGCCCATTAACATAGATGAATAGGCTCTTTAAAGGGTTTTTTTTTTTCAGATATGCAGCTGCCGCTGAATGGTGCTATGTTAATAAGGTACTCACTTGCCTATTCTTCAGGTACTCTGGCATTCTCTACCTAGGTAATCTCCATATAGGAAAAGCTATTAGGGGTTGTATCTCCTACCACACCTTCAATTATTTTAACACCTGCACTGATAATCCAGGCAAGGTAAACTGGTAGGGGGCCAAGGGTCTAAGTCCATCCTCCACCCCCCCCAGAAGTCACATCTCAGGGGGAGGGGCTGAAGGAGAGGGGGGAAGGAAAAAAAGTAAAGTCACTTTTATTACACATCAGTGGGAACATTCTGAAAAAGCTTTCATGCCTAGGAAATTGTTATTTCTTCAAACAACTGACAGCCTGCAGAGGAAACTCTAATGGAAATCCAGCTCATGCATTGTTATGCATGGCCCTCATGTAGATACATGGGGGTGGATTAAGTTAGCTTCCAAAGGGTCTATTGTGTGCAGCATTAATTTGCAGTGCTCTTGATATTTGAGTTTGAAGGTTTTACAACCTTTATGTTTACTTAGATGCACTATATCCTATGTTTGTTTATTTCCTTCCACAATCTCTTATTACCCAGTAAATGTTACATTTATCTTTATTAACTTTCAATATGTTGCTGTAAGTTACAGGGAAGGAAATAATTACAACTTCCTTCAGATGTATTAGTTTTAGAGAAGAGGTTTGGCACTTTTTTTCTTCCTGGTCAGTTCTGACTTTTCCATCTGCTAAAACAGCGGCCTTCTTTATTAAGACACAATAAAAATTGTGTCTTTTATTATTACAATATATTAGCCTATAAGCAAATATATTTTCCTTGTCATATATGATTAATAAATAAACAGGCAAACCAACCAATAGTCTTCTAAGAGAATCTGACACTGGTGTAATTGCCTCTTACTACACAGACATATAAGAAGAAAAGATGCACATACCACTCTCCATCATCACAAATTTTCCATTGTTTTCTCAGCATCCATTACAAATTTGTTGCTGTAACCTACAGGTCATCTTCTCCCAGTATTAAGATGCAAAATATAAACAAGATATTTCCCCTGCTACCTTAGCTTGTTTCCTTATTTTCCTGTAAAGATTAATATATACTGCAGACAGGCACTTTTGTAAGTTCAACTTTTCAGTGAGGTTTATATTCAGAAATTCCTAATAGATTTTTATTTGAACTTGTCAGGGATGTCTAGAAGTGTTAGTTTTTAAACACTGAACTAAGAACTCAAAGTAACTTGTACATTCAAAGGAAGCTATGATCCTAATCTGAACTAAAGGGCTCAATTGAATAAAAATAGCTTATGCTCGAGTAACTCACGTTATGTGTAGCTGCTTCCCCTCCCCCTTTATATAGAAGTCAGTCAGTGAGGCATTTTTGTATTTTAATAACACAAAAGGGTTTGTTGTGGAAAGAAATAAATGCCTGACTTACAGTAACTAGAGTCTGAGTAGTATCAGGTGCACAGTTTACTCAGAAAAACCCCCTGACACTGAGGGAAGACCTCTTAAAACTGCAGAAAGTTTTCAGTTCCAGTTTTGATGCTACATAATGGATAAGAGAAAAGAAATTATCTTCTTTAGGGCTCAGTCATTCCCTCATTAGGGCATGACAGCCAAACCAGCTGCCTCTGGACCTGCCTGCTAGTTAGGGTGGGGAAGACTCTTTATAACCTGTCCCAGACAGACCAAGAGCTGCAAAACAAGTGACAGAAAGACGGCGAACACAGCTGTTGGAGAAGTGGAGATCTCAATCCAACTTTTTGGGCTCAGGATCTTTTCTAATGTCCGAGGAAATTATAACACCAGGAATAGAAGGAACTGCATTTCACAGATCTGTTTGAAGTGCTGTGGTACTACTGGCATTGCATAAAACAATAGCACAGCTTCCTCCAGAATGTGATAAAAAGTATGTGAAACCATGGCTGGTCCGGAGAATATAGATCCAGCGGTTCTGTTCTTGTTTTATAACACAAGGACAAGAAGTGATAATAGAAAGATTCAAATTCAAAACCAATAAAAAGGAAGTAAAAAGGAAACTCTTTTTTTCATCATTTTGTATATTCAGGCTGTCAATATGCAATATCACATTATTTCACCAAAGTCAGATTAAACCCAACAGAATAAACAGAAACCCGATGCTTGTATAATACAAGGATCTCCATTGTTACAATAGTTAATTTGAATTACTGGAAAATAAGAGACCTCGGTCTAAAGCAGTGTAGTCCTTATTTGCTATCACAAAATTCCAACTGAATATTTAGACCCTGGCTCCTGCCAGAGATATGGTGCTGCAATATAAAGACTACTTCCTTGATACAATAAAACAATCCAACTTTGGGTTGGATTCAGAGATTTTTTTTTTAATGAAACTGCAAGAACTAGAAAGCAGATAGTATCTGTGGTTTTCTTTTTTTTTTTCCTTTTCCTATAGTTGTTTGTGTGTGGTGTGTTTTCGTGTTGATTTTTTTTTTATTTTAAGATAGATAACTCCAAAGTTTTTCCAAAATAGAGTGAAGAACTGAGTAAATATCATATAGCCTATTTTGCTCTTATAAAAGTGGGTAAAGGCCTTGTGGTCAGGTATTGTTCTCTAGCAGAGCTGTTTCTTTTATATATGAGGTATGAACACACTTAACTTACTGCACGTTAATACGCTGTCATTTTTTACATCCTCTCCTTATTCCACGAAAGGAGTCATATACAAAGAATGCATCATACTTTGTCATTTTTTATCTGTGCCTTCTTTAAGCAATCATTCCAAGGAACATGTGCCCCAAAATTTGGTAATGAATGCTCAATGTGCTAAAGAAGGGTCTGATTTGCCTTTGGTTTCAAAATGTGCACAGTACTTTGCCTCTCTCTACACCAAGCCCTTGACAAGCCAGGGAAGGAAATCTGCTCCAGTTCTCACAGTAACTCAGATATTCACTGCCCTCAGTGCATCATGGAGAGGTGTGGGACAGACCAGAGCAATCCTCTCTCATTACTGAAACCTTCCAAGTAGGTATGGAACTGTCTGTATCTCCACTTTCCCATCTCTTTGGAGCCAATCAGGAGTAAGCAAAACAAAAAGCTTTTACTATTTTGTGTACCTTTTAAACACACGAAGCAGTCTATCTCATAATCTCCTTCTGACTCATACAATATTGAATATTGAATGAATACCTGGAGTTACCTGTGGTAGTGAGGAGATGAAAGTCAACAGCTTCCTGTTCAGGAAATGAGCAGGTACCCTGAATCTTCAGCGCAGGTTACCCCTCCAGGGTCTCTGAACATGATCAGTTGACCTGGGGAAACCAGGAAGGGAGGTTAAAGGAACTGTCCTGTATGGTGGAAGAAGATGAAGATGAATTAAGCTGCACAATGTGTACATCTGAGATAGTAAAAGACACTCTTCAAGGCTGAGGAGTGGTCAATCAGAGGTTTGTTACTAGCCCAGGAAATTTATAGATGTTCTCTAGAGAGTAAAAACAATTGGAAAGGAGTTAGTCAAGTGGAAGAAAAAGTTTAATGAGAAGCATTGTAAGGAAAAAGTAAACATAAAGAGAAGGAGACAGAGAAAATCAGATCTCAAAGTAGTGGAAACAATTGGAGAATAGTAAATACCTGTGCAAAGTAAAGCACAAATTGTGGGAACGTGGTGCATGGGTGACAATGAAAAGCGAATGGAGGGCAATAAAAGGATGCCTGCCTCATTTGGATAATGATATTACCCTGTCAAAAATAAAAGGAAGAAAGAAAAACCTAATTTCTTTAGACCTTTATGAACTATAAAAATCGTGTAATTTTCTCTCTGATTACTCCCTTCTGTGTTCATATACCCATTGCTCAGGGTCTGGAGCACCTTGTTAACCAGGAGACATCACCACGGACGGCCGTCAGACACGGACCTGCTGAGCACAAGCCTCTACTGGGGGCATATGCTACACTCACAGCAGCCTGCAGGCTGGCACTCCTTGAGATTCCACCCAAAAACCCCAAAGGAAAATAGCAGCAATAACAGCCAAGCAAGGGGAATGCTGGAAAAGACTGTCTGTAAGGACACTAGGGCTGTCTCCGTTCTGCTTTGGGGTCTGCATATTACAACACACCCACATAAAGGACCAGACTCTTTTCCCCTTTCTTTTCCCTGTATGCCTGGCATGTACACCTCTAGGCTTAACTTCAGCCCTGCCTTCTCCAGTCTTTAGAACAGCATGCTCTGAAGCACAACTTGTGATTAGTCAGATGGGAAAGAGATGGGAGCACATTCCCTAATTATTTTTAATGGCCTTTCCTGGTACACTGCAGAGCCCTGCACCCCTCCATGAGGGGTGGGCTGTCATGAGGCTCATGTTGTATAGCATGGGACTGATAAACCACTCCTATTTTAGATTATTTATTGTTTGTTTAATGGAAAGCTGTCAAGCTGTCTTTTTGGATAATGTTGAAGGTAATTAACTATCAAACTATATGCATTTTTAAAATTTTTAAATAGAAAGTGTTTTCTGGTGTTTTGCAGGGCAAAAGAATGCATCTCAGACTTGGAGCATTAGCAGATTTTGGGATGTATTTTGATAGGAAAACTCAATAAGTCACCGCTAATTTTTGCACTCCAAAATTTGGTGTCTGTAAGTGCAAAATGGGCCTGTGTTTCTTTCCAGTCAGGGCTGCCTCCACACACTGGCCAGGACCAGTAACCTTCAGATGAAAGCTCATTTCCCTATCACTTTGCTTCATATAATGAAATACTGACCCAAATTAGCCTTGGTTTCTAATTGTACCTGACACAGCAAAGGCCCCTGCTGAGGGACAGTCCCAGCACCATGCACTTTAAAATACACTATGGGCAAAAATAATACAAAATCCTTGCATAGGAAGAGGAAGCCTAGATAAGTAATTTTCTTCTCTTCCAAAGAGTACTTCAATAATTTCATATCTTGGGGACTAATGAAAATTACAGGACCACGGGTGGTTTTTTTTTACTTTATTCCTCTGTAAATACAGACTGAGTCACTAACAGGAGAAGGAACTGAGTGATCCCAACAGTCTGCCTCTTTAACTCTGCAGTCTGTGTCTATCTCTCTGCTGCTCCTGGAGGCAGCTCTTAACAGCCACCTCCAGGATGATGTAGCTCAGACACCACCAGCCTCGTTGCTGAGCACTGTGATTTTTTTCAGCAACCAAGCATCTTGTTTAAACTACCACAGAGCAGGGGCAGAGCCTGCAAGAAGCTGAGGTAATCATTTTTACATTAACTATCTGGCAAAGATGTGGGCTGTAGACAGGGAGAAGGGATACAGAGGGACCGAGGAGCTGCAGAAAATGACAGCGAAAAATTAAGGAACAGTCTTTTAAAGGAAATTCAGTGTTCCTTGGTAAGGTATGACACTGCAGGAAGACTGAAGGCAGAGAAGGGAAGGCAGAAAGGCTGCACATCTGCATTCTGTACATTTAGTTCTTATGTACTCTCTTACCTTTATCTTTTTTGTTGTTTTTCAGGCCAGCTGCAAAGTTTTGCAAAAGACTCCCACTTCCAAAGTGAACCAAAAAGTCAGGGTACAGTGGTGGTGCATCTTATCTATGGATATTTCTTTTTCTATTTTGTTTTTCTGAGATCCGCTGCTGAGGAAATAAAACTCCATGCAATTTCCATCAATGAAAAGTGAATCAGTTCTTTTGCTCAAAAAAAACCCCCAAAAAACAAACCACCTCATTTTCATATTTCCATATTTAATTTTTGCACTTGCATGTACATTTCTGTTATCTTCCAGCCACATGTTGCTATTTGTCTCTGTAGTGAAGGATTTTTTCCTTTTTTTTTTTGACTGTAGGCTATGTGAAGCCTGACTTGCATGTAAAAGATCCAAAGGGAAAAAATCCTCCAGTCCTCACTGAATTAAAGAGAGCTGGCATGCCACAGGTTTTGTGGGAGCACTCCACGCTCAGCACCACCCTGGGTGGCACGTGGAGCAGGCAAAGAGCACCACACATCTACAGACCAATATCTTGTGGCCAGTGCGAAGTCCCACAGCCGATCAACAGACATGGGCAATGGGAGGCTGAAAAAAATTAGCAGCCACTTGCTCTTCCAAAAATCAGCCAGCTTTGGCCAACTAAACACTGTTTAACACTCAGCTGGTGACTCTGCAGCTTCCACAGAGTAAAACTACCTAAATTCAGGCAAAAGGAGAGCTCTGAGATTTATGAGACCATTCCAGGCAATTTCACTGCATTTAGGCTGTTGTTTATGTTAGTCACCCCTCAGCTATCTGCCTTTCAATAAGATTCAGGCTTGTAAGATATTTGGGTGCTTTTGAAAAGGTTACATGCAGTCAAAAGCGGGCAGCCAAGAGTCCTGCGCTCAGCCAGAGTTAGTGAGGCAGCTCAGCCTTACGATATGTCTTAACCCAGCAGCAGCAGTGCATGGACAGACATTGTTTCTGTTGTGCTTGTTGGCAGACAAGATTTCAGACAGAGTCTGGTTATGATTTAGTTTTGGTCTACATGTTCAGTGCTCAGTCAAAATCCTTGTGCAGCCAACACAGCAACTGCCTTCAATAGGAGAGTAAATGCAATGTTTTCAGTTTGAACAATATTTCAGTTGTTGTTTTGTCAGTGGACCACAGCCACTCACAAACGGCTCCAGTCTGCTCCCAGACTGCAGACAGCTCTGCTTTGTCCACATAAAGTGTATTCAACAAACTAGCCCTGCAAGTTTGCAGGGGGGACATACCTCCAGCTCCAGTGTGTCAGTGTTGCTTCAGGTTCCATCCTGGGACTGCCAAACCCACCACTGTTGCTGCTCTCTGCACCTGCAGCAGGAAAAAGTGTTTAATAAGGGTTCTTGCAGCCCTTCCAGACAGTTGAAACTCAAAAACCACAACAGTGCATGTTGTGTATCACCTGGTTTTGATCTCCCTCCCTTCTCATTCTTAGCTTTCTGTATCTCCATATTTACAACTCTTCCCTCCATTGCATCCAGGTGCCAGCCAAGCCATGCAACTGCAGTTCCCAAGGTTTGGGAAGTGACTATTGACAATGTATGAAGACTATGATATTTTGTATGAGAATTGACAGGTTTTGAACCTAAAGAGGCTACGAGTAAAATCAGTGTGAAAGTGAGACTCTGGAATATTAAGGACAAAATAATGGGTTTTCATGCAGTTTCTTCAACTTCCAAATGTACCTGTAATTAATATTGAATTATCAGTATAAATATTAAACATTATAAAAACACTAGATTACTGCTTCTAATGTAAGGGGGGGAAAAAAGTGTGGGTTTCTTTTTTCTTCTGAGGGGGGAGTGTTTGTGTGTCATTTGGCAGTTTAAAGGTTTAAACAGCCTGTTCCTATGAAACTCTTGAAATTCAGCCAAAGACATCCTGGTATTATACACTTTTCTCCTGAATCTCTATTCATGTAGCATTTTCCTTCTGGAGCAGTTAACATAAAAGGTCTTGGTTAAGAGAAGCTTTCCTCTTGGAAAAGATAATCTGCCTTCAAAGTTATAAGTTAAACAACTGAGTGGTCTAATTGATTGAACATTTACAAATTATAATTGAATTTGTGCCAAACTATGTGAAAAAGATTTATGTTCCGCTTCCCATTCTGTTTATCCCTCATTTTTTTTGTGTGTGTGTGCATGTGTGAACTGAATCTTTGGGAACTCCTTTCACTTGATGCATCATTGAGGTGGTTAAACACATTGCATTATGGCAGTCTGTCACATCAGTGTTTCAAACTGAAATACTGGACTTGACACATCCCTGCAAAAGGAAGTCAGACCATCCAAAATCCAGAGTTATGTTACTTTTGAAACTTGAGATTCTGAAGACAGAATTTTCTCTTACTTAGCTCCAACTGCAGGGGAAAAAGAAGGAAGGAAAAAAAAAGGTTTGAATAATTATAATGAAGTTTTTTAAGCATTAAAAAGACTTTTCATGAAAATAATAATGTCTTGATTGTCCTGCTTGTGAGTGGAGACAGCCAACTCTCTGTAAATACCCATATTTATTTTGGTGAACCTCTGTGAAGTAATTATGGAAGGACACTAAGGGGGACAGAAACTGACTCTTGATACAACAAGATACAACATCAATCTGAATTGATACAACAATTTCTTGAATATGAGGAGTCCAAAAGCATGTGAACTCTTACCTGAGCCCTTGATGATGATGAAAATTTAGCCAATGAACAACATTCTTGAGAGAATGTTTTTTTCAACAGGATGTGATCCAATACTCAGATGAAGACCTGTAGTAGTTTCAGGGCTGTATCTTGTATTTCCAAAGAAAGAATTGCAAGTCTATTGAAATGCAAAGCTTTACTTCTAGAGTCCCACATAATATGCTCCAAAACAGAGGCATCAACAACAAAGGTAGGATTTTTTTTAAAATCTTGTTTTCCTATGTATGAACCCAAAAATAATTAAAAAATCTGCAGCCGCATTCCTCAGCTTAACCCATTCTCACACTGTAACACTGCCAGACAAGTTCACTGATCATACACAAAACTGAATGTGATCACCTGCTATGCTAACCAGAGAGTATCAAAATTTCTTTTTGGAGATTTGATCACAAAAAACCCATTTAAAAAATCCTCAAGATTATTTCAATATTGTGATGCAAAAGGGTAGAAATAGGATGGGTAAATTCTAGGGTTTTTTTGCTTTAATCAGCATACAATGGTGTGGATGAGTAATTAGTATGGAAACAAGAGTAAAGATGTATTTCCAGATTTGAAGGAAAAATACTGCCTTCTGAACAATAGTGCCAGCTTAAGATTATATGCAAGTCTCAGTTATTTAGTCTTTTTCTATTACAATGGAGGATATACAATATATTAGCTCTAACAATAAAAAGACAAGGTATATAACCCTTAATAATGTCAGAGACTGCTTGAAAATTATCAATATCAATAATAATGTGCAACATTGTCACAAACATGTATTGCATGTATTGTTTCTATTATTTTAATTTTCTAAAGCTTTTTTTGAAATTGAATTCATGATTTTTAAGCACTTTGGGGTTAACAATAACATTTGTTGAGATTTCCAAAATATTCTACTGTTTGGCATGCTTAACAAAGCAAGCCTCTTGAGCAAGGAATGAGAAGTATTAAAATAATCTTACATCTTCAGTGGATTCTAAAGAATATCTGTTACTTGAATACCCCATGGCATCTAAGATCCAAACTGCATGATAGTTTATGCTCTTCTTCCTTCCATCTCAGAATCATCTGTAAATGACTCTCCCTTTCCATCAACAGTTTTCCTGTGATAAAGTCCTGCCTCTTGCAACGCCCATCTCAGAGCTCCTGAGTTTATAATATGTGTTCAAGGCCTCACGGGAGTCTCTAACATTTACACAGCTGTGGCGAACACTTCAAAATTAACCACCTGACCTTCCCCAAAATGCTCAAAGAGCTCAAATTCCTTATTGCACACAAAAGAATCAAACACATTTGAAGGTCCTAGGGCCATGATGGTTTTTTAGCTATCAGGCATAAAAACCCCTCCATCCACTTTTTCAGAGGACTCTATTTCACCAGTGCCTTTTTAATCTGCTCTCCACATTCTACCCTATCTTCTGTCTCCACAAAGAAGCCATTTCTATCACAGGGGCAATAAATTACCATTGAAGAAAAAATGGTCACTTTTACCCAGAAGCAAAAGAGGTGCTAAATCAATATCAAATTCACAGCTGAGACCTAGTTTTAGACTTTGCAGAGTGGAGACTACAGTCTTTACTGAGCTCCCGTGAAGGGGCTCATACCTCTTGTGTCCTTCTAACTTCAGTCTGATTTCAAACCCACTACAGGATAAGGCCTAAACCTTTACAAAATTTTTTTCTGTTTTGATTTATAATTAGTTCTTACAGTGAATACCTTCCTTTACTTTCTATCTCATCTCAGGATTCATTTTGCATGAATGAAACTCCTCTGAAAAAAGCAGTTTTACCACAGAAATTTACTCCTGAGATGGTTATTGAACTGAAGAGCAGAAGGACAAACACTCTTGGCACTCACCGAGGAGGAGCTCTAGGCCTGTTCTGGGCACACTCCTCTCCCAAGAAGAGGAGAGGCTGGTGGGCACTCAGGTTAGATCCTCGTCACCTTCGACATGTTCCATGTAGGTTAAAATACAGCAAATTGATACAGTGGGGCTTTGTCCCTTAGCAGGGATGCAGTCATTGTCCAGCTCGTATCGTCTCAGTAAAATAGGACTGGTTTCTTTGCCAGATTGCCTGGTAAGGCCACAGCAGGCTCTGGATTTACCCATTACCACAGGGTTTAATGACCTTAAGCACAACACTGAATTACACTTCCAATTGCTATTTCCATCTGATTAACACTGAAAAATGCAGAAGGCTGGGTACATGTATACAACACTGGTAAATGGACTAACACACTGAGCCATAACATGCAGCATTTAATCTTCATTCAACACTTAACTCATTATTATTTACTGAGTTTTACCATTGTGGCATAACTGCCTGCAGTTCACCCAAATACTCATCAGCCAGTCTAGAAATTTATTTAAACTGGGCATCACAGTCATTAAGAAACTCGGTGAAAGGTAGGCTATGTATGTAGAACAATACTACCATTTTTAAATTACTAAAATAGAGCTTTGAGTTATAATAAGAACCAGAGCTAAAAGTTGAATGCCAGCTTTTTTTTTGTTGTTTTGTTTTAGGCTTTCATGTTGACCTCTGCTCTACACAAACTTAAATCTGTTTTACATCAGAAGCTGTAGGGACGGAAGAGTACATGGGAAAAGAACATGTCTGGGAGTTTAGAGAGGACCGGCTAAAGTTTTTGAGCTCCTGTGGGATTGGTGACATAACTAAAAAGCAACAAACAGCAGGTGAGAGGGAGGATTTAAATATAAATAAGGACACTTTGAAGCCGTAAGTTTTTATTGATCACATTCACATTTACAAATCAAAGTCTCTGCTCTTAGAAAAATATTTAACTAAGAAAGAATCCAAAAGTCATAAAATACCAAGCAGGGAAAGAAAAAATATTAGAGAAAAGTAAAGGCATGGAATCATGTTGATAAATATTCCCCAGACTAAAAAAATCAACTAAATACCCTATTTTCTTTAATTAAAAATCACTGAATTATTTAAGGATATCTGCCTGAATTATTTATTGAAGACACATCAAGATCTGCCTAGTGGTGTGATTAGTGGTTTATATGGCTATTAAGATCTGCCCATTTGGACCTGAATTCAACCTCCAATTAAAAAAGTTATTAGAAATTCAATCCCACAAACAACTTAACACATCCATGCTCCAGGCTTTAAAATGGTGAAATATTTTAATTCACATAATTCATCCATTAGTAAAAACCCAGATCTTATTTTCTTTTTTCAGTGGTCAATGTATACAAAGAAACAACGCCCATTTTACGGCCATGGTTTAGCAGCACAGCATTTGCAATCCTACTAAAGGTGCTGCTCACACTCTATCCATGGGATCAGAGTTCAAATAGCAGCACATTCAATCTGCAAAAAACTGGTGTTTACAACAGCATAGTAATAACAGTTGCAGATAACAATCTGAAAAGCTGAGACCACTGAAACATGATGGTTTGCAGTTAGAAAATATTTGTGTGTTTTACCAGGATGTAGCTCAATACACTGCCGACTGGGAGAAACAAAAATCTGATGGGAAGACAAAAAATTAGATCAGAGCTCCCTCAAATGAAAAGAAATCCAGTCTTGCTGAGCTGAAATGTGATCATCTGGATAGCATTTCTATCAGCTCAGTCATTTCAAATTTAATTTAATGCTGTATTAGAAACTTTATTTTAACAAATGCTAATGCATAGGTGCAACTTGGCTGCTAGAGCAAGACCATGAATAGGTCTGAACAGCCCTTCCACCACAGAGACACCATAACCACACTTTGCTTGCTGAAGGGAATATGTGTCTCTTCACAAAGGCAGGCAGCTGAGGTACTGAATATCATAAAATAGGTCTTACAAATTCCTGTGCAAGATGTGCGTTCAGCCCTGTTGGCCTTAGCAGTGACCAAGGGGATGACTGGGAGTTAGTATAAGCAAGGAACAAACATTTAGTGATATTTCATCAGAAAACTTTGCCAGCCTCCAAAATTTTGCAGTTTAGAGACTTCCCACTAGCAGACGTTGCTAGATTTATCTTCCACAAACTTCTCCAGTTGCCTACTGACCTGCCCCGTAAAGGACCAGTACTCACAGCATGCAGGTTTTCACTGTGCATAACCATTGTGGTCCTCTCTGAGGCTGTGCATGTTGCCTTCATTCAATCCCCACACTTCTGGTATCAGAAAAAATAGTGGGCACTT
>WEIT01012535.1:1293-15856 GCA_013389985.1 Dryoscopus gambensis | reverse complement strand
AGGATCTTCCACTTCCCCACTTGCCTGAAACTGCGGGGAGCCTTTCTGATGGTTTCAAAGGGTGTGGAAACAGAACTGAAGTGGCTTATAATCTTCAATTTAGTAAAGTAGGTTTAACTAGAAGTCAGCTCTGAGGTCTCTCTATATGAAACTTAATAAAACCATGAGACACTTAAGTCAGAGTGTGATCAAATTCTATTAGAAAAACTATATTGATTTCATTGTCTGTGAACAAAGCCTTTCTACTCAATCATTTTCTTAGTCTATGTAACATGAAATCTTGGAAGAAAAAAAAATTTCTTTTAATTAGCAATGCTCTTACTGATCAAGTCCATATGATGGTGATGATGATTATTACTAGTACTACTACTATTATTATTAGTTATTTTTAGCTAGCAGAATTTCTTGCATTGCACTTTGAGATAAAAGCTGTAAACTTCCCACTGTACATAATAAGGACATAATTTCAGGTCGAAGTGGCACAGTGGGCTCTGCACTGGTCTTTGATGTCTGGAGAGCGGAACTCACATTCTTTCTTTGATCTCAAGTGAAAATAAGTTTGATGAATCTCATTTTAGCCTCTTCTCTACAGTATAAGTGCTCCTACAGTTCAGTACAATTGGCATTCTCTGTGTAAGAGAGGCCCTAGGAATGGGGTGTTGTGGGGTCAGTGCTGACATTTGCTGTCAAAGCTGAATGGGGGTGCTTGTATAACAACTTGTGTGATGCCTGATTTACATTTATTGCTGCAGGACAAAATGCATTTATGTTGTTAATATAAAATAATATAGTTCCAAAACAACTTGCAGATAGACATCTTAGTTCATGCATATAAAATATTTTATTATATTATCTTATTTAAAAGACTTTTTTCTCTTCACTTAACATGCAGGTTTTTAAAATCTCTCCATCATATACTCACTCTAACAGTAACCCTTTGGTAAACCCCTTGAAGCTTGCCAAGACCACACACACTCCATAGTTCTACCTAAAGACAAATGCAGTGAAACATGATTAATTCCGATTATTCAGTCATTATTTTGGCTTTGCTCTTACATAATTTTTTTCAATCAATTCTTCAAAAGTCCTACTCTGTCCAGTCTAGTCTCTGAACCTAGTTATTCTTCAGCAAGTCACTGAAGATCTGCTGATTTTTTAATATCCAAGCAATATCTCCCCACATTTAGGAATGGGGAATCTTGTTTTATTGTGCATCTGTATAAAAGCACCTGGTATAATTTGATCCTCTTTTTAGGAGCTATAGTGATGCATTAAAAAAAAATTAAATACATAAGTACAATATAGCACAGTTAAAATGTAGCAACGGTTCACTTTGCTATTTACTGTGATTCAAAGGAATTTAGAAAAATGAAAGTAAAGAAGAGATAATGAAGACCTTATTTATTGTTTACTAGGCCAAAATCCAACTTAACTCCAATTTGTGTATGACTTCCTGCTCATAAAATAGTCTGTGTGTCACTGTTACTTTTGTAATCCTTTGTATTGTTCAAAAAAATGTTGACTACTTCATCATACAATATGAAATTAAGTTATTAACCACTGCTGAGTTTCTTGTGATGTAATTTTATCTTTTTTTAAATAAACTGAGAAAGTGAGTAAAACTGGGGAACTTCCAGAAGAAAACCTTGAAGTTCATTTTCCCCATTTTCTTATTTTTAATAGTCACCTCTAAATAGATGCTTGCGTGGGTTAAGGAATAGGGGCTAAAGGATAAGGTCAAAATGTTCAGGCAACCAGCAGCTGGAGACTTCTTGAGCCAGAGGTCATCTTGGCCATGTTGGCCATGTTGGTGGCTACTTAAAGACCCTTCTTCAGCTCTGCCTGAATTCTTGGCTCACAAGAATTCACAGCATCATGGTGTTGACTCAGCCACTTTGGAGGAGAAAATACTGAATACATTTTACAACTTTGATGATATTTTTTCTGTTATGGACACAGCAGGATTGCAAGAACAGGGAATCGGTGTTTTACTAACCTCACAAGATCAGGAAGCAGATCCCAGCAAGCTTTCTCAGGACCATGGTATCAGCACATCACTGTCTGATACCTTTTTCTCACACTCTCACTGGGGACTTCTTGCCTTGCTTTTGTAGACATATAGTTCTTCACAAAAGAACGTCCAACGATACTTCCAAACTCACCCATCCCTCATGTTGCTTGTACTTTGTGCCATGAGGTTTTCTTCTAGTGAGGTACCTAATTTTTTCATCTCTTTAGTTCTAGGTGGCACCACAGCTTCTTCTGCCATGCACAGATGAAATGTAAATTAAAGTCATCAATTTTAATTTTAACCCAAACCTGTAGAATTTGGAACAGTCTTTTTGTCACTTGTGGTTAAAAAATTGTTTGCACATAGTAAAGCAGCAACCTGCCAGAAGGCAGGAAAATAAAGAGCCATACCTCACCTCTTCATATTTAACACACAAGCAGCAGGTCAAACGAAGATAAAAAGCTGAGGGATTAACTCTGTCAATAACGATTTCTGTAAAATTCTTTCCAGGCAGGAACTTTTCCATTCATTATAAACATCTGCTGAGGAAACCACATTCATTTCCTAAGGAAAAAGATGTGCAAGCATTCACCTTTTACACTTACTAATGTATACCTAACTTTCAACCAAAAGGCTGTTTATATTCATAGAAGGTTTTTAAAAATTAATCATAAAACCAAGCGTCATGCTAATTTCATAACACATATTTAGAGCAATGTAAATGTTTAAGTAATTTAATTAAATCTATTAAACCTTTTCTAATCCTGTAGCTACCTATTAGGAGTTAATTATAAACCACTCCATGCTTTTATAATGTCATTAAAACTAATTTCAAGAAGTTATTCTCGTAGAATGGGGAAGGCATCCATCCAGGTTTAAAGGTTAATCAGCTGTTTGGCATAGTTTAGAAATACAGGCAGTCTCTTCCTCCGAATATATATGACAGGAAATGTATGAACTAATACTCACCAAACCAACACTTGGACTCCAAATAAATGCTTCTGCTTCAAATGGGTTCAAACTGTCTCACCTTTGCTGTGTAGACATACTTGAAATCTGTACACAGAGTGGTTGACACACAGTCTGTGGATCTTGGTAATTATTTCTTCCTGACAAACTAAAGCTTCACCTGTCCACATAGAGGAGTGGGACAGTTTAATAGATCCTTTGACTCTCTTGTAGGCTTCATGAATCCCAGTGTGAGCACCAGGAAGAATGACTGAGCCTTCTCTTCCCCTGAATTTTTGGGAAATGGAATAGATCTGTCAGACCTGAACCTTCATATCTCTTCAGTTCTGCAGGACATCAGGCTGTTGGACTGCCACAAAAGGAAGGCTAGCCCATGGAGAGATGTAAGGTGTTGCTGGTGGGTATGGGTAAATGCAGGAAAGTTTTATCTGTCATGCCAAATCATACACAAACAGGTTGCTTCAGGATGAGTGAAGCTGTGCCAGCATCACACCATTATCTTGGAGCTAACAAACTCCCATCAGAAGACGGACGTATTTGTTTGTTGAACTATCAGATCCATTCAGCTCCTAAGCCAGAGCTGTCTCATCTGATGGACGATTTGTATCAGCCTTGGAACAGGGTGAGAGCTAAGGGCTATGGTTAGTCCTCAATTCCCCACTCTTTCCTCAGAGCAGATAACAGGCTGACAACAGCGCAATAGTACACGAGTGTGGAGTTTGGGAACAAACAATGTATTTATCAGTAAAAACTGAACAAGCTTCCCCCCACCCCCAGTGTTGTAGTGCATATAGCAGCAACCGCAGTGCCCACACCAACAAATTCCTGGTGAACGACCACCCAGGGCACTGGAATCTAACATTCTGGTCACTGAGAGTTCCTGTTTTTGCATATTGTTCTGTTACAGGTTCAAGATTCCCTTGCCCAGTTTTATGTATGCTCTTACGTTTATACCCATCCCTTATGGAATATGTATGATCTCTGGAAATTTCTGTTACGTTTGGCACACCATTTGTTCATTCAAATAGAACCCTCCCCTGCATTTGTCCCATTGGATATTCTCTCCTGTCACCCCACAATTTACAGAACCCCATTGGTTGTAATCCTTTATTCTGCCCCTTTTGACTCCCATACAAAAGCAGCCATTTGGCTTTCCCCTGCCCCCCCCCCGCTCTTCTGCCTTTTTCTGCTTTGTTCTTTGTTCATGTTTCGCTTCTATTAAAGTTCGGAGTTGCAGAGAGCCCCTCTCTGTTCCTTTGCCTTTGCCAGTGCTACTTTTACATTGGTCTGCAGTTTGCTCCTTGCCTGGGAGCCAGCACCAGCGCTGTTATTTTGTATCAGATCTGCATCAGTTATGGCTGCAACAAGGTCCTGCCCTGGGACACACCTTCGGCTGTAGACGCTGCTGCAGACCGCGGGCAATCTGCTACCAACGTCACCCTAGTTTGTGAATTTTGCCCACTTTGAAAGTCACCTGACTGGCTCTTGTCCCATGGTTTTTAGCTGTGGAGTTGACATCCCATCATGCTGGTGAGTGTTGATACTTACAGACTTGTCTGAATTCAGCAAGGAGAATTATGGTGCCAGGGAAGAAAAGACTAGGCAACAAAGGAGAACCTGTCAGCCTGCTGGAAGGAGACTCTGCTAATCCTCTTTGGGGATATCCATGCTGCTTTTCAAATAACTTTTGTTTGCGGTAAGAGGGATTTTGTTAAAGATAATATATAAGGCACTTTCTCATAAGCAGTGGGTCCACTGAGAGATGGAGACATAGGAACTAGCCAAATACACTTAAGGAAGGAGCACTAGCTAGACCAAGCTGAGAGATAATGTAGAGGACAGATGACCTGGTAGCTTTAGTGTTGATACAAACTTGCAAAAGTCACTTCCCTGCTCTGTCAAAAATTTCCTGTGTGACCACATGCAAACTGCCGAAGCCAGGTACTACAAGGAGATTATGGTTTACAGCTTAACCTTAGGCAAACACAGTCTGTCTGCAAACTTCACAAGAAATTAGGTACCTAATTAAGAGCAGTTGTCTAAATACCTTTGTGAACATTGCCTCCAGCATATTTGTGCTCTACTGCTGAATGCACTTCTATTCTTCTCAGAGGCATTGGAGGAATGAAGACCTTGAAGAGTAGGCTGGTACGAAACGTGTTTTGGGCACACCTATCTCAAGATGAAATGATGTACTAGATGTGCTTATTTTTCTCCATAGACTATAATGACAAATTGTAGATGTCACACTACCATGTCTATTAAACACATGCCAATGTTAAGGCACATAAATCCTGCTTTTTATGGTTAAAAAGTTCCTAGAGGTTAGTATTATGACTTTGCTTCCAGAAAATGAGTAGTGAATAAAACCTAGTGGTCTATACCCACTAAAGAAATCTCTGTGGAGCCCAAAGACAGCTCAGAGAAGTCACACAGAACTTTGTAGAACATCCACATTGTAATAGTATTTCATTTTCCCTTTCTCTTGCTTGAGCATTAACCCTGAGTGAATAGAATTGTTTAAGCAGAATCCTACCTGCCTTTTTTGTCATCATGAGTTGGTTTTTTTTATTGCGTGTCCTTTCAAGCAGTTGGTCACAAAATGTGTAGGCTGCAGTTCAATCCAAGTGATGATGTGATTGAGCCGGTGCTTTACTCCATTTTTTTGTTAGCTTCTCCTGTGGAATTGTCTTGTTTTCGATATGCTATACACTATCAGGACATAAAATGCACAGAGTTCACTTCATGATGAGCCTGACAAGTTAAATTAAGATGGGAGTGTGTGGCTGTGCCAAGGCTGTTATTAGAACATTTATGTTGCCAGAGTAGTCTCATTCAAATTTAATACCCAGCTGACTTATCTCTGACAGACCCAAATTTACTGGTGTTTTAGATCAGTTTGTACAGTTGTCCTCATCATCAGGCTGGGTCATAGCTCCTTGACACAAAACTACACAAAGTTTTAAGAAAAAAAACACTTATTACCTATGAAAGGGATGTGAAGAGCCAGAGCAATGAAATAAAAAATATTTAAATATAACAGTATTTTTAAAAGTTTTTTTCTGGGTTTACATGTTTTTAAGTTGCCTAGTGGACATGCACTTGGCCATTAGCCATGAGTAGTTGCACTCTGACAGGCACATAAATAGGTTGTGTGTGTGCATCTACATAAAAGATGGTAGATTAAATTTGCACACTCACTGTTTCCCACTTCAATGGCCACACACACCTTTCTTAGGGGAACAGTGAACCCCTAGTTAGCTGACTGCCAGGCTTGTAAATTGAGCCCTGGCTTTGGCAAGGAAAGTAAGCTCTGCCTAGACATTAACAGGTTCTACATTTCAGATTGCCAATGCTTCTTTAGAGTTGCATCAAATACAGAAGATCTGCTAACAAGTTTGGCACTATAACTACCTACAGCTCCAGGGCTTACAGAGTTATGTCTGCTAAAAATAAGCATGTGGAAAGGCCTAGTTCAGAAAGGGAAAAGATTTGATAAACAACTAGATGATGATTAAGTCCAAATCAAAATGGCACTTCTAAATGAATAGTTTATTCTAAAATTTGGGCTCAAAATCCTAGAGCCTCAAGGTGTTTTGATTAACCCAAGAATGTTTTATCTTACTATATTTTGTTCCGAACATTGCAGTAAAAAAAAAAAAATATTTAGATTTGGAGACCAAAGCCATCACTAAGGTATACTTGTGGTAACTGTCATAGTGTATCGGGTTTGTCTCATTCATATAATTTAAAATGTATTTTTGGACAGTCAGCTGACCATTCTCTGCTTGTTCTAAGAAATGAGAAGGTACCAAAACATCTTGAACTTTTTGCATTCTCACACATAAAACTGAGCATAGAGCCAGACACCTGTTAAAAGGTTTTGGAGAGTAGTAAAATTGAAGATGAAAAAGGTATGGAAAGGCAAGGATAAAGACTAAAATAGCTTAAGTAAAAGGTACAAAGAAATGTACATCAGAAAAGCAATGTAAAAACCAAACTCTTCATAACCACAGTGCAGTATAAATTTCAGAAAAACATTAAGCAGCATTAAGGTACTCAACTAATCACCTTGGTCACTGCATAAGGGGAAAAGTAAAAAATCTGAGTACTAACAATTCCTACTTATTTTTGCCAAGTTTCTGGGGGTTTTTTTGTGAAGTAAGTCCTGTTGCTAGACACAGAAAGGAAGAAGTGTACCTTATACTAATAATCAGAAAATGGTGACAAAAAAATTCAGATCTGTAAGACATAAGCAGGTATGTGAAACTTTGTTATACTTTCTTTTCCCTTGTAAACTTTTGTGGTCAGAGAGGATCTTTGTAGAAACCAGAGGAATTTTACAAAAAACAGACACTTCTATTTCCCTGGTGTCTGACTCTTCAACATGACAAGAGGTTTTAAAAACATGTATATAATCTTTGCTTAAAATAACAGTGTTTATTTCACCCTGACAAAAATGTGCCAACTGTATTATCCTCTAAAAAGATTAGTGAAATCTTTAAGTTAGAATCAGTAAAGATGTGTAGAAACTTGCTTGGATTAAATACTGAGCAGTTTTCCTGTTACTTTCTTCTCCCCTCCCCACTTTCTCTCTCCTTCTTTTTTTCAGAAAGGTAGTCCTGCACACAAGCTTCACTAAGAAACATCTCTATATTAGCAGAAGTGAGAGGCAGCTACTGTGACATGTTCTTCTACTGATTGTGCTAGTGATATATTTGCTATCAGTGTATTTTGGCTAATGATCTACCATAGCTGGAAACATTCAGAACTTGAACACTAGACAAATTACAGTAATGTAATTTACACATATGTACAACATACGTACATATGTACAACACTTAGACATATGCATATCCATGTATATATTCTCATATATTTGCACACTGTAATGAGGACCAGGGCTCATAAATTCTGTAAGATCTTTGTACAGATCATAAATCAGCTTATTATGAGCTTTTCTGCTTCAATGTTATGAAATGGAGCCAAAAGTTTTTAACATAACATGATGTGACTTAAGCCAAACATGAAAAAGCATAAAGAGGATGTTCATCTGGGGCAGAACTCATGAGGACCAAACAAGAAGTGCTTTCAGAAATCTGCTTGCATGTGTTAGGATGAAAGCAACAAATTAAAGGTCTGTTCAAGTGTAAGAAGGCAATATTTTGCACATGTAAACATGGCATAGCTTCATTGTTAAATGATGATATTAAGGACCAGAAGTAAACAGTACAAATAATAAACATACCAGAGATGGTGAATGCAATCACCATCAGTGACATTCAGTGGACTAGAAACAACCATGAATAATGCCTGGTCTGCTGGACTCTCTTGTGAAGTGTGTAGTGCTTGCTGCTGTCGGCTGGCGGAAGCTGGAAAGGAAGAGCTCGTGAAGGCTCTGCAATGAGCAGAGGCAGATGAAGAGCAGCAGGAGTGAGGTGCCAAGTGTGAGCATAGCAAGCCACCCTTTTCTGCATTACCAAAAACATTCACCTCAAAGCAGGGGCCACGTAGATAAGTACTTTAAACCTTCAATTAAAAAAAAAAGAGAAGTTTAAAGAACTGATTTCCTCAAGTCTGACAATAAATCAAGTGGAAGAATCTGGAGCTCCTTACTGCTAAACTTACATTTACATTCCTCAAAGATAATACAGAAAACATCTGGATGCTTACATTCAAAGTGACTCCAAATCTCAGGTTATTCGATGTCAAATTACTTGCATGCTGTGTCTGAATTTGGACATCTAAAGATAGCTCACAGCTAAGCTCATAGCTTATTCTTTCCTTCTTTGCATTTGTTCAACTTTAAACAGATAATTTGATTAACTTTCAGAGAAAAGCTTCTAATAAATGGAAAGCAGTTTAAAGTACATTTTCAGTGGGGTAGTAGGTAGAAAATACTGTCTGAAATGCTGAAAATTTCTTGACAAATAATCTGAAAAAGGCAGGAGCAAACAATTCTTGAACATTTTCTAGAAATGCTTTCTCATGGTGTGAAATGCAAAAAGTTGCTGAAACCTATTTATTAATCTATTTATTTTATTGAAGAGTTTATGACTTGGAGGAAAATGTTAATAGTAGTAAAACATAGCAAGTTTGTTTAGAGACAAGAGTAAGTGGAAGATTATGTTACTTAAGGACATAAGACTGTCTTTAGATCCGTGCCTCCTCTTGCCTTTTGAATATCAAGATCCTCTCTGGAACTCTCTGTAAGATGCAGAGGGATCTTTCTGCATCTTTTTTACCTCTTGTAGTAAGTGCAGCCAGCCCGTGTCCCTGCTGTCAAAGTGCAAAGGGAAAAGGAAAAGGGGCTGGTGTGGGGTACATACCTGTGTTCTGACGTATGTCCAAGCCGCCACCGCTTAAGGCCATCCTGGATATCAGGCTGCTACTTCAAGACATAATGGAGAATTTTGGAAAAGCTCATCTGGGAAGAAATTTTACTGACAAACTAATGATAATGAAGAATAGTAATTGGACAAGGGGCACTAACTTTAAACTGAAAGGGGGTAGATTTATTTTGTATATTAGGAGAAATTCTTTACTGTGAGGGTGGTGAGGCACACAAACAGGTTGCCCAGAGAAGGTGTGGATGCCCCATCCCTGGAAGTGTTCAAGGACAGATTGGATGGAGCTTTGAGCAGCCTGGTCTAATGCAAGATGCCACTTCCCATGGCAGAGGATTTGGAGCTAAATGATCTTTAAGGTGCCTTCCAACCCAAACTAATCTGTGATTCTTAAGAACAGAGAAAGCAACTTACATGAAAGCTTTTAGGAGTACATTGAAAGATTAGGTTCAAAAATGGGTTGTTGTAACACCTAGAAGTTTTAGAATGTTTGACTGTTTGAATTGTGCAGATTATATTTTGTCTATTAGACTTTTAATGTTTACATGAGTCTAAAAAAAGAGTTAAATGGATTGTCATTGTTTAGTGATGGAGAGTCTATTAATTGCAATAAATTAAACCCACTGGTTTTAGGATAAACATACTATATTGATTTTGCATGGCCTGGTTTTTGGTAGCAAGGGGGCTACAGAGGTGGCTCCTGTGAGAAGCTCCTGGAAGCTTCCACCATGTCTGGCAGAGCCAATGGCTGATGGCTCTGAAGATGGACATGCTGCTGGCCAGAACTGGGCCAATGAGAGAGGTTGGTAACGCCTCTGTAATGACATATTTAAGAAGAAAATGAAAACAAAGTTGCAAGATTTTGGATTCTAGTCAGAGAAGAGGAGGAGGTGAGAACATGTGAGGGAAAACAACATGGCGACACCAAGGTCAGTGGAGAAGGAGGGGGAGGAGGTGCTCCAGGTGCCGGAGCCAAGATTCCTCTGCAGGCCGTGGTGATGAAGCAGCTGTGCCCCTGCAGCCCGTGGGTCCACAGGGGATGCAGAGATCCACCCACAGCCCGTGGGGGAGGTGCCCATGCCAGAGTGGGTGGATGCCTGGAGGATGCTGTGATCCAGTGGAAAACCCAGTGGAGAGAGAGCGCCCTGCTTCCAGGCTGGAGCAGCCTGTCCTTGGGGGACTGCACCCCGTGGGAAGAGAGAGCCATGTTGCAGCAGGGAGGACTGTTTTGGGAGGACTGTTTGCCTGTAGGAGGGACTCACATTGCAGCAGTCCTGGGAGAACAGCTGCTTGTGAGAGTGGACCCATGTTGGAGACGTTCGTGGAAAACTGTGTCCTGGGGGAAGGAACCCCATGGCCTCACAGGAGAAGACTCCTCTCCCCGACACCCTGTCTCCCTGTGCTGTTGGCAGGAAGGAGGGTGGGGCTGGGGGGAAAAGGTGTTTTAAGTGTTTATTTTACTTCTCATTATCCTCCTCTGACTCTGTTAGCAATAAATTCACTTTTTAACTTTAAGTTAAGCCTGTTTTGCTCTTGAAGTGTTTTCTCCCAGTCCTTATCTAAAATCACGAAGCCTTTGTTAATTTTTTTCTTTCTCTTCTCTGCCCAGCTGTGGCAGGGGAGGGTGAGCGAATGACTCTCGTGGGTGCCTGGTGTTGGGCCAGTGTCAAACCACACAGCATGCCCCATTTATGGGTGGAAGACTAAGACACAACATTTTTAAATGGCTTAACTCACACTTAGGAGTAGGCGCAGAATTATTTCTAGGAATCTGGTTTAGAAGGCAAAGAGTCGCTTTATTTGTGCGCTCATGTCAAAGTCCTCTCAGCTTATTTTCTCAGTTCTCAATGTAGATCTTCTGCAGAGAAAATGAAAAGATAGTTCTGTAAAAAGAGAAAAGATCATTCATGAACTTTTATGATTCAAAGTATCTGTAATAGATAATGACAGCTTATTTTGTGGTTCTGTGCAATAGGAACAGGATTCACTTAAAAAATAAGGATTTACTTAAAAAATAAGAAGACCTTGTGGTCGATTCAGTCAAAATTTTGTCCTGTTGTGGTCTTTCTGGTGTTCTAGGTTTAGTTGTGGTAACATAGATTTTTAAAAAATCGTATTTGCCACAGCAAACTAGAGGAGAGTACAAATAACCTGCACAATGTCCCTCCTGGCTTTAGAACAGAATTTTTAGAAATGAGTAAAAATACACTCCCTGTCTCCTCTGCTTCCGTGTTCAACACTCCTATCTACATTCTCACACATGTTATCAATCACTCCACATCCATCTTAATAGAGTCAAACTTCACTCTCTTGCCTTTCAGCACCATGCATACTCTACATATTCCTGTAGGTCATCAACTTTCCGAACTATCTTTTGACTTAAACCTTCAGCTGAAATCCACTTAATTGAACAACGGCCCTAACAACCAAAATGAGGCACAGTCTGTTAATGTGTTTCTCTTTTCAGTAGAAAACAATAAATGATGTCAGGGTTGCACATATTTTTTGAAATGACCAGTGGAGATTATACTTTCCCAGGTCCAGAGGAGCTTTTTAACAGTAGTTTTCTTGCCCATTTCTTCAATATGTCTGAAGAGATTTAAATATAACATTGTGCCTGAAATATTTCAGAAACCTAAGGCCTCTTGTGCAAACTGCTACTCTTTTCATTTCATTGTTCACATCACATTACAAGCAACAGTGGCAGACGCCAAGCTTGAAAGGAAAATCTTTTTAAAAAGAGATTTGAGAGAGACCAAACAACTGAAAATGTCTTTTTTTGTTGTTTGTTTTTAACTGTGAATTACCATCAGAATATCCCCATGATCCTACAAATGCTCTGTTGTTTATGCTGCAAGAGGAAGTGCATCTTATAGTGCATCATTTTTGGTAATATTCCTTGGATGAACTATTCCAGACAGACTTGGTTTTGGAGGACTGAATCCCCTTTTAAACAAATAGTATCAGATATGTGGTGTGCAGGCACCAGCTTGATCCCAAGAGCATACTTGCAGTAGATCCCAAGATTTTACTTGCCTCAAAAATTAAAACCTAAGATTCTGAACCAACTCTTTGCTTTATAAGTGCAGCAGCTGTCTGTTCACACCTTTCATGGGCTGTTAGGGCCACCCAGATGAAACAGTCACAAAGCAAAATGGAACTCCCATCATGCTGTTAAACACTCCCCAGAGATAAGAGCAACAGGCCTGTAACATCGATTATCTCACCCGCAAGAGACAGCAGTGGGGTTTCAGAGTATCTTGTTCTTCTGACAGTTTGTGTTAAAATAAAACAGATTGCGGGACAAAGAAGTCCAAATGTAAAAAAATAGTCAAATCTGTGTGGCTGTTGTCCATAAAGCCAGAGTGGTACAAGTGACCATAGCAAACTCAAACTGAACTGTTTCTATGACTGGTTAATGACACGGCAAATGCATTTAGCTTCGGTGATGGGCTTCCACCTCAAGAGAAGGGAAAACCACTGAATTGTTTTGGGGGAGATTTGGGCTACACATGAATTTGTTTTATGTTCCCGTGACTGGTTTTGGAAAAAAGGAAAATACCTCTACTCTTTTGCTGTGGGTTAGAAGTACTTCTCCCAGTCTTCTTCTTTGGACTCTTCTAAGTTAAATCAATCAATTTAATTTACTTAAGAGCCAAGCAGGAATGTCAAAAAAGAGTTTAGATGGGTGAGTGAACTTGTACAACTTGCCCATCGTTTCATTAGGTCAAGGATGTGATTCTATCTCCTTCCCTTGCCATGCATCCAGAACTCCATATGAGTCTCAGCTGGGGATTTAAATTACAGTCATCTCATCTTGTGTTTCCCAGAACAATAGGCTGGACACTGGCAAAAGTTTCATAGGCTGCTGTGAACAACATACACCACCCTCCAGGTTTACTTAAAAACGTGTCATGACAGAAAGTACTAAGTGAGGGAACACTGTATGGGTCTGCCTTTTCTGGCTTTTTTCCATCACTTTTTTGCATACGTCAGCTTATGTGCTGAGAACTGACATATTCACTGTGTTGGTGGTAATAGACCACCTTGTCATTGTAGGACACAATGAGCAAATTTCAGATCATTTGGCAGTAATAGTCCCAAACTGTTTTGCGTATGCATTTATACATACAGTGGTGTCAATGATACTTTTTATTTCCTGTGCATATTGCGACTTTTTTACTATGTTTTATAGTCTTTGTTACAGTATAAACATTTATGTCCAGTAGTAACAGAAGTCACCAACAGTAACCTGTAAAGTAGGAGTAACACCCAGCTAATTCTGGGTATGAAAGAAGTAATAAATTCACCGGTGTTGCAAGAAAAATGATGAAGAGGCTAATTGTTTCCTTTCTGCTTTTTCCAGATGAGCATAAACCCATGATGAAGAAAGGGTAGAAAATCAGTTTTATTGAGAATAGACGTGTTCTATTTTAGCTTTTCTTTAACAAAACCCAAAGTCCAAACAAATGAAGCAGAATTAATGCCCAGCTTTTATTGCTAATATTTTTGTCATGCCTAAGGTTCAGAAACAGAAAAGTAGAAATAAACCAGACGTTTTCATTAGAGGAAGGATTTCCAACTTGGAATTTTTTGAATTCTCAACATTTTCAGTGATTCTTCAACATAGTAATTAACACCAAAACACTACTTTTAACTGCAATTTGAAGAATTTATTGTCTGTGACCTAATGCCTAAATTGCAAGATTCTGTGATACCTGGAATGGTTTACTTCTTCTGTCTTCAGTTTAGCAGGCTAAAAAATCCTTTCTTTGCATGATAATTTCATATAATAAGTTAACTTAATCTATTAATAAAAGAATAATAATTATGTCAAAAGAAATCTGACATTTCTTACAAAAACTGTTCATTCACATTTTCTTCATTAACATTTGAAAGATTTTAATCTCAAATAATTATAATTTTTTGTAGCTGGTTCTTACTGTGGCTGTAAGTGACAACTTTGGCTGGTCTCTGTCTTCATTCAGTCTATTCTAACTGGTGGGCTTTCCCTTTCCACTCTTGAGTAGCAGTAGTAACATTTCTTTTAAAAGAGGACAACTTGACGCTGCAGATCTGGCTGGAGGCCTGCTGCACAGACCCTCTCTGCATTTGTTCTCACTTGTCAGGGTGATTTTTACCATCCACATTCAAAGCCTCTGCAATCTACATGGCCTCCCAAGTCATAGGTTGGTGTTCCCAGGCATGGTTATAAGAATCATACATAAAGAACAAC
>WEIT01012531.1:1020-14466 GCA_013389985.1 Dryoscopus gambensis | reverse complement strand
TCCCACTGAATTAATCAAGAATCTTAAATAGTTAATATTAAACACCTGGTCAAGAATCTTGATGTAACAGTGTTTCAGCGGCCAACTCATCTTACATATTGTGTGAGAAAGCTGACTTCCCATACGTATCTTTCAGTTGTGCAGAGCAGGCGGTGCAGCTCAGCTCAGGTGCTGATATGCTGCCGGAAGGCTGAGGGATGGAAACAGACTGGGGCTTGAGGAGCTACAACATTCCTCAGCTTCCCACCTTTTTATGCCTCTCATATGCTCTGACACTGCCTAAAGCTGCAGACATGTTTCTGGTCATATGCCATTCACTTAGGAGTCATGCAGCTAAGCCAAGCACCTTCTGTTCAGATCATGGCCACTTCCATCCCCACAGATAGTGCTATTAGACCATGGCTTGGAAGGAGCGTTTGATGTCATTTGACTCAGCAGGCACTTTTCCAGATGATTTAAGTCATGGTATTAACAAGCTGTGAAAGTAGTTTCAGCTAGCCCTTTTTAGCTATGCGGGTGATAACTTCAAAGCACTGAAAATAGAAGTAGGCAGAGGGAAGTAAAACCTTCCAAGATTCTAGCAGCATGGACAGGGAATGGGAAGCCATGACCATAATAACATTCTAACAACCAACACTTCAATGTTATCAGGATATCTGTTGTGAAGCAAATGACTCAGACACAAAGTCAAGTTCATACACAGCATCTGCAGTTACTGTGTAGACTCTTAGCCTGCGGCAAAAAAGTCAAATACATTTATTTAAGTCTCACTGCAAATGGCTTAAGTGAATATGTTTCTCCTGCATTTGCAAAGATTTGCATTGTGTTTACATTTACCACAGCTCAATGGACACCTGATAGTATGAGGGGACACAATTGAAAGTGTCGGATCTCTTTATCTATACCTCAGCAAATCTTCTGCACACATGGGAGACTAAGTGAGCCTAAGTGATGCTCCTCAGTCTACAGTTAGATCACATCCTAATTTTCTGAACCTTCAAGTGCCCAGTAGCTTACTATAGCAGCGTAAACCATAAGGCCCAAGGCTCAGTAGAAGTACTCATCATATTTCCTTTTAAAATTAATTTATTTTTATCAAACATTCACAATTTAGAATGTACCTTGCAAATAATTAAAGTAACTGTTATCCTGGAAGCATATTTTGCATGTGCAGTTGCTAAATTGACAGGTTTTTTACACAACCATGCCGTTTTAACAATAGCAAAACCTGGATGAATATACAATACCATAGTGTACATATCATGTCGTGGGATATAGGCAATTACTGTGCCCCTTCAGGACACTGAATACAGGACCCTAATACTGCTTAAATTCATTATTGCTAGTGCTATTATATAGAGCTTAAAGATGTCTTTACATGATTAAGTTCTCTGGGTTTTAAAGTATTGTTGCTATAGCCAACTATTTCAACACATTGTTAGATACAAGCACTTCATTCTTCTCCTGTTTAATATTAACCATCATATCATGCAATAAAATTGAAACAAAAGTGCCATAGGCCTAATTGTACTGTCACAGCCATGTAAATCAGAAATAGCTTCAGTAAAGCTACTGTTATTATGCGAGTGTAAAATTGATATAAATTCGAAATGACTTGGATGCTGTAGCTCTGCTTTCAGATAACACAATGTAAAGGCCTCACTTAAAGTCCCCTATGATGGCTTATGAATGCAATTCTCCTTACCTCATCATATTAAATGGCATTGTATCAAAAAAGACCAATATTTATAAGGGATGACTTAATCAGACAGATCAAGGTAAATTAATGTTATGGGGCCAGATTCTGAGCTTTATTGACTTCTATGAAGTTAATGCAGACCTACATAAATTTGGCTGTGATCAGTATATAACTCACCATCACTTCCAAGAAACCTGAATTGCCTAGATGTTATAAAATGTAAACTAAGTACCCTGACTTTAGATAGACTTTTTGATTTGGTTTGGTTTGGTTTCGTTTGGTTGGTTGGTATTTTTTCTGATGTGACATTAAGCTAATGAATAGCATCAGAAAGGAAATGTGGCAGACGTGGTGGTTGCATCAAGAACTACAAAGGAAACCGGTAATGAACTCTAGGAAAATAAATAAGGGCAAGTTCAGGAAACATAAGTGAAAATGCAGCTCTGATATAAATCGAATAATAAAATTCCTGGTCATATTTTGCCATAAATAGTGGTTTGGGAATTTGTCATTCACCTTATTTAAAATTCAGAAATATTAAAGGTACAGGGTTCTCTCATTATAGAAGTAATAGAATTCTAGCTGTTTTAGAGTTAGGGTAATTTAAATAGCTGTAGAATGCTTTATATCAGTAAGTGGAACATCTGTATGAAATGTCCACCTACTACTATACTACTCAGTGTACTTTACAATCAAATGTACTTAATCATTTTAACATGTCTTCTAATGAAGGCTTATCAGGAATAACATTTTGAACAGAAATACTTCTAGGCATTTAAACTTCTGCTTTAAATGAGATTGCATTGCCTTGCTTACCCTTGTTGATTAGTAAGGAATCTCTTAGGATGGCCCAATTGTGCCAGTGAAAGTAGATTAGTAATTCAGCTATGTTTGTGGGTTTAATCATCATTTTTCTTGAAGGCTTTAAAAAAACCCCTGTCTTTTGCACACTATCCACATGCAAAGAAAAGATACATGTTTTTACACGTATATACTAATCTTTTGGTTCACACTTGCAGCTTAATATTATTGATCAAGAACAGCAGCAAAATATTCCTTTGAGTTACGACATTTCTAAGTATGAATTTCAATTTTTAAGGAAACAGTGGCACGAAGATCTGGAACTGGAATTCACTTTCTATAGAATGTTTTTGTTTTGCTAATAAAATTAAGAAAGGTGATCCTGGTTTTTTATCAGTTAATGTTTGTGAACAGCTTTGAGAGATGTAGTGGCTTTTTTTGTTTGCTTCTTATGATTAAGTGGAAGTTTAGAGGCAAACACCCTGTCTTCAAAAAAGATGATAGTTCAGATTTTCTCATGGGGTCATGCACTTTCATCTGTGGCATCCCACAGAGGGAAACAGATGTTGGCAAGTTACAATTTAAATTATCTGGAAAGCTCCCATGTGTAGAGCACAGTCCTGTTAAATTCAGGAGCAGCACAGCCCTATGATAATTACTGAATACTTGTGCCATGCAGTTTTATAAAAGTATAGGATCTCAGAACCTGGGCTGAAGGAGTTATCCTCACATGCATTTCTGCCTTCTGTAGCCCAGCTTCATAGATATTATTATTAAAATACATTATGAGTTAAAAAAATCCTGGTTTGATGTTCAGTGACAGTAGAGTATAATCACAGCTAAAACCATGCTTGGAAGCACCCCATGCCATTAACTGCTTCCGGGTATAGATCTTGCTCTAGTCCTGGTCTGCAGGATGCATTATTTATACTGCTGCTCAATCAGATTCTCGGTACAGTTTCTTGGGGGTTTGGGGAGAACCAACATATCCTGGCTCCCATCAAGTTTCAATATTAGGGCTTAGCAATTGTCTCCCATCATCCAGTTTATGTCAGACTGCATTCTCAGTAGCAGTGGAATCAGGATGATGAAATAAATGCAGTGAATTACTCCTCTTCAAGGATGGTAAAAATTGTCACCATTTTCCTACATTTACTTGAATATGGAACTACCCTGAAAATATTTTATGATATCAAAAAACATCTGTAAACAATTTTATACTGAATTTTCTCCTTTTGTAATGTTTCTCCTGTGACAGGGTGCATATGACCCATAATTTCTATTGTTTTTTCTAAAAATATACATATTCTCATTGCATGACTACAATTTTTCCCTCTTATTTTCCTGTAGAATTTCTGAAGCTGATTACTGTCAGGGTAACTCATTTCAGATGTGTCCCAGCTGAATGAAAAAGAAAGGAAGAATAAACGAGTCTACACTATAAAACTTTCAACATTATTGAGACAGTTAGCTATGTATGGCATTTGTTTGAAGAAGACTGAATGTAGTGTTACTCTTTCTGTGCTATTAAGGTCAAGACTGTATTTATCTGAAAATAAAACATTAAGCTTTGAGACAAGTATGGGAATTTATGGAAGACCTGAAAAATATATTGCAAGACAGAGACTGAGCACCAGTAAACATCAGATAATAACTAATGTTTCAATTTGCAAAATATTCCATGCTGACATCTGTTGCTTGTCTGTCCTTCAGTCTCTCTGCTCTGAGATCAAGCAGAGGCGCCGTGGGGTTGCCTCTGTGCTGCGATTATGCCAGCACCTCCTGGATGATCAGGAGACCTGCAACCTAAATGCAGATCACCAGTCCATGCAATTGATAATCGTAAACCTTGAGAGAAGGTGGGAAGCCATTGTCATGCAAGCTGTCCACTGGCAAACCAGGCTACAGAAGCGATTGGAAAAAGACTCGGTGAGTGATGCTTGCTTTAAAAAGATCTCATGTGATTTCATTCTTCAAAAGAAACACTTTTTCAGCACAAGAAAAACATATCCATCTCTGAGTGTTTTCCTCTGACTGAGATGCCGTTCCTAGTCTTTACTGTCTACAAGTGAATCTTGAGTTTTTCACACAGCATTGTGTGGACAAAATTTTTTATTAATATAAACTCACATATGCATATTGTATTTGTTGGACATTCGATCTCATCATATCTGATCTCATCCGTTAATAAAACCAATCTCCTTCTGGTGCTAAGTTGCTCAGTACCTAACAGAGCTGGGCCCAGAGACGTATTTCACTGACAGTAAATATATTTTAGAAAAAGAATTTCCTGTGTAACTAAGACTGGTTTTAGTTAGCATCTCAGCAGTAGATGTGTATTTCACATAGAATGCCATGGGTATGTGATTAATATACAATCCTCTGTTATTTGAATATAAGTAAAATGCAGTAATTTGCTTTTATCTCAGGGAAATGATTCCTGAGAGGCAAAATAGCACTCTCCTTAAACCATCCATTAAGTGGCATGAATTAGATTGGTTTTCTACAGCATAAAACTATATTACAAAGCAGGGGGAATAAAATAATCCCTACTGTAACACCATTGACTGTAACGGATGAATTGGCTCAGCATGTTTTGTGCTGCTATCATACTGCTGAAGTCTGTATACTGCAGCTACATTGACAGCAATGATAATCCTATGTAGTTCATATACTGAAGAGTCTTGATGAGATTTGGGAACAAGTGACACAATTTTTTAGATCTATATCAAGCAAAGCAAACGAAAAAAGCTTGACACATCCTTTTTAACAATTATCTGACTAACAGTGAAACACTACTTTTGACTTCATTTTTTTTAAAGTTCCTTTACAAAAGAAACAGAAGCTATAATTCTCTGGTTCATTATGGTCCTACATTATAAAGATATGTAAAGCATTGTTTATAAACACCAGCAGTTCCCGAGTGAAAATGCTATTAGTCTAAACAGCCCAAGAAATGGCGAGTTAGTGAGAAGGATGCTGTGGACGAGTGAACTGCTGAAGGCAATAACAATGTTGCTTGCCTGCCTTTATCAAAAGTTATAACATAGGAGCGCTCCTTTGCCTGTTTGGTTTATTGGCTGTTTTGCTTTAGGTATTGACATAGAAATGGGACTCGATGAAGGAAGAGGTTTGAACAGACTCTTAGGACAAGTCAAAAGGGGCTCTGTATGAGGCAGCATGGAAGGCAGACATCCCTGAAAAGCAGATGTAGTGCCAGCACTGGTTTTATAAGCATGAGATTAGTCAACTGGCAATGTAAAAAGTGAAGATAATTGAGGAGTTAAGCCATCAAAAATTTGACCTGGTTGGAAGAAGTGTAAAAATGATGAAACTACATGCAAATGTACAAGGGTATAGAGAAAAGAGAAGATTTTTTTTGTGTGTTTCTTAATACATCTATGTAAAGAGAGGCAAGTACTGACTGAAGAGGAATGCTATTGGAAGCAACCAAGATCAATTAAGAGCTTGCCACTATATGGCCAGCAGAAAAATGTCAAATCTTAATGATGCTAAGATTCCCCTCAAAGAGCTAGTGAGAGCTGTAAATGTCACAAGCTGATGCAGATTACCAGAGGGAGAACCTAAAAAGCATGAAGTAAAGCAGAGATCTGGGGAGGAAAGAGCAACAGTTCCGTTCTATTTGTGCTTAGTTTATGCTAGTAGATACTATGTAAAAGACAGAAGAGTGAGGTTAGATGGAGGAAGTTTGCTTGAGTCCTCTGTCCTGAGATGGGAACTGCAGGTATCTGAATATACATTATCTAAAAAGGAGAAAGGGAAGCAGGAAAGGTAAAAGACTTGATTCAAGTCTAGTAAAAAGCAGAAGATGAAGGAAGAAAAATTAACAAAAAACCCCAGAGGATGGAAGCAAAACCAGGTAGACTGTGAGGAACACATAGAAATTTTCCAAGCGTCCAGGGATCAGGTTAGGAAAGATGGGACCCTTATAGGACTACTTCTGCCCAGGGGCATGGAGGGCAACAAGAAAAGCTTCTCTAGGTACACTGGTGATAAAGAAAGACTAGAGAAAGTTTGGTCCCGCTCCTGAAGGAAATGGGAGATCTGGGTATCTGGGACATGGGTATGGCTGAGATACTCAATTACTGTTCTGCCTCAGTCTTCACTAGCAAGTGCTCCGGCCATACCACTCAAATTGCAGAAGTCAAAAGCAGGGAATGGGAGAATGAGAACCTTCTGCTATAGGAGAAGATCAAGTTCAAGACAATCTAAGGAACCTGAAGGTGCATAAGTCCATGGGACCTGATGAGATGCATGGGCAGGTCCTGTGGGAAGTGGTGGATGAAGTGGCTAAGCCACTATCCATCATATTTGAGAAGCTGTGGCAGTCCAGTGAAGCTCCTACTAAAAGGAAATGAGAAAACAGAACTCTGATTTTTAGAAAGGAGGAGAACTGGGAAGAGCTGGGAAACTACAGGCTGGTCTGTCTCATGTTTGTTCCTGGCAAGATCATGGAGCAGACCCCGCTGCAAACTCTTCTAAGGCACATGGAAAATTAAGAGGTGATTCTTTACAGCCAATATGGCTTCACTAAGGGCAAATCATGTCTTGTAAATTTGGTGGCCTTCTATGTGTTGGACTTGTGCAAAGCATCTGACACTGTCCCACATAACATCATTGTCTCTAATCTTCAGAGAAATGGATTTGTTGAATGGACAACTCAGTGGATTGGAACTGGCTGGATGATTGAACTCAGAGAGGTGTGGTCAATGGTTTGATGCCCAAGTGGAGACCAGTGAAACATGGTGTTCCTCAGGGGTCGGTACTGGGACAGCATTTTTAACATCTTTGTTGGTGACGCTGACAGCAGGACTGAGAGCACCCTCACCAAGCTGGCTGCTGACACCAAGCTATGTGGTGCAGGGGAAAAGCTGGAAGGAAGGGATGCCATGCCGAGGGACCCTGACAGGCTTGAGAGGTGGGCCTGCACAAAGCTCACGAAGCTCAAGAGGGCCAAGTGCAAGGTCCTGCACTTAGACTGGGGTAATCCCAAACACAAATACAGCCTGGGCAGAGAATGCATTGAGAGCAGCCCAGCGGAGAAGGAGAACACATAGAGAAGGTAAAAAAAGAAGAATCTGAAAGGCAGAAAAATCCAAGGAATTAATTTCTTGAGAATCAGTTCCGGGGCAGTCAAAAGTAAAACAAAGATTGTGAGAAAATGTTACAGAAATTTCAGTGGAATTAAAGGAAAAAACATAATTAGTGAGGATCCAGAAAGAAGCTTTATAGAAATGGTAGGATAGGAGTTTTAAACAATACATTACATTTAAATGAGAAGAAAGTCAAGAAATAAAAGAAGACAAATGCCATCTCAACAGTTGCCAAGTTTTGATGGTAATGAGTCTGGGAGAGCAAGAAATGACAACAGAAGTAAAAGAATTCATCAATGAAATAGGCTGGGAGACTGAACCGGTTAGAAGATAAATATGAGACTGAGGAATAGAAAAGATTGATAAAGAAAGAAAATACAGTAGCAGAGATTTTTAATTCTCTTGAGAAACACTGGTTATGTTTTTGTGATAGTTCCATCTTTGGAATATTTTTAGTCATATTACTAATGTGTTGCAGCAATAGCTCTAATAAATTGGGTCAATGCTACACAAAATGGCAATGATCTGACCAGCAGTAGGAAAAACAGTTGAATTTTGGAGCTTTATGTATGTGCAGTATTTAGGCAACAACCAAACCAAAAAAACAGCTCTCAGAATCCTGAATTTTTTTGTTAGAGACTGAGTATTGTTGGGTCTATAACAGCCCAAGAGGGAAAGAACTATGTTCCAGCTGTGTTATCTTAAAGGTCAAGTACCACGAATCAGCTTCTTTTTTTTTTTTTTAATTAAATGTATATCTTCTATTTGACTTGGGACAGAAAGAAGTTGCATTTGTGAGATATCAGAGTGCTGACTAAGTTACTGTAGTAACTTAGAAAAGTTAGAAAGCTATTTAGAAAGCATATTATCTTCTTTTGCATGTGGGCAGTTGCTGTGTGGAAGCAGTTGCTCTAAATAAACGGTTACGAGCGCATTAGAGCTTCGTGCTGCACTTGCAGCAGGAGTGAAGTCTTGTGTTTCTGTTTGGGATTGCAACTGATCAGGAGGTGAGGCATGGTGAGGATATGAGTTTGGAATCTTGCTTGATACCTGGATGCTTGGAACTTCACAAGGTACCCACTGCTTTGTCCCCTCTTTGCCTGAGGTAGTCTGGAGTTATTTGCTGGGCTGAGCTGCCTTTCACCGGCCTAAGGGTGTATCATTCTTTCTGCTGAGAAATAGCAGCCATTTAGAGGTACCATGATGCTCATCTAATTTTCACTGCAGGCTGTTTTGTTTTGGAACCTCTACTCTTAGGCTGCTTTCTAATAATGTTTCTTTTAAGTGTGTCAGTATCTACAAGTTTCTCTTGTTGATAAAACTATCTGTATTCTCAACATTTAAGTATGCTCCAGCCACTGCAGGATTCATGTTTCTTTGACTTTCCTTGCCTGAGTTGGCATGTTCTAACCTTCCTTTTCACTCAGTTCCTGTGCAGTCATTTCTTGGGTAGGTACCAGAACCATTTCTTCTGCTACCCTATCTCTCTGTATTTGATGGTGTGCCAGTCTTGGCACACGAACTGTATCCCTTGGTAACAAGTCTGTCTTTGTGGTTGCCCACAAAATACTGTAATTTATGAAAACAAATGAGATGTTTTTATACCCTGATGGTATCTGACTCATTCATGGCATCTGACTTGCTGACAGTAAATAAGATACCTCAGATGATTATATATATAAAGCCTCTTTCATCTTCTACTGTCTTATTAATTTGTGTACTGAGATCTCCCTTTGTCTTCTTTCTGCCCCTTTTTACATTCTGTCACTTATCTGGGCCACTTAAAACATTACAAAGGTACCCTGGCATTAACCACAGAACGCTTTTATGTTCTTTTGAATTGTTTGTCTTCATTTATCATCTTCAGCAATTTTTAATTTTGCTCACCTTTTGCAATAGTGGGCACCATAAGTTTACAAATAAAAAGATATTAACATGTACTTCATGGGCCTAAAGTCAGGTTAAAGCTGTCCTTCTCATAAACAAAAAGTTCTGTCTAGAATGTGGAATTATCAATAAGAATCACTCCAGAAAGACGAAATATGCTTAGATTCAGTAAGTTATTCTAGCTATATAGGATGAAGGATTCACAGACTGAAAAAAACCTCAGAAAACTGGAAGCAGTCCTAACTTGTTTTAGCAAAAAAGGTTTTTTATCTCCCCCATCTGTTTGTTTTGGTGGTTTTTTGTTTTGTTTTGGTTTTTTTTCTGGTAAATTATTTTCATCCAGATTTATCATTCCATATTTTGCTGATAAAATAT
The DNA here is from genome assembly GCA_013389985.1 of Dryoscopus gambensis. Lineage (NCBI taxonomy): Eukaryota > Metazoa > Chordata > Aves > Passeriformes > Malaconotidae > Dryoscopus > Dryoscopus gambensis. The sequence goes on along the minus strand of WEIT01012531.1, from coordinate 4,590 downwards.
TATATATCACCTTAATTTTAACTTGAGGATTACACAGATGCCTTATAGCTTGTCTAACAAGACCCTGCTAGCAATCATCTTAAAGGAGAAAGGAGACTGCCTGGCAATTGCAATAGCAATAGCAACAATCTTCATTTAACTAAACTCAAAATTGTCATCTAAAATTCCTGCTCAACAGCTGGAGAAGCTTTAACTCACTATGCACTTTTTAGAAGATACAGATTCCTTTCTACTTGAAAGACTGAAAAGATAAAAATGGATTTGGGACAGACTCAGTCATAGTTGTGCCCATAAATTAAGTCAAAGTGTGAATATGTAAGTTTTTTTCTGCTTTTTTTTTTTAATCTTTTGCTCAGCCAGTGGTATTCCCAGTGCAAATTGTGTGTTTAACCTCAGCGGATAATTCCGGCTTCTACAGAGGATGCCAGTTTGGGTGTCTTGTCCAGGTCAGGTATGTCTCTGTATAGAAAGCTACAATGAGGTGACCATGGAAATTCCCTTTTTGGGGACAAGGAGAGAGAGAAAAAGCTGTGGTTTCTAATGGATTTTACTTTAGCAGCAATTCAGTATTCCTGCCTTTTTGGTGAGTGGAGAAGCTGCTTTTTCTCCAGACTGCTCATTCACTGAATGAGAAACGTACCTGTTTTATGGAGCAGACAATTTCTTTTCTTATTCAACAGAGAGGGCTAATTATTGAAGGGACAGTATTACTCATGCATTTAAAATGGAGATTTTGAGCTAAGGCGATTTGAGTTAAGGTGCCTTAATTCTCACATTGTCCTGAAAATGTCTGAAATATTCATTTGTCTGATCACCAAGTTCACTACTATAACTCATGAAAAAAAAATTCTCTTCTTCTTCTGAGTCATCTTATGTGTACCTTATACTGTAAGTCCAGCAGAACCCTCATCTGTATTGCTGTACATCCTAAGTATGCTGTATATCCAGCCACATAATTGAAAATAATAAGGCCACAATAAATGGGATGGCCTTGGGGTATAACACCCAAGGGATTCAATTGGTGTCGCTTTGTATCAATGTCCATGCATCATGGTAATTGAGGTAACATAACCAATTACCACATTTTAATTAGAGTTGTAAGGACTTGGGAAAAGCTGCAATGGTGAGACAGCTCACTTGAAAAAAAAAGAAAAAGAAAAAAAAAAAGAAAGGCACTTCTTTCCACAAGCTTGTTTCTTAGGAGGCAAAGAGCCTGCTCAAAGGGCTGTTCAGGATTTTTACCCGATATCCTCCTGATTTCTTTCTTTATAATGCATTTGGAAAAACAAATTGTTAAAATATACTATATTTCTTCTGATTTGGTATCTTTATTCTTTTACTCTATTTATCTGTTTCTGTGATGCTTTCTGGGAAAGAAAACAGTTTTTTATAATGTTAGGCATGGTGTCTCCCCTTCACTTCTCTGTATTTACTTCACTGATGCAATATTTTTTCAACCCATGGAAAGACAGTTGTTCTAAGCTTTAAAAACACACACACAACCCCCCTTCTTTCAGGGGTAAAAAATTTTTCTGTCATTGTTCAGTTTTTTGCTAGATAGGTTCACTAAACAAAACTTGGTTTCTAAAAGTTTCTTATTTCATCACAAGCCATCATTTTTAAAGTGAGGCCTAGCTAAAAATGCTGCATAAAATTTAGAAGTTCATCAGGAGTGTCTAGCACAGCAAAGTACTGAGAGATTATTAACTTAATTGGATGAGGAGCGCACACTACATATTGTAAAGTGNTTCCGTATAGCCTATGACAGTACTGCCTTGCTGGCTTACATTTGGTCACTTTGGTGCTTCCTGAAAATATTTACTTTTTAAGTGAACGGATATTTGATTTTAGAGTTTGTAATATGATGCACCATCCTCATACTTAAAGCGTGTATGTTTTTGAGCTTCTGGACTGCATCGCATGTCTGATTTGTGACATGGAACAGCTAGCTGTAGGATCTAAAATGTAGTTACATAAGTGTTGAACATAGATCTAGATTTTTCTTGGAATTTAATTGGAGATCGGTAATATGCCCCACATTCTTGCAAGAAATTCTGTGTTTCTCATAATTTTCTTGAGGACCAGCCATAGTTATGAGGGCAGCCATCATGGCAGCACACAGACTCTGGATGATCTGACAAAATGAAGCTGGTAAAACCCTTGTTGTTGAGCAGATCTTAGTAAAAAAATTGCAGACCCAGTCAATTTTAGTCAAAATTCAGATAAATGCTGTGTTATATTCTTGAGAGAGTCTCCTGACTGGTCACCTGCAGTGGTAGGTTTTTAGAGTGAACAGAAAGAAAAAAAAGAAGTATATTTAAGTCTTTCAACAGAGGGCTCTACTCCATCCTCAGAGACTGCAAATCTTTCTGTCACAATTAAAAGTAGAAGGTAACAATCCAAGGGTGAAATACTCCCTCCATTTCACCAATCTGCTGTATTATTCTACCGTTTTCCTCACTCTGGCAGATGTTGTTGTGTTTTGCCATGGCTTTGTAAAATGATGGGAAGCTCAAACTCATAACTCCAGCCAAACCAGACAAATTCTCAGGAATAATCAGTTTTAGTAGGAAAATAAGTAATTTTCAGAAACTGGAAATCTGATGTTTCCAAAGCACGCAGATGCTGAAAGAACTGTCAAGCACCATTTAAACAGCAAAAATACCTCATTAAAAAAGAAAAACTAAAATTGTTTTAATTTTCAAAGACAGAGATCTTCAAAAGACTTCCTATTTAGGCATTTAAGTATAGGGTCAGATATTTAATACTGCTCAGCAGACACTGACTCTCATTGCAATGCATTGTGTTCAAATTACAGGATGAAGTCAGTGTTTTATTTAGATGCCTAATATCCACTAATCATAAGTTCACGACTCAGGCCAGGATTGTTTTCAAAATTACAGTTAAGGGAAATATGAAAGCCAAAAATTTGTGATTTTTAAATTAATTTAATGACTTGTTGCTCTGCATGTCTAATGAATCCAGTTCTGCAAGGAACAGCACATGAGTGTAATTGAAGATAATCTTCAGATATTTTTTTCAAGAGTTTTCAAACAAAATAGCTTTTAGAAAAAGAGGAAAAAACCTTATTTTCTGACAGGTTGTACTGCAGTTTTTCCATCTTACAATGGTCTTTCCAATTGGATGATAAGATCACAAGACTCATGCAACTGTGGAAATAAATTTGCAGGATCTTCAGGAAGTATATGCATAGTCAGTATCTCATTGTTCACTATTATAGGATATTCTAGGAGGTGTGTCAGCTCTAAGCAGACAGGAATACAAATAAAAACTATTTTAAAAATAAATGAAAATAACTAAGGTACAATTATTTACTCTTTTTTCTTAACACACAAAATAAAAGGTACTCAATGAAATTATCAGGCAGGAGATTTAAAACAATCAAAAGGAGTACTCTTTTCATGGAGTGCATAATAAAAATGAAATTTGTTCCTACAGGATGTGGAGGATAGCAAATATACAAATGAGTTCAGTAAGTAATCAGACAAATAAATGGAGGAGAAAAAACTAATGCATATTAAACTCCAACTCTGAAAGTCCCCACAGGCT
>WEIT01012525.1:1579-14307 GCA_013389985.1 Dryoscopus gambensis | reverse complement strand
TTATAGATATTTTCAAGTAGCTGAGCCTGAAATGGTTTGTTTCTGAATATTTCTGATTTGGAGAAACTGCATGCTGTCCAGAAAATCACAGAAAATGCAGAACTCACATGAAAGTGCCAAAATAAAATTTGGCATATAAGCAACAAAGTGCTTTTCACTATTGTCACTGTGCGCACTGTGGAAATTAAAGGTCCTTTTAGGGCCAGTGCTGATCTGAAGTCTTGGGGAACTGTAACTGAGTCTAGACCTAATAGCAGCAAAAATGAAATGCAACTTTTTCTTCTGGAACTTAAGGTAGATACAGAGTGCAGAAAAGGGTTGAAATCCATATGGAAAAAAATACAAAAAGTGTAATGCTTCATGTTGATATCCTTTTGGATGTAAAATCCACTATTTTACTCTTAAAATTTCTCAAAAGAAAGTGCCCACGGCTTAAATTTGAACCAGTTCTGTCAATCCTGTCCACATATGTTAAATACGTTTAAGAATACATGTGGAATCAGGGCAGTCAGGCAATACGGATGGTTGAGCCCTGGGTTTATCTTTTCTTCAAGGGGCTGGAGCAGAGCTGAGATATTCAGAGATTTCTGGGGACATGCAGAGGTAGAATTGCAATACAAAGTCAAATACGGGAGCAGAAAATTGGAGTTAGACTATGGGTTGGACATTTTGGTCTTGGCTGTATTTCTGTTAAAGGGCAGCCTCACATAACTGAATCCACGGGATGCAATCTTACCCAAACAGGACCACGAGCGGTGTTACAGAGGCATTCTAACAATCAAGTTTTTCCGGTCCATTAACAGACTTAAGCATTTACAACAGAAAACCACTAAAACTTTTTCATGCAAATATGCAAGTTTGAATCGTTTGTGGAGGAGACCAAAAGTTAGCTATTAATACTTCACAAACTGCATACATGACTTAGATGCGATTGTAGCTTTTTCTGCATATTGTCTATAAGTACAGATGTGTTTGCTCAGAAAAGTTTTATTTGCCAAGCTATTCATGAAGGCTGACTTGAAATAGAAGGAACAGCAAAGAAAAAAAATCGTAGTGGGGATTTCTATACTACCGTCAAGAAATGTGAGGACCATCATCCTGTACAGAGGTCCGTTTACAGTGACTGCAGTGACACAGTGCGCTTAATTGAATTTCTTAAGGTGAATTGTAGGCCAAAAGGATTTTGAACATACTAATTCTGGAATATTGTAAATATGGGGACTTCTTATCACAGCTTGACCAAGTTCTGATATTGAACATTTATCAGTATATGTGGTCATAACCTTTGCAAATATGATTCTGCACAAATGAAGAAGTCTGGTGTTCTCTTTAATACTGGTAAAAAAATTGAATTGATAAATAGAACCTTTATAACTAATAGTGAGTATTTGAGAACACATGTTGATTGTTGTAAACATACCTACTTGGAATAAGGAAACTATTCACATGATTAAGTGCAGTTCTTCAGCTGAGACATTTTAAGATTGGAAGAAATCACTTGATATCTATTCTGACTTTCTACATGAAACACATTTTACGAACTTTTGAATTAATTCTTGATTCAAGGCTGATAGTTGAAACTGCTTTGGAGACTATATTTTAAGGGGAAAATGCAAGACAAAGCCTTGTAGTAAGGGGACTATGACTCATGATAAATTTTTTAGCTGAATGTGCTTCTTGTCAACATGCAGGACATGACCAGACAGAAAGAGCTTCTTCCCTCTCCTCATGTCCCAACACAACCTAATGCATCAGGACAGAGTATTGGTTAGGGCCTCAACTCACTTCCAGAATGCTAGAATACCAAACACACTCCAGCTTACTTTTCCAAGGAAATTAAGGGTTTATAATGGAATTTTCTCTTTGCTTGTCTTTCTTCCTCTGGAAGAGCTGTTTCTTTCTTCACTTTCTGTAAATGAAGGAACCTATTTTTCAACCAGAACTGACATGGATCCAGACCAACAGCTGAGGTGCGGAGTTAGGAGAAGGGGAAAGAAGAAATTTGCAGGGATGCCTGAAAGAAGCTTGTAATAAATCTGGCTTCACTAGTTGTTCTTCTCACAGGACAACTTTTTTTTTTCCTGAAGTGATCTGTGGCCCCCTTTATTCCTGAATCATATCTACATACTTGTCTGGCAATAAAAGCTTTCTGTTTACGACAGCATCAGAGCCAAGATAGTTAAGGACAAGAAAACTGGATTCTATTCTTCCTTATGAGTCACTAGTAAAAATGCCAGCTATGTGACTGTACAATCTTTATTATCAAAGATAATATAAGAGAAAGAAAACAACCACATTTTCACATTCCAGGCTATGCATGCACTTCTGGAAGCTGGAAAGTTTCTCTCCAGGGTCATAAACTGAACACATTTGTACATATGGGATACAAATGGAATAAAATCCTCAGTATCTTTTCTTTTCCTGACACTTGAAAATGCATGAAGTAGAACATTCAGCTATGCATATTAATGGCTGGCCTGAACAGTCCTTTGCTGCTGTATAATAGTGGAATAATAGTCTACCTTAATAGCAACATGAAATGAGGAATATTGAAATAAGGGGGCTAGATGCCAGGTTAATACCGAGAGACTACACAGTACTAGTGCCACATGGCTTGGTCCACCACTGCAGACATTGAGTTTTGCTGGCAGGAGCATAGCAAGACTGGGCAGTAAGATGGGACATTCCAAAGCTGAATCTGTTACTCTCTGAATGAATCATTACTTACTACTGGAAAGCTGTTAGAGAATAACTTAGCATCCATAGCTCATTAAAAGCATCTTCAAAGTGAATATTAATTACATCTTGGAAAATATCAGGTTTTCAACAGTTGGAATGACAAAGTAGGCTAATTCGGTGGGGAGACTTATCTTGCCCATCAGCAACCAGCCTTCCGCTTATGTTCCTTTGGACATCTCTTGCTTTACTTTCTTGTTGTTGCCAAGAAAACACTTCCATATTGCTGTACATACTGTACTGGACACTGCATGGCCATGTGCTGTTTACAGAATAAGAAAACCAGCCAATATCAAAGTAATTTTCCATACCTCTTGATTTTTTTAAAAGAATTTAAAAGTTAGTTATTTGTTCAGTTGTTGAGTTTGGGTTGGCAGTACAGGAATTAGAGCTCTGCTGTGACAAACTGCGGACCATGTGACATTTCTTAAACAGGAGTTCAGACTAGATGATAAGACCAGATCCTTCCGGCCTTAAAAATATGTCATTCTATTTTAATAATATTTATTAACATCTGCTACATCATACTATTATATTCTGATCACGGGAAATTGCTTCTATTTCACCCATATACAATTATCCAGTGTGACAGTGGAGAACAAAGAGATTTGTAGAAAAAAAATAAGCTGTGGAATGATATTTACTATTTTGGGAAAAAACTGCCTCGGAGGAGTATATCACAAGTTAACAACAGTGCTTGTGGCTTGCATCTCAGATGGGATCATCTCTAGGCTGGCAGCAAAATGCAGGGCAGAGACTGTTGAAAAGAAATTATATTTTGTAGGCTCCCAGAGTGGAGACTTAGAAATTTCTTCAATATTTTTGATTAATTTTATGATTAATAAAATATAGGGTAATGCGAGCAGTTGGCTCCATATTCCTTTCACAACCCCTCCTGCTCTCTTCTTTTCTTCTGACAAACTGTTAGAACATCCTTTGTTTAACCTTTTTTCATACAAACCACCACAGCCGCAAAGACAAAAAACACAGGTTCATTACTGGTTTATAGCAAATGTAGATTTGTTTCTTATTATTACTTTTATTTCACAGATCCACAGGAAAAAAAAGTGAAGAGGAATGAAAGGGAAAAGTCCACTTTTCCTAAATCCTAACTGGAGATAACAGTTACGGCTTTCAGTCGGCTCTTATTTCTATTGTACAATCTGGATGCTTCCTTGGTGGTAAAACTGCTCTGCTCTGCTCCATTCCAGACCTGTCCCACGTGAGGAAGTGTAACTGCAAAGAATCCACTAGGATACCAAAGTATTTCTAGAGATTTTTGGCCACTAACAAGGTAAAAATAATTAAACCAACTGAAAAACCCATGATCCGGTCTTGTCAAGACCCTCTGAAGTTCCAGAATCCCTTTTCAAGAAAGAGGTGTAATGAAGGTACCGGCTGATAGAGTAACAAGGTCTAATTTGCTAATTTGCAAGGCATGGCATGAAACACATTCATCCCAGCACCTGACACTTTTTAGTTAACAGGAGGCGTATATTCCCCCTAGAATATGATGAAATGTATCTTTTCTCATACTAGCAATGACATATTCCTTACAGTTAATTTCAGACAGCATTCTCAAGGATTATTCTTCTTTCAGCCTTCAAAGCAACTACATAAATATTTTTAAGAAACAAGGCTATTGAATCTCAAGCTTTAAATAGTTGTGGTTTGCTAGTTTTTTAAACAATCTGACTAAGATAATATAGAATTATTACCCTTGTCCTAAATGGCTATGGAAAGATGATCATTTTCAAGTGGAAATTTTCAAAGAAATTTCCAAAGAAATATATGCATTTCATATGTATTCACATTTCCCTAATTTTCCTTTATAAGACTGTCCAAAATGCTTTATAATTTGTCGTTGTCTATGCCTCAGCCTAGCAGCATCAGCATACCTGAAAATCCATGAATTCTAGGGAATACAGAAAACAGCTGTTTGATGCAGTCTGCCTCTTGAGAGCTTGTCTCTGCTACCAAGGCCCTTCTCTCTTTGCTTCCTGAGCCAAGGAGCTCATCCTGGACTCAATGCTTTTACCCCTAGTCAGCTAGAGAAAATGTGTCAGAGGCAGAGAAGCATTTTCCACAAATTATTCACACAGCCCAGGAGTGATCCACCACCTCAGACAGGAGTAGGACAGCTGGGGACAGTTAAGGGCAGCTCCTTCCCCACGCATCAGCACCTCCCTGAAGGTGGGAACAGGAGTCCTTGGGTGCACAGGGCTTGGTGGAAAAGCTCAGATGCTACAGGGCTGGGCTGCAGTGAACTGGAGACCAGCCCTGCTGTGGCTTCTCGGGCAGGGACTGATGGCCCCAGGGGGCTGACATGGCATCCTGGGGCATGCTCAAGGTTGGGGAGAGTTTGAGGAGGCTGGTCAGGGACACTCAGTGCTGCTTGTGTCCTCAGGGCCCTGGCACCCCATCAAGGAAAGGAGAGAGACCACTGTAATATCATCTGCACAGAAAAAACTAAAGAGTGCAGTCACTATTTCCAACACATTTAAATCAATGAACCAGGTAATTTGTACCTAAATAGACAACACAACCCATAATAAACAATAAACTGTTACTAAAGAAAAATACATTCCCAACGTGGTTTTGTTCTTGCTTTTTAATAACATGAAAATCCAAGTGAGGTGTACAAAAGGAAACTAACTCAACTTTCTTGCTGACAAGACTTTTCAAATAATATGGTTATGGTTGATAACCTATCAGTAAAAGAAATGCTTCTACTCATTGCAGCTGGGGTTTTTTTTGCAGCAGTTTCTTAACATGAACAGTGAAGCTGTTCATTAAAAAGCAAATCAACAACAATGAAAAACACTCACCAGTCTGAAACAGTAGAAATAGTTTCAAAATCAGGGTGCTACATTGAAAATGTGAGTTCTTTTGAGATATGTGATGTTGCTGTTTCTCTGCAACTACACAAGTTCAAAACTAGTTTCATTCAATTTAACTTCCCATTGATCCTTTGGAATTACGGCTATTAAACACTTGGTTTCACAACAAACTTAATGAAAATTCTGTCTCTTTATGCACAACCACCGGAAATGCATGGACCAGTTGGAATCAGAGATTACAGCAATGTCCCATTGGTCTGCAATTTTCTGGCAGCTGAGAGTCATTGCCTGGATATGTATAATGACTTTTGCTGTAAGTTTTTCTCCTGAGAGTTGAATCTAAACTGGAAAATCCTGGCTTCAGAGGATAAACCTACTGAAAAAAATAAATCTATTTCTGTGGGATGTGTAAAGCTGTAAAGAGGGGTTCAGTCCAGAGGACAGGCATTTATGTTAAGACCTTCGGGTAGATTTATGCTCTGAAGAAGAAAAAAGATGATGAAATGGAAGATTTAAAGAGGTGAGATTGAATGTGTACACAGTGTGAAAGAAAGGGAACACTGAAGGCAGAAGGAGCTTTCTGGGACAGCATGCTGATGATTTCCATCAAGCTAGGAATCTCTGTGATCCTTTCCTTGAGTCCAAGCCTATGTCCTAGCTCACAGTATACCCAAACTACTGAACCCTTAAGCCAAATGTCTGTGGCTCCTGCTATGGTCAGAGGACTGTGAGAATGAGGTAGCCACCTACTACCTGCAAGCTGCTTATGGCTTGAAGGATGTACTCTTTGCTGGATAAAAACTAGCTGGATGGCCAAGCCCAAAGAGTGGTGTGAGATTCCATTGGCAACTGGTCACTAGTGGTGTTCCTCGGAGGGGACAGTCCTGTTTAAAATCTTTATCAGTGATCTGGACAAAGGGTTCAAGGGCACCCTCAGTCAGTTTGCAGGTGACACCAATTTGGGTGTGAGTGTTCATCTGCTGAAGGGTAGGAAGGCTCTGCAGAGGGTCCTGGATAGGCTGGATTGATCGGCCAAGGCCAGTGGTATTAAGTTCAAGGGTCCTTGGGTCACAACCCCCTACAGGCTTGCGGGAATAGTGTCTGGAAAGCTGCCTGGTGGAAAAAGGTCTGGAAATGCTGACTGAGAGCCAACTGAACATGAGCCAGCGTGTACCCAGGTAGCCAAGAAGGCCAAAGGCATTCTGGTCTGTATCAGCAATGGTGTGGCCAGCAGGACCATCGCAGTGATTGTCCCCCTGTACTCGGCACTGGTGAGGCAGCACCTCGAGTCCTGTGTTCAGATCTGGGCCCCTCACTGCAAGGACATGGAGGTCCTGAGGTGTGGTTGAGGTGTGGTAGTAGTTGATGAAATTATCAGAACCTATTGGATCAAAATGGACTGTTCCTTACTTCCCTGTTCTTTTGGTTCCTTCCGAGTTTTCCCCTCCTCTCTGAGAGCTGCCCATCATACTTAAACCCTGCCCAACCCCATGCTAATCCTATCCAAATTCAATCCCTCTTATCCTAGACTGCGCCTGTGCATACACCCATTTAACTGTCAATCCCCTTGGAACCCTTCCGCTCGCTCTGGAAAATTCTGTGTTCCTCGACACCCCATAAGTTCCCCCTACTGACAATCTTCCTTAGTTTTCCCTTATTGGTGCTGGATTTAAAGTCCCTCCCTAGGACCCTCCCCTTGTCATCTCTGATTGGTTTGTCTATTGTGCCTTCTGGTCAGCCCTCCTCTTTTTAAAAGGCTGTGTCTCCGACTTTTCTGGGCTTCTGTCTTTGCCTCCCCATTTGGGAATAAAACTTTTGGATATTGCATACACAGGTCTGTCTTTTATTCCCCACCTTTGCTCTTTGACATACTGTTACAACTGGTCCTCTGTACTGAGAGCAGTCGCCTCCGTGCTCGACACTGCCACCCGAACTTCTGGGAGCTTGAGGGCAGCCCTTATCTCAGCGCGGCTGGNACTGACAATCTTCCTTAGTTTTCCCTTATTGGTGCTGGATTTAAAGTCCCTCCCTAGGACCCTCCCCTTGTCATCTCTGATTGGTTTGTCTATTGTGCCTTCTGGTCAGCCCTCCTCTTTTTAAAAGGCTGTGTCTCCCACTTTTCTGGGCTTCTGTCTTTGCCTCCCCATTTGGGAATAAAAATTTTGGATACTGTCCTCACCTTTGCTCTTCGACATACTGTTACAACTGGTCCTCTGTACTGAGAGCAGTCGCCTCCGTGCTCGACACTGCCACCCGAACTTCTGGGAGCTTGAGGGCAGCCCTTATCTCAGCGCGGCTGGAGTGATAGCCGGGACTGCAGAAAGGGCTCTCGTAAAAGCCAATGGCTGTGTCACTGAGCTGTCCAGAGAAGGGCAGTGGAGCTGGTGAAGGGTCTAGAGACTCCTGTGAGGAGTGGCTGAAGGAATTGGGGTGGAAGCTCAGGGGTGACCTTATTGCTCTCTACAACTGCTTGAAAGGAGGTTGTAGTCAGGTGGGGTTTGGTCTCTTCTCCCGGGCAACAGTGACAGGACAAGAAGAAATGAGCTCAGTTTCTGCCAGGGGAAGCTTAGGTTGGATAGTGGGAAACATTTCTTCACAGGAACGGTGGTCAAACATGGGAACAGCTGATGATGGAAGTGCATTAGTTACCAGGCTTGGAGGTATTTAAAAGACAAGTAGATGTGGCACTTAGGGACATGGTTTAGTGGTGGCCATTTCAGCATTAGGTTAACAGTTGGACTCAGCAATCTTAGACGTCATTTTCCATCTGAATGATTCTGTGATTCTATGATGCCTGTCCATGTCTGATAGCTACTGTGGATGACAGTGAGTTGCAGTTGAGGAGTGATTACAGAAGGTGCTTCCACCCTTCTGCCACAAAATGAGTGGTTGCCTTCTGACTGACACCAGAGCCCAGTTGCAAGAAAGCGCTTTCTCTCCTTTTAACTGTGGCAGGACGTTCTGCTCTCCCTCTCTCTTGCTCTCTCTCTCTTGCTTTCTCACTCTCTTGCTCATATGCCTGGGGCGTCAGGAAGAGATAACTCAGGCCAGATCGAAGGCCCAGCACAAGGTCATCTCCAGGCACCTGAGAGTCTGAGCCCCAGCCTAGAGTATATATCTTGATATGGGAGCAGATGTGGGAAGAGATGAAAGAAAATAAACATCACTGACCAAAAGACACAGTTCTTATGTCTATAAAAGCTGACACAATCATTACAGAGACAGAAGTCTCCTATATACACCCTGAGAATGTGCGGGACTTCCTCACGGAGTTTGGATGCAGATTCCACAGTTACTTGCCTGGGAACTGAGGGAAAGGTTTAGGTGTGCTCTCCATCACAATTGGATGGTAAGGAACATCTTAAGTTGTATTATTTCTTTGCTAACTATGACATTACTTTTAACCCCCCATGTATTTACTGGTAGTTTTTTGTCTTAGTCTTGTGTAGTAATAGTCTGTTTTAAGTCTTATGTCTGTTAGTTTTGTGTCTATTAAATAAATGATTCACCTATAATAGACCGAATCAGCCATTATTAAAAACTAACAAGAGTGGGTTTTGGGGTGCTGGCCACCTCAAAAAAGCTACTGCCTGCTGCCAGAGGCCTGGGCAAAAGGCAGGGACTTACCTAAACCCCCACATCTATTCATAACCCTAACAGGCAGTACAGGCAGCTCAGAAATTTATTACTAGTAACTGTCTTATACTGTAAACTTTACTAGGCATGAGAAACTCCTCTCTGCACCTGCTACCTCCCCCAAAGTCAGGTCTTTTCAGAGAGAAACATTTAACATACAGGCATACCCTGATCTTAGATGTGAGAACCTAGTTCTGCAGATGAGGTTGATCACTACTCAGGCCAGTCTGCTAAACTGTTGAAGAAGATGTTCCAGTTTTGGCATGAGTCCATTAAACATAGAATATTAATCACAGAAATGGAAGTGTCAGCTGAACTTCCTGATATGCAGATGTGGTTTTATGATTACACTGCAGGAGCACAACAGTGGGAGTTGTAGGGCACGAGCCGGCTAAGCTCTTCTGCGCTCCTGGGCATGTATGTGTGTTACCTAAATCCTTGCTGATAAGGAACTGTATCTGATTCTGTTGGTGGTATTGGACTTACCTTGGATAAACCTTGCTTGCACAATTGAGATGTGACTTGGGCTCAAGAAGAGAGGAATACCTTGTAGTTAGAGGTAATCTTTTTGTATTAAAAAAAAAAAAAAGAGTCAGTCATATTAGTCTAGTTTAAATGATCTAAACTGCTTTGAAATGGTCTAGTAAAACCAGAAAATTTGGGAGGAACCAAAGAACAGAAGATCATGATATAGCAAAACAAATTGTCTCAGAAAGCCAACAAAGTCCCATCTCTGGATATTTTGAAAGGCAAGTCAGAAAAACAATTGCCAGGAACAGTTCAGGTATATCTCCTCTTTTTTTCAAATAAAGAAAAATCTAGATAGTATCTCAAGGTCTTTTCTACCCCTGTCTTCTGCAATTCCAGTTAACTGGCTGCTATCAGAACTGCAAGATGTCTGTGTTGTCTGCTATTGACTTCAATGTAAGAAAAAACATCTGCATTGGGGGAAAACACATTAGCCCAACTTATCTGACTGATAAAAGTAGGTTTATTTTTGAGAGGTTCCTTGGGTTTCTTTGTGTAATTGTTGCTATTAAGTCACTTATGTGTACTGTAAGTCAATTGTGCTATAAAGGAAATGTTAATATTACACATTCACTACAGAAGTCCAGATTCCACAATGAACTATCTGTGGTGAATATGTAATTTAATAGAACTGCAATGACATCTGTGGTTTCCTTCGCTGCAGAGGGTAAAGATTGGTGGCAGACCATTGTACTTTCAGAGCTCACTGGATGACAAGGAACTAAAATTCAGATAATTTAAATAAAGACCTGTAGTGGTGGTCTAAAGGAGTATTTATCCCAATTTAAGACAATGTAACTGTACCAAGAATCTTATAGAAAATATATACACAAATCCTAAACATTAGGAACAGACATTTCTAGCATGATGTCATGCTATATCCTTCGTTTATACTTCTGCTAACCTTAAGACAGGACTAAAATTATTTTGACCGATTCTAATACCCTTACCTGAAACCTCATGGTGTTTTTCTTCAAGAAGTTCTACTTATGTGAGCGGGACAGTTGTGGGTTTGGTTGCACCTTAACTGCTATGAAAAAAAAAAAAGGTGGGGTTAAAATAGGCTCAAGGAGCAGCTGATTNGTGATCCCTCCTACCTGCACGAGCTGCAATGGGACTCAGCTGCATTTATTATTCTGAAATAGCAGGTGCACCAACACCAGCTAGAGAATACCTAGTATTCCTACTGCTTTTCATGTACTTTTTATATAAAGAACAGATTGCCTTTATTGCTCCTGACCTTACATTTCTTTGTCAAACATATCAATCACTCTCCCTAACCTTTAATAGGAAAGGCTAAAGTTGTTTACTGCAGCAGTTCCTATTCACCACAAGGACACTACCTCCATTCTGAACCAGGCAGATTTGCATACCTACCACTGATTACCCAAAAAGATTGCTTCTTCCCCTAAAATATTTGTCCATTTTATACATTTTTTCCCCAAGGAGGTCATTCATTGCCAGTGAGGTTAAATCTAAAAGTCAGCAGTATTTGGCAGAGATTTATGTGGGAATAGATACGAGTCTGTATAGCTCTCAGCCTGATTAAATAAAGAATGTCATGGGAGTAGTATGATAGTATATGCATACTCCAGTAAATGAAAGTAATGCATTAGAATGCAGCTTTAGGGTCTAATTTAAAAACATAATTCAGACACAGGCAGAAGCATTTAAAATATTGGCAGATGTCTTCATACTGTATTTCATATAGAGGACAAAGTGGATTAAAGATAAATGTAATCCAAATAATGGTGCTGTTTCATTTATTTTTTCACTTATGTTTTATTTCTTTTAAAGAAATTCAATTTGTAGAGGATTGTTTTCTGGTTTTTCGTATTTTATGCAGATCCGCTTAAAAATGTGAGCAGGGGAGAAACCCCATTCATTATAAATTGCTGCTTTTCCTAAGACAGCCTATGGTAAGCCACAGTTTTTACTCAGCCTAGGTGAAATAAATACTGTTGTTAAAAGGAGCATTTCAATAAGCAGGAACTTTGATTCCCCTCTTTCTGTCTCCCATCCCCTTTCAATCTCATTATATGTCAAGGTGATTAGGCTTAAATTGTTATTCTCACTTAAGATTCTCAACTTTTATTGTAGCCCATTGCTGAAGGACAGACAGGCTATTATTATCTCTGCTCTGTGTTATATTTTTCCCTAGTGACATTCTATCAGGTTGGTGCTTTTACAACATTCTTTTTCTTCCACCTCCCATGCACTGCTTTAGAAGTCAGGAGAAAATGAATAAAAATTCAAATGTGACTCAAGTACATTGTTAAATAAAGTGAAAGATTTGGGAAAAGTTGGCTGGGGATTGTGACATACATTTATGTTCTCATATGTCTGAATAAGCAGACAATTGATCCTTAGTGGAGACTTACTAATTTTCTCACTCATTTAAATGCTTTTGATTGATGGCTTTGATTTTCACTTGGACATTGCAGCATCCCCTTCATTGAGCATTTTTTTCTCAATCCAGAGTTGTGAGGGGATGCAAAGGAAAGTCATTTGTGTTTGTTTTGAGCTTCTGGCAGTTGAGCAAGGTGAATACAAATGTAATGTTGAAACAGTATTGACTGTATTCAGAATTTCAATTCCATTTTGATTGTGTTTGTCCAATCCCTTTAATATCAGTCTTGCCATTAAAATCATGGGGAATCTCTGAATCTCTTCAATGGAAATAGGACTAGATTCTCCCAGCCTTTCACACTCATTGCACGAGTGATTGGCTCAATTTTTTGGAGGTAATGAACACATTGGGCTTTCTCAGGATGTAATTCAGTTGCCAATATTCTCTGCTTTGAAAGAACAAACCCACAGCTAACTTATAACTTAACTTTTGCACACAAATGACAACATTTTTTCTTTGAGGAAAGTTTGTTAATGCTGTTTAAACTAAACACCATTCATATTCATTGCCCTTATTAAGTCAGAGTGGTCTTGGAGGCACACAGCAGGAAGTGACACCAACTAATAAACCACAGGAGA
>WEIT01012520.1:1685-38343 GCA_013389985.1 Dryoscopus gambensis | reverse complement strand
GGCTCGGGCAGCTCCGGGAGCGCTCTGCAGCGGGGCTGGGGCGGGCCGGGAAGGAGTGGAACCGGCGGGGACACCCCCGGCTGGGACGCCTTGTGTGAGTGAACAGCCACCTGTTTGCTGGCTGGGGAGCGCTGGGTGCTGGCAGGGCTACACAGAGGGCTGCTGACACTTCCTGTGGGTTTGAGTGGGGAAAAAGGGAACATCAACAAAGCTAGTGCAGAAGGATTTGGTACAGGAGAATATGATGGGACAAGTACGTTTTATTCTCCTTTTCTAGTCACTACATACTGTATACATGCTGCTTCTCTCTTTAACACCCCACTACTCTAAACTTATATTCCTGTGTTAAAAGTATTCTGTACGTAGTTCTGCCCCAGGTTTTGTTAGAATAAAGTTGTCCTTTATCACTTTTCAACTGTATTCAAAGTATATTAAGCTGTAGTTTGCCGTTTTGCCTTAGGAGCTAGTTATCTTGCTGCCCTTGCCATTGGATGGAAACCTCAGCTTGCTTTCCCAATATTCATTATTATTTACTTCCATTATTTTAAGATTGCAGAATTGGGAAATGTAATTCCTCCATTCCTCAGTCCCCAATCTTCAAAATGAAGGTGCTAAAATGTTCCTTTTTTTCCTTGCTTTTGACTTTAGGCACCAAATTCTACACAGAAGTGAGAATTTTACCTACCCAGTGAATCAATAGACCCTTGCATAGAAGTACAGACACCTGTAGAAATTTGAATGTGTGTCTTCTTGTCAGTATGGATCCCTTTAAAAGTTTTAGCTACAAACTAACTCTTGGATGCTCTGAACTCTTGTACGCAGAAGTCACTTAGTATTCCAAACACTAGAATAAATAACTGAAGTGAGTGACTAAAATAATAACCGTCAGTTTAAGCAATTGTACAAGCTACGGTGCCCTGGATTCTAAAATCATATAGGACAGTTTGTTTCATGTAGGCTTCTGGCAGTGTATCTGCTCTGCACTGCTAAGGAAACAAAGACACATCCATAATATGTCATTAGACCTAAAGAAGCCCTCTCTTAGGCTGAATTGGCTTCAGTCATAGATTATGCTACTCAGCTCTTTATTTTGCAAAAACATCACCTCCTTTTTTGTGGGCAGTTTCCAGTTAGGTTCAAAATAAGCAACAGTGGGAAATACTCCTTAAAAAGTAGCAGGAAGGCTGTGCAATCAGTCCTGTTTTGACTGTCTCAGCCACTGGTCCTTGAAAACTGTCTGAACGGGAGGAAGACAGCACAGAGTCTTTGTGCTGTGAATCCTAGTCAGATGAGTAAATCTGTTGTGTTAGAACCTACAAAATAAATAAATGGTCATCCAGCAAAATACCTTTCCTTAATAAGTTTGTGGGTTTATAATTTTGTATTGTTTTATATATACAGTCATTTTCACCTTTAAGGTATTTGGCAACTTTTTTCTCTGTCATCTGAATAAATAGAGAGTAATTTCACAATAAGAAAGACCTTTTGGAGACAGTCCCAGAACTAAAATGTTGTCATAATAAGCCAAAATTGTCCCTATGGATAGGGCCAGCTGCATATTCCTCAGTGTCAAGAGGTAGGAGCTGTTTCTATTAGTATATGTTCGAGGCTGATGAACAGACACAGCCTAAGAGTGTTTCAGGCTGGAACTCACTGAAATCACCACCAGCCCTGCACAGATCTGAGAACTGCCAGGAATATGCACAATTGAGGAAGGATTAGCACCAGTTATAATAAGCACATGTGGCCTCCTCTTTGTCTCATAGGCACACTAGGTGCTGTTGCACCTGTCAATTATAAAGTATTAAATGTTGCTTCTTGTTTATCAACGTGCATCCAAAAAGTGTTCCCTACAGCAGCACTATTATATCACTGGTAAATAATTTCCAGAAGGGATGGCATCACGTCTAAACAGTAGTGGCTCTTTAAGATTATTAAGAGGGATATTTGATATATAATTTTTAATTCTAAAATGTATCATTGGAAAAATCTAATTTCTTTGGCTAGGGTCTGGACAAATCCTGAAGCAATATTTCCTGGCAATTGCACATGATGTTTAAGGGATTAAACAATGCTGGAAACTACTCAAATTCCATATGAACTTACCTGAACATGATTTTGTCTGGGAGATGCTGTGTCCTTCAACAACTAAAGAAAACACTCACATCAGATGTTCATCAGGGAGTTTGATAAAGACTGAAATCAGTGTCTGAAACTTAATTTCATAGAAAATAAAGACACATGATAACGAATCATGTTGTCTTATCATGAGAATGTCAATGAAAGAGCTAAACCCCAGCTGATTTATCTTTTCTTAGCAAGGCAATTTAATTTTCTACTGATATGTCACAGGCAGTGCTGCTTTAAAATTCTTTACCTTGAAACCTTCAGTACTCTTTGATGTAATTAACAGGCTTAATGTACTCAGGAAGGCAGATAAAGACATAAATGTGGGGGTTGCTTTCAAGAAATGATGCATCTGTGAAGTAAAAATAAAGAAGGTGAAGAGTACTGTATTTATTGTCTAACAGTTGTGTAGTTGTCAAATCTCTTTCACACAGTCCATTCATAGGAATTCCTATACAGCCTAGCTTGGTGAGATTGCATGTGAATAAAATGCTGTTTCCTCTGAATTTTATACTGTCTTCCTTTCTGTAATTTATTACGGATCTCAGAACTGCAGCAATTTCTATATATCTATGCACTGATGTCATATGTAGCTATGGTTGATGTTATAACACTGGGGTAAAACCAATGCAAAATATGCCACACTGAAACTTTGACTATTTAAATTTAATTTTCCAGTTGCAAAACTGAGGAAAAGCTTTCTTCTGCCAAAATTTAATTTGATAGCATATTTGAATCTATAGAAAAACTATAGTAAATTATATTTTTAAAATATATGTGTAAAAGAAAAGGGCCAATACAGTATCTACTGCATTAAATAGTCATTATATTCTGTTTTTACAGTGTTGTTCATTTACTTCACATGTATATCTACTGTCCAGACTACTGACTGTCTGCACTTGAGGGAACAATGTATAAATGCTGCAAACGGATGTGAGAGTGTCTGGAATGTGGTTGAAGATGCCTGCAATATTTCAGGTAATTCTGTATGGTGTACTCAGCTTTATTTTGAATTGCTGTATGGTTGCATATTCATAATTCATTACATATATGTGGTAACTAAATGAAATTGGTAGGATTTCAAAGAGAAAAATTATGGCAAAAGACAGTCAGCTTCTGAAATCCTTTGCAATGGCCAATGCTACTTTTGGTAACAATCATACTGTCTCTTCAAGAAAGTGATAAATGAAATTTCTGCACTATGAACAAAGTCAGAGCCTGAACCAACTCAAGAAGTCTGAATTCAGCAGAAATCAGCCTCTTGTGGGATGCTGTTAAATAAAGCCAGCATTCAGCTGGAAAAGAAGTTCCAACGTTGTTTTACACAATCTGGAGGAGTTGATCTGCCCCCTCCCTGGCAGTGCTCAAGGCCAGGTTGGATGGGGCTTTGAGCAACCTGGTCTTGTGGAAGGTGTCCCTGCCCGTGACAGAGGGGTTGGAACTAGATGGTCTTCAAGGTCCCTTTCAACTGAAACCATTCCATGGTTCTATAGTCTATATTTATTCAGTGAATGGTACCAACACATCAGAGTGATTCACTTGCAGGGGTGGTGATGTGATAAAGTGTAGATTATTACATGACTAAGCTCCCTTGAATTGTTAAACAGATTCTTGTGTAAATGAAGGCAGAAAATTAGTCTCTCTGTGTTTATTGCACTTCCAGTAGTTGGTGCTTCACTTCCAAATAATTTATATTTTAAGTAGGGAAAGACCAGGTATTATAAGTCTGACCTGAAACTCATCCTAATCTCTGCAGTTGTTCAAATGAAAATGTTCATTTCCCTGAGAACGTGTTGTCTTCTTGAACAAATCTTGGGTGTCATTCACCACCTCTTTCGTTAAATCCCTCCAAGACTTTGCTGTTAAATGCTGAGAATCCACTTTCCAGGTGCTGTGAATATGGAAGGGAGAAGAGTGGTACTGTAATCCAGTAGTGTCATTAGACCAAGCTAGTATTGACACCTTTGTTGACTGATAAGTATCGAGTGATCTGCCACTCCATCATCACTATCAAATTAACAGGGCCAGGGACTGTTTTCTGATTGAGTTTACCTGTCATGGGGCAGTGTGTAGTGGTGAATCAGAGGTATCTACATCTCTGTGTCTTCTTATAATGGCATTATTTGAACAGAGCAGACTGTGTTGTGATGCCATAATCTGTTCTGAGCCTCAGCTGCAGTAGATTTGACAAAGTGAATGTTCCTCTGTCTTGATGTCAGGACCCAGTCTGACCTGTGGGGGAAGCCAGGCAGCAGAAGTTGCTTGGCTTCATGGTCAATAAGCCACTGCTAAAACATGCATCTGCAATGTGAGCTACCTGAATGAGTGCCTCTGCCTGTCTGATCTGTTCCATGCATTTGATGTCCCAAATGTCCCAAGTCACAAGGCAATATTTAAAATAATTAGAGCAGAAAATTCTCTAAGGGGTCTTTCTTAGTGTGTCCTTTCCCAGATACTTATCTACTTTGCATAGAATGGCTGAATACTTTTAAGAACAGATGGAGTAAATTAAAAATACATGATAAAATAAGAGTTACAACAGTCCCCAAAGCAACTGGGCTTCAGCCTATTTTCTATTGATCTGTTAAATATTTTATGTGAAGTGAAACAGTCTCAAAAGATATGGATGCAGTTTGGAAAAAAAAATGGAATATGCAGTACTTTCTGGCTCAAGTGACCTAAAGATGAGCTCTCTAGAACCAAACCAGAACAAGTTGAATTTGCCTCTCTCAAATTCACAAAGACATTAGCACCAAGACTACTTCCCACAAAGATCAATATTTCTGCTGTAGCCTGTTAATCTGGATACCCTGCTGCCAGATGAAGTAGGCCAGCATGATTACTTCTGTGGTCCTCCTGTTGCCTTAGGTTTTCACTTTTATATTTTTCAAATTCTGTAGTGCCTAGTGTGTAGCTCTGAAGTTTCGTGTGGCCTGTTAACTACTGTTCTCTCATGCTGGTTAGACTTAACAAGCATCTCTAGGTTTGCTCTTCAAGGACACCTTGATTGTCTCAGGCCCCAAAATGTGTAAACGTAAAGCCTCTGAAGAGGAGAGGCAAACTTGGGGTAATTACACCATGAACTGAGGTTATAATTGGACAATTAACCCTGATATGCAAATGAACAAAATTTATAAAAGTGTGAAGAACTCATGATCCAGGGTCCATCTTGGGTGTAGCCTTTGGCCTGCCTAGGGTGTACCTTTGAAGGGCCTTCAAATAAATACCTACCTTTATTCTCTTATTTTTGTCTAGCCCCTGTTTTCAGGTGGCCACCTCAAGGCATCAGCCCTTTTGGATATACAGCATTGTCCCATAATAATGACATTTCTCTCTCTTACTGTCCTGTGTACTTACTCACTGATACTAGTGATATTTGTAACTGGGCCAGAGAAACCTTCCAAAAATAATTATTCTTGTGATTGCTTGTTTCGATTTGCATCTGTATGTTTCCTTAGGATAATAGCTTTTGGCAAGGACTCTCCAGCATTGCAGAGCATTCAGATATTGTGTCAGGTCTAGGACAAATTATACTAAATGTGCTTATTAGGTACCATGATCCCAGAGCATGTAAATCCAGTCAGACAGCTGATGGTACCTCTCAGACAGCCCACAGAAACAGTGATAGAAAGTTTACCAGCAGCATCATTAGTAGGAATAACATGATACTGTCTGTTATGTGCAAGTCTAGAAACTTCATGGATGAGCTGTAGGAATGGAAAAGGTCCTTTGAGCACAAACATGTTACCCAAAGGCAATAGACAATAGGGTAAATATTTGTTTCCTTAGCTTCTTTATGCAAAACCTAACTACGAATTATAATTACACTCCTTCTGTGGGGTGCAAGTTCAGCAGCTCAGTCCCTCAGACTGTAACCTCAAAGCTAAATGTGTACATTTTCAAGACTTCCATCTTTTGCTCTTCAGTGCAGGTCTGGGAACACTCTCCAAACTACTGCCTAAGTCACTCCTTTTCCTGTCAAACTTTCCATCACTGCCTCCCCACTAGTACAGCAGCATTTCCAGAGTCTCAGATACAGTCTTTTGAGTCCTCTTCTATAGCCTTCTTCCACCTCTGTGGCCAAAATATGGGGGAAAGAAAAAACAGGGTGTGAAAATGTCTATGAATCATCTTCCAGGTCAGGATAGAAATATTAAATTTGGATGAAATAAGATTTTTCACTTTGAAAATATTAAGAGAGTTTCAGCACTGCAGAGTGAAGATTTTAAGGTTTGGGCTTTTACGGTTTGTTTGTGGAATTGTTTTTTTGTTTGTTTGTTTTTATTCTGTTATTTCACTGGGAAAAAAAAAGATATTTCTGAGCTCTGATTTCTGATAACTTCTGATATTCTGATAACTACAAATTTTCTTAATTTTTCTGAGTGGGAAACAGCTATGTTCAAAAGAAAAAAAACCAACTCATATCACTTAAATTTTAAGGAATCACATTTTGAATAAGATTTGAATGAGTTTACTTTTCTTAGAATAACAGAATCATTGAGGTTGGGAGGATCTCTGGAAATCTATCCAGACTGTGGTCTCACCAGTGCTAGAGAGGAAAACCCTAGACTTTCCCCTGTAGTCTTCAAATTCAGTTCCCACTGAGATGACTGAAGAGCTGACTAATCAAAAACAGAGATTATCACTCTGGAGGTGTCAGCTTCTATCTGTGGTCCTGTGTACATGAGTTATGTACCTATAAATAAATCGAATTATGAATAATGGCTGCCAAACATTAGGTCAAGAGAGCATTTTTTTTTTGTAAATGCCTTGGAAGCATATGTATAAGATAAAATATATTACCTAGAACTAATCTCTGGTAAAGCAACAATAATTGAAAACCAGTAATAAAATATTTTCTGCTGTTCATCACAGCTGAATAAATACCATTTACAAACAGACCACTACTGATAATAGGTTATTTCTACACAGTTTTCAAGAAGCCATGCAAGGGAGCCCCATAAATCTGATGTGCTTCCTGATTCTGTCTGTGCCCTTTGCATGTCCATAGCCCCACAACCTGCCCCCCAGCCCCCGCTGTCTCAGCACAGTGTGCTCACAGCACAGGGGCCACTGAACACAGCCTCTGACTCCTGGCCACGACTTGTCAGTGTCATGAAGACAGGTGAGCTAAGTGAGGCTGGGGTATGGGGTTTTCGTCTAGTTCTACTCACCTCCGCCCTTGAAGTGTACTCTGGACCTTGAAGAAGACAGTCATAAATTTTGTGAATAAGCTGTTTTTTACAGAAACTCCTCCTGATCTTTGCTACTCTTTTTCTACAGCTGGAATATGTTCTCCTGAAATTCTTTTATTATGCTTTACTTAGTTGATAAAATATAGGGTAGAATAGCCACATGCTCATCTTCATGGGCCATGTCACCACATCCTTTCCAACCTATTTTTATGGTCTGGGGGTATCCTATCTCTATGATCTTCAATAGATCGCCTGAACTCCTTGAGTACTGGAATTGTAAGGGCTAATGGTTGGGGGTCATGCTCTACTTCTGAAAAAGCAGAGGGGAAATTGAAGATGAGGTTGGAGAGATACAGGCAATCCCAGCCACCATCACCTCTTTCCTTGCTGATGCAAGAGGTGGAGTGGGAGCAGAGGCTGGGAAGTGCAGCTCTTGCTGGCCCGTGACATTCCCCTCTAGTAATGTATTTTTTTTATATACCCCACAAAGCATCCTTAGTCAGCAGCTGAAGAAAGAGCAATGCAGAGACTGTTTGAAAAAGGAGGGTTCAGGACAGGGATGTGAAGTCTGGAACAGCTGATTCTCATTCCTTCAGGCACAGGCAAAATGCACTGTTTCGTCTTGCAGAGCTTTGCCTCAATTGCCTTCCACTGCTGTTTGTGTCAACCACATATAAGCAATTTTAAAACTATGATCACATCAAAGCTTGCCCATGGCGCTGGGGACACATGACTTCTTCTCACTTTGCAGTTTTACTGGAGTGCACAGTCTCTGCTACTCCACACCTGTGGGGAAGCAGCAAGGCAGGAACCAGACAGCACCATTCCCAGGACCGAGACATCAGCCTACGTGCTCATTAGACTAAAACCAGTCGTCATGCTGCCCTGTGACCTGCCTGGGTCCTGTCAGCCACATGCTGGTTCTCTTACATATTTTGAGACATTTAATATGTATGAGGTAAAGAGAGGAATCGTGCTGGTTTGGGGACCTACATACCTGTTTTCACAAGGTAGATCATGGCTTTCACAAAATAAAACTTCCCTAAATGATATTAAGCTGCTTCTTAGGTAACATTCTTAAGTAATGTATTACTTTCATAAGCAATAATAAGTCATAGAATCATAGAATGTTAAGTGTAGGAAGGGACCCTAGAGATCATCTCATCCCAACCCTCCCTGCCATGGGCAGGGACACCTCCCACTAGACCAGGTTGTTCAAGGCCTTATCAACCTGGCTTTGAACATTGCCAGGGATGGGGCATTCACAGCCTCCCCAGGCAACCTGTTCCAGTGTTTCACCATCCTCACAGTAAAAAATATCTTCCTAATATCTAGCCTAAATTTCTCTTCTTTCAATTTGTACCCATTACTCCTTGTTCTGTCACTACATTTCCTGACAAACAGTCTCTCTCTGGCTTCTCTGTAGGCCCCTTTCAATGCTGGAAGGTTGCTGTGAGGTCTCCACACAACCTTCTCTTCTCCAGGCTGAACAGTCCCAACTGTCTCAGGCTGTCCACGAAGGGGAAGTGCTCCAGTCCTGTTATCAACTTCCTGACCCTTGTCTGGACTTGCTCAAACAGTTTCATGTCCTTCTTATGCTGGGGACACCAGAGCTGGATGCAGCACTCCGGGTGGGGTCTCATGAGAGCCGAGTAGAGGTGTAGAATCACCTCCTTCAACCTCCTGGCCGTGCTGCTTTTGATGCAGCCCCGGACACACTTGGCTTTGAGGGTTGTGAGCACTCACTGTCGGCTCATGATGGGTTTTTCATCAACCTTCACACCCAAGTCTAATTCTTCAGGGCTGCTCTCACTCCCTTCTCCGCCCAGTCTGCGGATGTGTCTGGGATTGCCCTGACCCAGGTGCAGCACCTTGCACTTCGCATCATTGAACATCATAAGATTTGCATTGGCCCACTTCTCAAGCCTGTCAAGGTCCCTCTGGTGGCATCCCTTCCCTCCAGTGTGCCAGCTGCACCACACAGCTTGCTGTCATCAGCAAATTTGCTGAGGATGCACTCAATCCCATTATCATAATAAGATTTTTAAAAAACTTTTAGCTCATAAAGTAGATGGTTGATTGATTTACCTTTGTATCACAAACTAGTACATGTTCTTTATTTTCACTACACATAAAAGGAAAATATGACCTGACATCCTAGGTGGGTGTCTTTGTCATTGACACCAAGTGCACATGCAAACAGACTTGAAACTGGGCCAGCAAACTAGGCTTTCTGCACATTTTTTTTAATGTTAATTTCTCCCTCATTTTTATTATAAAAACCCTAACAATCAGACTATTCTTGGTCCATTTTAAATTTGTTGTCGTTCTCAAACTCAGGCAGTGAAGTTATGCTATAGGGTAGCAGTTCAAAGGAATATCCAAGTGGCATTTGTAGGCTCACACCATCCTCACACGAGTCAGAAAATCTGACCAAGTGCTGGCATCTCCTCAGTGTGGGGTTATCATCACCATTATCACGGGGCTGGGTCTGCCCTCTGTGTCCTACCTCTCACTCCATTCCACGGCAATGCCTTAGCCTGCACTGAGTGCTCCTGTCCATGTACCAGGCACCTCATTTCTACTACACAGGACCAAGATAAGTCCCTCAGTTCAGGTTGTGTCCCTTCCATCCCTGGGCACTTTTTTTAGTTTGGTCTCAGTGCCTTACCTGCCTAAAATAGAAGGTGTGAGTTTCAGGTTCTATGTACTTTGTAAATGAGAGCAGATATTCTGGCAATGGATCAGATCAAATAAAAGAGGACAATATTGTATCCAAAACTTTGTTATATTACTTTGAATACTATTTAAAATTTGTGAAATGTGACAAACCATCTTCTCTTGGCAAAGCGTATTATTTTTGAGCTTCAATTGAATTGTTTTATGTAACCATATCCCTTAAGCATTCATAAACATTAATGAAATTATAATTTTAATGGTGAGTTCTAGGTAATAGATGCAAAGCAGAAGACACTGTTGGATGTAATAGAATAATCCAGGTCCTGGCTGATGAATACCCACAATTTAAAAACTGTGTCTGCACTACAGATGATATCTGTAACATCACAACTTTGCTTGGGAATCAGTGCGGCACTAGTAAAGGTAATTAACATAAAGTTTTAATTATGAAGACCAAACCCAGTAATTTTGTAACCACCATTTTAAGTGGATTCAAGTTTATTTGCATGTTCTCCAGTCTGATAAATGCCCTCAAAAGATCAGTTTTGTCTTTTCTGTGATGTTTACACTCCAGCATGCCTATGAAAGAAATGCCACAAGCAAAAGCAATAAAATGCATGTGAGAAATTCAAATGGTTTCTAAAGTTCTTGTTGAATCCACTGGAAAGCAAGAGTGAATACACAGTGTGTGTTGAGGACTGCTCATTGTGCATGGAGGTTTGAGAGCCACTGGATCTACGCTGTGTATGTAGAGAGATGCATCCTCTACCTTATGAATGAGAGTGTGAGTGAATGGGGATGCACAGCGGTGCAGTTGTGTCACACTGTTGCAGGAGGACCTTCACTACATCTAGGAGAGGTTAGTGGATGAGGGAAACAGTCACCACCTTCATAAAGCTGTACATAATGTAGACAGTGCATCTTTTAAAAATTCTGTTGTAATCAATGGCCCCAGCTCCCCTCAATCTATTTTTCATTTTTCTGAGGACTCTCATCCCTGCAGAAAGCCTAACTTTGTAATTGAGAATTACTTGGTACATGCAGAAATTGCAGTTTCTGGTCCAAAGTCTCCTGGCATAATTAGCAAAGCTGACACAAGAGAGATAAAATCAGCCAGTGAATGAGAGTGTGCAAAGTGAGTTTCAAAGCTGATTCCTGGCACTGATCCATCACATCCTGCTGGCATCAAACAGCATTCATCATACAGTACTAGAATATATGGCCTAATTGCAGAGGAAATAATAACATCCTGATCTGCCCCAAACTCCTTGCCCCAAACAAGAAGGATGGGTATCTAAAACCTGGTGTTGATGTCATTGGAGCAGTTGCTTTTGCTTCTAGCAAAATGATGTAATTTTATATTTTTTTGCCAACTGAGATCACATTTCTCACACTATAGAAAAAGGTTTGAGTGGACTTACACGCTAGTGTTGAGTTTACCTACAAAGGATAGCATATGGTGTTGGTAGGCACATTCCAGAGTAATTCTCCCTGTCTAACTTAAATTACTACTTTATGTAATGAATCAGCCACCTTCTGGAATTGTCATTCTCTCTTTAAAAATTATGCATTCTCTTAAGATGATAATCCATGATAGGTCGAAGCTGTAGGTGGTTAAAATTATGTGAAGTTAAACTCTTTATGCAATAATTTTAGTGAGGATTTTTTACTAGTTTTGCAGCTGAACTGTTAGCATGGACTGTACTATACAGCCAACAGCAGACAGTAAGTGTGAGGAAGATTTGTTAGTCTGTAAGACTCTGAAATTATTACGTATTTACACACAGCTCAGAATTAAACCAGGGCTGTTTCATTCATGGTAACACATTAAGACAAGTACCCTTTTCCTGAGTTTTTTGTGCTGTGACGATGATCCATCGTCCATTTGATTCATAACTCTGTTTGTACCTGTTTCTACAGACTATTTGGAATCTTTCTCAAGGTCAGACACTGAACTGAGTATTAGACAACACAGAAACCCCAAAGACGAGAGGCACTCTGGAGAACTGGAGACTGACTGCGGCATTGCCAAGCAGCGCTGCCGAGAGGAGCCTCGCTGCTCTGCCGTGTACAGGAGCTTCCAGCGGGCGTGCCAGGCAGCTGCAGCAAAGTGCAGGTTCCCCATGCCTGGAAAGTGTTTGTTAGCCTGGAGAGAACTGAGGAAAACAGTTCTGGGAAAGTGCACGTGCTCAGAGCCACTTCAGATGAAATGCATTAAAATATGGAAGGGAATATTTGACAACCCTTGTTTACAATACTCTCAGGAGAGCCAAGCCTCAGCAGCAAGTGAAAATGACTACAACGATGATGACTATAATGCTGATGTTGATGGTGAGAAAAATCTGGTCACTGACACAGGTTAGTGCTATTCCAGCAGTCTGCTTTCATACATAACAGTAGTGTCCACAGTCTGTGAAAAAGGTTTTCTTGTCCACTTGCAATTCAGCATTGAAAACAAGATCATTTTAGGAGGTTTATTTGTAAATAAATTCACAATCTGACAGAAAATGATAGCCTAAGTACAAATACTATTGTCCTTCAATGTGTTAATTTGACACAACCTGATCCAAATTAGTCGGTTTTAGTTTTTCACTATAACTAGAAACAGTATGACTAATAAAAAGAATTTTCTAATAGCAAGAATTGTCTGCTTGCCATGACTTCAGGTCATGACAAGCAGTTAGTTGAAAACTGGTCCACTGATAAACACATTAAGGCCTCTGGCTTTTATTTATTCACAAGAAATCTGACTTTATAATGCACCGAGAAGCTCTAAAAAACTCTTCTTGAGTTCATAGGATCTATAATTATGTAAAAAATGTTAGCAACAGTCTTTGGTAAACTGCACTTTGGCCCCAAAACTTATGAATATATGTAATAGTGGGTTTAGAAATTGTTAATGGGTTCTTTTTGGTCAAGCTAATTTGTTTTATTCTTGTTTATTCTTACTACTAGCACTATGCCAGCAAGACAGCCAATACTTTAAAGTGAAAAGCTAAGACATTATTTATCACTTATGCCTGTATCTGTATCTTTTTCTTCTAGATGATATTAGTACAGAAACAAAATTACAGTGGGGCTTATCTGCTCTCTCCAAACAAGGTACGTCTGAATTTACTTATGAATTCTAAAAAAATAATTTTAGCTCCATTTTTGGATAGTGTACAGTGCACCTCCAGATAAAAACTAATACTTTTCATTCAAATTAATGATCAGGGAGTTAATAGATCCAACTTATTTTCAGTTAAGGTACTGGGTAGAGAAGAATCGAAAAATGTAACAGGTAACAGTCAGATAATGTAAATGTAAATCAGGTAACAGTCATCATCCTGTTAAAGTTACAGAGACAAATCTTATCGCATAAGCATTTTAGGGTCAGAATTTTCTGGATATTTTTGGAAAGTTTATTTCACAGTCTAGAAATAGCTAAACTGATGTTAAAAGCACAAAAATGCCATTTATATTCTCTTCTTCATTACTTATTACATAGCCTAGCATAAGACTGCACACTGGAGATTTTGGCAGTTTCAGGAGGGTTGCTTATGAGGGCCAAACAGGTGCAAGACAGAAGTATGAAGGTTACTCAATAGGCTTAAAAGAAGCAAGGCTGGAAGAGCTGGATCGGAGTTTTGGGAGTCAAGCTTGATTTACTGGGAATGCTGTAGACAGGATGCCTACCAGTCATCACTTGAGAGAAATTTTCTTGGGATTTTATTTTAAAAACTGTTACTCTTTTTAGCGTACACAACAAACAGAAGCTGTTTGGATGTGAACAGGGAGTGCATTGAAGATGAAGTGTGTAACAAACAGTTGTCCATGTACCTTAAAGTTTGCTTAGTAAATAAGAAGTGCAACGTGGAAGGATGTCAAGCAGCCATAAGGTTCTTCTATGGAAACATGCCTTTTGAAGTTGCCCAAATGATGATATTTTGTGACTGTATCCAGCATGATGAATCCTGCCACAGAGCCAAAGAACTTCTCCACGGCAAGCCCTGTGCAGTTACTGCAGTTCCACCCCCATCATGTCTGAACGTAATCCACATGTGTGAAGAGAATGAATTGTGCAGGTGAGTAGAAGGAGTATTTTGCCCAGTAAAGTGCTTTTGAATAATGATTTGGTCAAACCATTTTTATATATACTCTCTATATCTCATCTATAGCAAATTTATTTTCTGCATTATATCTGCTGTGTTTGACATCTTCACAGATGTTTGCATCAGATGTGGTAATTCCAGAAGTAATTCCACAAGTAAACTGAAATGATAAATTTTCAGGAAGATGTGGAATCTAATGTGGGCTTTTCTTATGCCTGTATCATGACACTTAACACCATTTCTGCTGGACAAACTATGTTATTGCATATTTTCATTACCACTTTCTTCAGATAACACCTGCCTGTCTGCACCTTTGCCCTCTAGCAATTTGCCCAAGTTGTGCAGCAGACCAGACAAAGTTTGTTTGGTTAAAGTAATTACGTTTCGAGGGCAGAGTCTGACCCTTTTGACCCAACAGCCACACAACCAACTTGGCCTGTTCAAAAAACTTTTGTGTCACTCTCTTCATCTCAAGGATACTTGCAAAAAGCTTGCAAAAAGCTGACGTGAAACATGCACAGACCACCAAACTCATGAAGGATAATGCCCTTTCAAAGTTTTGTTTTATATTTATAAAACATGCAACAGGATTACCTGTATTTGTAGCTCAACTTAATTGCTGCCTTTTATGGATGGTCAATTGGCCCACTTTGGTTTTCAGTGTAGTCACCTTGTGAATTAGATCTGAATTTTACCTCAAAGCTGTACTCAAATTAACCTTCAGTCAGCAAACCAGGAGGCCAAGAGAGGGTTTTGTGCATATTATTCAGATTGATATCATTGAGAATGGATGAAGAATTGGGCTACAAATGTATGTCCACACATGTATAGGCATGTAATATCATAATTGAAAAGTGCTGAATTTTCCATCATTTTGGGAACATTAATGTTTCCTGGCACTGACAATAAGTGCATATAATTACCAAAATTAGTCTCTGAGTTATGGCTGGTCACATCCATAAATCAGGAGGGTGAATAAAAATAATTCCATTAGAACAGAGGTAGCAGTTGCTTTGAAACCTTTGCTTGGTAATGGAAATATTTACAAAAATTTTCTAGCCAGTATTGCAACAGTCCATGATTTTCCATGTGATGTGCTTGTAGCTACTACACAGTATCAATAGCAAATTAATAACCTATTTCTATGATTAAGGAAGAATATTTTAATACCTTAATGAACAATATACAAGACTTCATCATCCCCTAAAATTTAATGTGATAGATTTGTTTTTAATTAATATGTACATTTTTTAGTTAATTTATAACAGATATTTTCTATTGTCATATACACTGCATTAAAGGCCAGTTTTATTCCATCCTAACAGCAAATAAATGGAAATCATTTGAGATTATTGAACTGGGAAACAAGCTGATTCTTCATGTAATTTATCTCTGCTATCGATTTATCTTTAAGTCCAACTGAATTACTTCTACTTTTCCCTGAGCCTTGGTCATTTTGTATTTTGTTAGCATTTGGGAGGCCAAGGGGTTGCCATTGGATGTTAATTATTTAATGTAAAATGAGTTTAATGTTTATTCTTCCGTCACACCACACAAAAACTGATCCACTGGAACAGCACCTGGTGTGGTTTCATTGTGATGACTGGTCTAATTCCTGTATTCACATTTCTTCTCTGAGTATCTGAGACTGTTGGAATTCACACTGTTTTTTGCCGGACTCTGGGAAAATCTCCACAGGTGCTGATTAGAAGTGCAGTTGCTTTTTCTCAAAATCAGAGCAGAATTTATGTCAGCTATCACTGAATATTCCTCTTTTTAAGGCTTAAGTGATACCTTGGAAATACTCTCTTTTGGTGGTGTTCCTTAAATGTCTTTTTATGAAATCACAGATGTTAAAGTGTCATTGCATACTTCTTTTTTTTCCCCCTGCCAGGAAAAAATACACAACTTTTCAGTCAAAGTGTTGGAGACATGTGACAAAAAAATGCTATGAGGATGAAGCTTGTCTTGAAACTTTAATCAAAGATGACATGCCCTGTTCTGCCAACGCTGATTGCAAAGCAGCCTACATCAGCAACTGGGGCACGATGCTGCGTGTGGAGTGCACCTGCCAGAATTTGCCTCCCGTGGAGCAGCCTTTGTGTGAGCTCTTCCATCACATGCTGCACAGCAAATCCTGCTTCAGTGACTTACGTGAGTAACACATACAACTTTACAGAATAATTAGTTTTAAAGAGAATTAAGATTCTCTTTACACCAAATCTTTACTATATCTTTGCCACCAGTGGTTGCAGCAAGATCTACAGCTGTGGATTTTTTAAAATCCAAATCAAAATACAAACTGGACATACAGTTTTCTTCCTCTGGTTTGGGGAAAAAATTATAATAGTAGTAAACCAGTGAAATTGACTACATGTCTCATTACTTGAATTTTCTGAAATAAAGAAATAATTTCTGGAGTCTATATCAGTATGCAGATTAGAAAAATCCTAAGTCTCCCTGTCACTGGCTTAATGTTGTACTTTGGTAAATTGTGTCTGCAAATAATATGAAGTCACATTTTCTTTTTCTTTCTTTTCTTCTTGGAGTCTAAATATTAGTAAACTTTACACATATTTAGCAACAGACTTCATTCCACAAAAAATAACTTCAATTATTTAAGCAGGATGTTAAATAGGAAGAAGGCTTTAGGATTTCGTCTTCAGTTAAAGCACTGGGTGTAATTCAGATGAAATATAGGTACTTTCTCAGAGCCAATAATGTCTTTCGTGTGCTCAATTAGCTACTTATTTTTGTTAAATATACATGTCCTTGCCCAGCCTTTGGTTAAAAGAATTGTTAATGCAATAAATGGCAATATGGGAGCAAATATTAATGGTTTAGTCTGAATCTGCAATGTGCCTTCAAAGCAAAGCTCCTGTTTGTCCCCACTTACTGTGTCATGGGTCACATCACTGGGCGGTTCTCTATCATAGGGTGGTTCCTGATCTCCTGAAGCATAAAACTGAACCTAAATGCTCATCTACAACCTCTGTAGTGCTCCAGCTGCATGCTGACATCTAGTCCATCAGCCACATCAGAGGCCAAAGTATTGTCTTCTCCTCCAATCTCTGATTTATCCTTCTAGGCTGTGTTACTCGCTAGTACATCATGCCCTATGCCAGTTACCTTCTACATGTATACTCTACAGTTATATATATTCTTAAACTAACTTGGGAGAGCAAACAATATCTAATGATTTCAATGAAAAGAAATGGCTCTTTCATAGATTTATCTGGTGGACTGTATTTTGAAAACATATATGGATTGTGTGCATGCATTTCATTGAATGAAGTAGCTACTTTCTTAGTTCTAGCAAGCAAAATGGTACCACTGATAGTGGTGTAATTTTTTTTTGTGTCACTCAAAGGCTACCCAAAAATTAAAAACAAGTTGCTGAAACACTGCTCTTAGTTTAGTTAATCACTACTCAAATCCAGACTCTGAGAAAATATTAAAAATCATATAACAATTCCCGTTGAAAAGGATAATGTAACACACTTAGACTTGAGATTTCTAGCAGTGATTTTGCTAATGAACATTATTTATTTGTTTGCTTTATGGCTGAATTTAAGAGTCCAAATGAGTGAACACATAATTGTGTTAGTTATTTCTTAACCTACAAAGGAAAAAGATGATCCTCATGTCTGAATAATCAAATAATTGCTGATGAGCTTTTGCCATTCCCTGACGCAGTCTCAGGATAAAATGGCTTGAGGGTTTTTGTGATTGAAACTTCCCTAACCTAATTGGGACTAAAGAACAGAAGCTTATGTTGCTTGTGTGGTGCAACAATTTCCTGATGGTTAAACAAAAAGTATTTGAGGATCCAGAGCCTTTGGTTGATCAGTACCTACTCTACAGAACACATGCAGGTTATTGTTAACATTGCTCATGTTTGGGTTTTTTTTGTCTAGATGTCATTTGTAATGTAGTTAAACGGATGGTGGTGATGATTATGGGTTTTATTATAAGGCATGTTTTTAATGCCATTCTGTGCGTGGCAGTTCAGAGATGTAGAGTGACTACTCTGTTGCAGCACCCACCCAATCCCATCTGCTGACTTATTCCACTGGCCTGGTAGGGATCTTTGGCTGACTTTCACTCTTACAATGGCACTGATCTTAAACACTGAAACGTTTCAGAACAGGCAAATACCCAGAGTCTGGAAAAGGGATCTTTGCCTCTAGAACCAGTGTGAACAGATGCACAAGCAGTGTTTACATCATCTTGTCTTCCTACTCTTGCATGGCACTGCCTTTGCTACAAGTGTTTGCTCTCAAGGCTGTGCTCGCAGGATTGCATTTGTTGCAGACCCAATAAAAGACAAGAATTGTGACTGACTGCTGCTTTGTGAAGCAGAAGCACAGTGTGGATCATTGCCAATGTAGGATCAGTGTCACAACAGGAATAAGCAAAAATGTCAGTGAGGAAATAAGTTTCCAAAATATTTTTACTCTGGGTTGTACTTTTGGATTTCACAGAAAAAAAACAAATTACAGGTTGTTGTTTGGACAATGTTCCAGGCTGCAAATGTGAGCCTTTCTTATATTGTTTTCATTGTGAAAGAGAAGAAAAATTTCTTGGCTTGCTGTTCATGTGAGTGACCAGACGTACCCTTGTATGGTTTAGCCTCCTGCTCTGTAAACTGTATTACTTAAGTAAACCTATTTTTCATTTCAACAGAAGATGTGTATTTTCAGACATATTAATGAAATTGTGCCCACTAAGAGGGCAGGCCTTTGTGAAAAAATTTGTTGAGGTCTAGCAATGCAGTTGGAGAATAAACTCTGCCTTGTGGAAATTTACTTCAGACTACTACCTCTTTCTCACCACTTCTATATTGGTTTGGTGGACCTAATTCTTTTGGTGGGCCTATTTTAAAAACAGTTTAAGTGAAAAGAGAATTTAGGCTGTTTTGTGGCAGAGAATATTTTCTAAGTGTGCTTGTCACCCACAAGAAAAACTACAGGGGAGGTTTAACTGAGATGGAAAAGGAAGAACTCTTTTGCATGCATTCAGTTTGTTCATCAAGTATCAGTAAATTGTATTTTTAAATAGGTCCCTTTATAAATTCTGTGGCTGTTAGCAAAATATCAAACAATATTCATTTATATAATTATTTTAAAGTAATATTTTGAATAGATATTTTCTTTCCAATATTCAGGTCAAATTTCTATTCAGAAGAAGAGTTTTCACTGGGTAAATACAGAAATGCCAGGCGAAAAGAATTCTGGAGCACAGCTCCATTCTTCTGCAATTAATGGTGAGTTTGAGCAAGTCACTCCATGATTTCCACAGAACTACTCTTGAAATATCCCTCATGTATGATAGAAGAGACCAAAGGTTGGGTCCCTTGGGTGGTTTCAGGCAAGTGAGCTTGACCTGTTGCTCCTCCATTCAGTCTGGATATCTCCTTACCTGTTCGGCTTAGCTTATATATCCACAAAATAAAGTTAATCAGACTGAATCAATTACTCTGATAAATGGTTTTGAAATAGATGTCTCACAATCACTGTATTATAATTGGGCAAAATTAGGCTATTAAGCCTGCCAGAGCCTGACTCTCTGTGCAGTCATTAGAGAGTAGTAGTCATAATGTGTAATACAAATTATTAGCTTTGATGTCACACCTTCTTCTATCTCTCTTGGCTCTCTGTAGTAGGTACATCAACAAAATTAGAAGCCATGGTAAGTGGTGTGAGAAGGGGCTTGTGTTACACTCAGTCAGACTGTACCTTCTCATACAACAGGAGGGCACACAGTATCCCTGTGGCTGAAGAGCTGCAGCTGCTTTTATTTCCATGCATTTAAAGTAAGAAATTAAGCAACATAAAGTTAAAGGATATTGAATTAATATACAAATGTTTTCATTGCTGAAATAATATTATTTTATATTTCCTTTTGAGGGGCCCAAATACAGAGTGAGAACACTAAAAAGCTTAATGCACAAATATCACCTCTAATGAGAATGACCTGTTCTACCTTGTGCAGGGCAGATTACAATTCTCCAGATATTACTACAAATTAGTTCCCAGAACTGTTCATACAGAGCACTTTCAACTGTGAAAAAAATAATTCAATCTCTGCATGCACTAGAAAATGAAGTGACTTCTAACCTTTCCATCCTTCAGCTATTGCTGAAGTGGGCAACCTGGGAAGCATAAAAATGGATTAAGGGAATAGGATTCCTGAGATCTGTATGTGCACAATTAAGCATTTGGCTGTAGCGTTAGCATTAAAATTACTTAAGAATCATACATGTCAGCCAAGTGCTCTATGTAGCCAGAGAAGAAAGTCAGGGACCCTCAAAGGAAGAGTAGTCCAATCTGCATTTAATGAAAGTATTGACTTCTCCTTGCCAGTTACAGAGGCAGCCTGAATCCCTAGTTGGAGCAAGACTCTAGTGGTTAAATAATGCAAGCCATAATACAAGAAATACTGCACTAAGTGAGAAAATGCAAAATGTGAGATATTTCACTCTTGTGACTAGCAGACCCTTTCCATGGGTAAAATGCATTATACATTTCACTCAGAGATTCAGATAAATATTTGCAAGAAGCAGCCTGCACCCAGTTAATTCTGTTCACATTGAAGTCTAAATACTTTCCAAAAATTTCTCCTTGAAGTCTTAGCAGAACTTTGGGGGGCCTTAGAAAAATAAAAAGAATGCTGACCAGCCTAAACCATACAATAAAATATTCTTTCTCTTGTAGCTGTCATGTACATTAGATGGGAACTCTAAGCCATAAAAGTCTCATAGGAAGGCAGGTCAAAAAGAAGAATTTGATTCAGGATATCTGCCTGATGGTAAAAACTATACTGCACATTGTTTCATAAATCTCACTGCCAAAAGTCTAACCCAGTGTCCTAGATTCATATGCTAATAAATGTACATTACTCAGGCAGCAAAGGGAGTTATCATCTTCACAAAATATTTATCTTTAATGAAATCAAGTCCCAAGAAGAATTCAGGGCGCAGAGGCAAAACAGTTAAGTTGTCAAATATGGCCTTTCACGTGTGTGAAGACTTTTGAAGACATTTGCTTCTTGGCTATTTTGTGCTTGAAAAACACAAGAGAAAATCTGCTGATGTCTCTACATTAAAATCTTAGAAGAATCCTTTACTTTGTCGTTGAAAGATACAAGGAACTCTTTCACCAGATGAAATGAATGGCCATCTACAGATGAACATGCTCAGAAGAAACTCAGTATGTCTTCAGCTTTTTCTTAGTTTTATACTTTAAAATATAGCTTACTGTTCAAAAAAACAGATTTCTCTGTTTTATTCAGCAGCATTGCAAATCATCCCATTGGATAGGATTGCTTTAATGGAAGGAGTCTTTCACAATAAATAATAAATCTAAACATATTTACATATATTCAAATATATTTGCAAATAAATAGAACCATGGAAGTTGAAAAACTGTTATTCCAGCTTTTGGTATAAAAGTGTGATATCAGGATTATGTGAAAATCTTGACTGGATTTAAACACATGCACATTCTCAGGAGGGAGCAGACCAACAGAGTCATCTGTGGGCTGATACAACTCTATTAAAAAGATGTGATGTGGGGAGAATCAGAACTGTATAAAAGTTAATGAGACTTTCCCTGTAAGCTTAGGTGGGGCCAGAATTTGATCTCATTTTGGAAACAATATCAAAAAGTGATAAATCAAATAAAATTTGTCCAAACTTCTAATATGCTTACCTAATTATGCATTTTCAGCCTGGTTTTGATTTTATCCTATGCAAATTATGTTAATGACTTTACGGATCCACATAATTGAAAAGATGGCTTCCTGCACTTAAATTTGAAAAATAATTCATGTTGGGAAGATAAGGATTTACTTTCATCAGCATGGAACTTTGGAGCTAAGGTGTGGGTTTTTTATGGAAGAGAGAGCTAGAAACACAGAACACTTACCCTGTTCTTGTGAGATACAATAAAATTGGGTTTGACCCAAAACTGTTGAAATTTCATCTTAAATTTTAATGTTATCATATATTTCCTACTTTTGCAATGTTGAGTATTTAGATAAACAAGTAATTAGCAGGGTTTATCTGTAAGTATACCAGCTGCTGTGGGAACTGAGATTAGTTCAACTTCAGTAACTTTGATTTGTAAGGTATCAAACACTGTCAGTCTGACGGTTTTAAAAATGTAGAAGAAAGCCCGTGTCAAGCTGCAGGTAGCCAAGAAACCTCTGAGCACAAATTGGGATTAATCTGTTCGATGAATATGCACTAGGTGTGCGTAAGGTAGATCTACAATAGAGTGTAATCCCACTAATTGTTCCAGCTGTTAGCTCCAGCTGAGCTTGCAGTTGTCCTCTGCAAGCCTCACAACTGGGAATGTCTGTGTGTCTGCAGACAGCCCCAGGTAGTGCTTCAGGAGTACCTGCAGCCCCGGTCGGCGGGTCCCCGAGGTCTGCAGCTCACCCTGCAGAGGGTAAGACAGGCTTCCTGCCGCCGTGGTGGCCGTGCTCCAGACCTGCCCTGGGGCGAAGAGGCCCAGGAGTCTCTCATGGCCAACTCCGTGGCACCTCACAGCCCTGCCAGCCCCTCACAGCCCTGTGGAAATGCCAGCTCTTGCTTGTGTCCGTTGAGTCTCTGCACTCCTTACACGTTCAAGTGGTTAAACCACAAAAGATATGTAAAATGCAGAGTCAGCTTTTCAGCCACAAAACTTTGCCCTGTCCTAGCCTTACAAATTTCCTCACTTCTCAGCAGGGAAGAGACAATACGTGGCTTCTAGTGATGATCCCATCACTGAAATCTCTCTTTGTTCCCAACAGAACTGAATCAATATCTCTTACCAGCAATTCATCAAAAATTTTTCAGATTTTGTCAAAAAATAGGAAAAAATTATTTCAGAGTGTTTTGTTTGACTGAAATGAAGCACCTTTTAGAAATCTTATATGAAAAAGATCATAAGATCATTTTCTGCTGAAAATTTATTAGCCCACTTTCAACCGTCCATGACTGTAATTATAATATATAATTTGCTAGATATCCTATTTTTTGTGGTGACATACTTTAAAAGTTTCCATTTGCCTAAAATATGTGTGAAAGTCACTTTCTGCTTCAAAAAAGTAAGAAACAGTTACACCTATGACTGCTCCTACACTTGCAGAGTTTTCAAAAATAGCTGCATGTACAATTAAGATTCAGAAACTGAAAAAATGCCTACAAATCACTCTTTTGATAAAACCCATCATCTTAAAGAAATGTTATAACTTGAGAACTAGGCCAACTGCTGATGTAGTTTTTAATATATGTTATTAGCAGTCCTTCTCTAAGATAGACCTCACCCGTCTTTCTTCAAAAATTCACCATTTAAGTATCTTTAGGTGGTTTACTGGATTAAATGGAATGTTCATTCCGTTTGTGCAAATTGTGGTGGTTCGATCATTGCTTTCATTTCCTTATATTTGAAAACTTGAACTTGGGTTAGTTTTTTGAGAAAAAGTGAGCACCGTCCTACAGTGAAAGCCAGGCAGGTCCAAGGCCCTGCTCAGCTCATTGTTTTCCTTGCTGTGGGATACATATTCACTCTCCCTGCCCAGGGCTGCTCTGGCATCCATAGCACCTGTGCTTGTATTGCACAACACGCTACACCTGCTGCACATACGCAGTGTACACAGAAATGTTTCATTTAGGGTTTGTGTGTGCATATACACAACACATGGAACATACAGTAACTGATAACTTATTCAGAGACCAGAAATGGCCTTCTCACAGCCCAGATAAGTGGCTCAGTGATCAGTCCAGGAATCCATCTCTTCCTTAGTGAATGTTCCACTATGTAAGATGGAGAAGCTCGGGAGCAGCTAAGGGCCTCTGCATTTGAATTCCTATATAAGAAAAACCCCCTTATTTGATTGTAGGAAGATGACAGAGTCAGTGCAAAAGGAAAGTCACAGAAAAGTCTCATGTTTCATGCTTGTGGCTCTGCATTTGTGCCCTCTTTTCAAGTCATCTAACTTCCACACCTCTCCGTCCCATGTCCAGGGCTTACATTACACTCAACTGAAACATTTCCTTCAGAATATTTGATCAAAACCGATGGATTCATTCCTTCAGGAAAAATAAGTTACTCCTCATTTGGAAAAGAAAATTTGAAACAGCTCCCAGTTTTTCAACAGCACATAAGCCACCTAAGTGACTTTTGGTGAGAAGCCTAAGAGAAAGAGGAAA
The DNA here is from genome assembly GCA_013389985.1 of Dryoscopus gambensis. Lineage (NCBI taxonomy): Eukaryota > Metazoa > Chordata > Aves > Passeriformes > Malaconotidae > Dryoscopus > Dryoscopus gambensis. Next base: position 14,047 of record WEIT01012520.1, on the reverse strand, counting down.
CTCCATGGGAATGGGGCCCAGAAAAACAGTGTTAGATCCCATTTTACATTAATTTGATTCTAGGTGGAGTATTGCTCCACACTGTAATTACTGTAATATGTGAAAAGGGAAAGTAAGTCTAGTAGATAAGTAAGAGCCAAGTCTGCTCTTATACACAGAATAAAATTAACATTTTAAAATCACTAGGGAGAATACTCCAAAACAAAAATCATAGTAACAAGCTGTTCCCCTGGAGCAGAGTGAAAGGTACTGCTCTACCTATGAAGTGCAATTGGAGCTGATATTTACTAAAAGAAGTCTGAAGATTACTTAGTATCAAATGGCAAAGGAAGAGGTATTCCTACCATTGACATACATCTACGTCTGTTTCCTCCTTTTAATTACTTTTGTCAAAATTGCTAGCTAATGTAGCTTACATATGTATGCTTTCCAACACAGATCTCAAATCTGATTATTATGAATAAAAAAGTAAATTATTTATTTCTGTTTTCTGTTTTTATTTATAGGTGAAACTGTCTACATTATTGCTTACTCCTCCTGCATAGCTCTCATCCTAGGAATAGTCCTGTTGACTCTCCTAAAGATCAGGTAATTTGATAGGAATATTAATCACTGGTTCTAGGAAATTGAAAAAACAGAAAATAAAACGTTTTGACTTAGTTAAAAGGTGGACATTGTGATTGTCTTTAAAAACAGTCCAGCATGTCCTAGTGATGGAAAGAACTGACATTGCGGGTGTCAGCAGGGAAGAGTGAAATATGATATGTATCTACAATGCCCTCCATTCATGCAGAGATCCCAGGCTTTGGGAGGTTTCATTTCCTGTCCCATGGCAGGGGAAGGTGAAATCCGAATTCAAAAATTCTGTGAGACTATGTTCCTAGCCCCATAGCAGGCAGCGGTAATGCAAAAAGGAAATGAGAATATTCAGCATTATAACATATTTAGAAACCAAATCGTGAATGCTGCTATTGTAGTTAATATTCTTGCCAAATGCCATTTTTGCTCATAGGAGTCTGTAAACACCCACCATCCCTGCCATCCTTTCTCTCTCCCCCCTCTCTCCCTCCCTCTCTCCCTCCGTATGAGAAACTGCCCATACACCAATGCTTGGTAAGAAAACAGAAATGTGCATTCACTTAGTTAAATGAACATGGCCTTTTCTTAAATGATACATTTTCTTGGACCAAATTAAATGGCCAGATTTCAAGAATTACACTGTCAGATGATAGGTAACAGAGCATGATGTAGCAGGAGCTATATATAGTGGGAGGGATATTGAGTCAAATTTCATTATTAAATTCTGAGGCAGATCAAAGAGGAATCATAGAAAAATGCAAAAGGCAAGTCAAGGATATATGGGAACAGAGATTTTCTCTTTAGGTTTGCAGTTACAGAAATATCAGCATATAAAGAAAATTCAGATTTAAGGAATACAGAAGATAGAAAAAAGAACAATGCATTAATAACAATGAAGGGGATTATTTTATACCACAGTGTTCATCATAAAAAGAGGGGAATTTTGCCACTGATTCCATTTAAGCCAAAGTTCAAACCAAAAGCTGTATAGTTTATTGTTAAATACATGCACATTCTTTGTTTTCAGAGCCTGCAGAACAAAATACGAGCCAAGAAGTCCCTCGCCAGACCATTCTTCTGAAACATTTATGGCCCATTATAAAAGTCACAGATGAATGACTCCGTTGCTTATGCTTTTCAAGGCTATTCCTGAAAGCCAGCCTGTTGTACATATGCAATAATAAAAGGTATATTGAAAAAAACTACTATAAATTATGGAATTTTGTAGTTAAGCATACAAAATATTTTTATATTTATTAGCTTGTTTTAAACCTTCCACAAGTTGAAAAAAGGGGTAAAGAAAAGGTAAAACTTTGCTCTCTCTTATTTGTGTAGATTGCCAGATCTCTTCTGAGCTGCACATTTCCTACCTTTTTAGCTGCACATGACACTGGTATAAATGTTGTATCAACAATGGCAATCTTTGAAGCCCACCCTTCTGATCTCAACTCATCTGGAAGAAATAAAAAAAAATCCACTCAGAAACATTTTAGAGATCTGATAAAGAACACAGATGTGGCAGTTTTGTACACCAGGCTCCCAGGTACCAAGTACTCGTTGCAGTATTTGTCCAGCAGCAGTCACAGATAAGCTGCCTGTAGTTTGATGGTGGAGCACTTGTAGGGTAGGAGGAGATCAGGATTACAACCCCTTTCAGAACTAAAATGACTATCTGGAATAATGCTTTGACTCCAAAATGTCATTGCTGAAACTGTTTTTAATTTCTCCCCTAAAGTGCTTCTAAAAGAAGTGAATGAGGTTTGCCACTTTGAATACAATAACTTTAGAACGCATTTTTTGGTCTGAATGCCCAGTGGAGAAAGTCACTTGCTTTGGGCTGAAGTGGCTGCTTCTCAAGAGAGAAGTTATGACCCATCTCATCAGCTGTGTTTCCTATTCATTGTCTCTGGGCGAGTCCCAAAGTGCCTAATCGTCCCCTTGCAGTGGACTGGGAGTCATGGTCCCTAAACACCATTCTGGATCCCACTTGGCTATGAGCTCTGGATTTCTCTCTATAGTGGAGTTGTTTTGCTAGATTTAAGCTTCTATTTACTACCAGCGAGTTGTCTTTGTTAAATTTTTGTAACAATCTGGTTCTGGTGAGCACAGGATAATGGACTGCCATTTCTTATTCAACTGTTACCATGAATAGCACATGTATTGTCTCGTTATAAGAGCTTCTGATTAATTAACTTTATTTTCAATGTGATTAGTTTTAATTTTGTCTGAATTATTACTAAATATAACTCAGCTCCAGTTTTGACCATGACCATGATTGATCTAGGGCTACATCTAGGGCTAGATGACAGATCTAGGACTAGAAATTATTGTGATCAGAAAAGCAGGAATCTCTGCTCTTCAGTGTGACTCTTGCTTCTGGCTTTGGTAGCTTGTGAAATTATTAGTGTGAGAGCAAAATCTTAAGTGTGCAGTTCTGTTGGGGAGAGGCTTAGAAATCTTAAACAATTATTACAACATGGATTTTCTCTGTCTTTGTTTATCTGCATAAACCAAAGAAAGTCCTTTTTGTTTTGCAATCAAATGTTCTGTCATTGCTAAGTCAGCATTTGGACAAAAATACAGAAACAGAAAAGCGGAGTTAGTTTGTTAATCAAAAAGATCTCCTTTAGCAGTCCCGCAATTTGCAGCACCTGCCTTACCTCCCACCAAAGTGGTATATTCATATTCTTAATTTTAAAACTGTGAAGTGGGAAGATTTTAAACTGAAAATACTGTTGAGAATATGTTGGATAAAAGCATTTCTTTATACAGGAAATGTACTTCTGACATGAAACCTGTGCTTGTTTTCAGTCTGACTTCAAAAACCAGTGAAACCTCCATGTCACAAAATTTGAAGAGATCCATTTAAATTCAGATTTAACTAAACCTTAATCAACAACAACAAAAATATCTTCTGTCTTAGAAACTTTTTGTTTTCTAATTGTCTTATATTTAGACACTAGAAACCCAACTCATATATGTGCTTAGACACACACACACACACACTCACAAACAAGTATGTGAAATGTATTTGAAACTGAGGGTGTGTAAGTTACTCTGAAAGACAACAAGATATTTAGTGACTGTTGTGTTGTTCTGCAATTTTACGGGCTCTCTCTTAAGAGATAACTTAAATGCTTAATGGGAAAAGTACATTTCCTCCACTCTACATGTAAAAAGTAGTCTGTCAATTGTGTCTAGGTGTTAGTTATTAAATAAAGGAATTTCTGCTGGGATGATCTGTATTCCTGTGATCCTGATTATAGTCTAACTGCTTCACAAACAGTTTTGTGAACAGAGAATCATAGAATCAGTTAGTTTGGAAAAGACTTTTAAGATCTTTGACCATGATGGAAGAAAAAGCAGCATTTTGTAAGAGCTTCATTATTAAAATATTTTCCCCTGAAGTATGACATCTGCATCTAATACCCAGATGAGGAAAATTAAGTCTCATTGATGACAGGATTCCCAGGACACATATCATTTTCGGTAAGGACATAGCATTCATCCTCCTTTCACTGAAGCTGGGACATCCCAAAGTGAAGAAATGAAGTCTGATTGGGCTAGAGGGAGAAAGCATGAATTTTTGCCTTACAGCACTTTTATCTGAAAGGGAGAATACTGGAACCCAGTATTTTTTTTTTGAAGATTGTTTATGCATTTTATCATGTTTCAGATTAAATGTGTGAAGAGTTTTTTGAGACAAGTACACTAGGACTAGCTCTTCTTTCTGCAATGTGAAGCTACAAGGCTGTAAAGCCCAAGTTTCTACTTCTCCTGTCTTGCCACAGTGAGTCCTGAAGTCTTCAAAAGGAACATTTTTCCCTGGCTGTCTCACCTGTTTGTGTGGTCAAAAGAGTGAGCTACTTGGATAGGCATGGCATCAGCCTTTTCAGGCTGGTGTGGGAATCACATCCAGGTACTCTGAGCTACATATCAGACCAAGCTAGCAACACAGGAGAGGGATGGAAGCAGCACCAACACCAGAAGATGGTGCCATAAAACAACAGCATTCAGTTATTTTAAAAAATGACTGTGGCTGTCTTTGCACCAAGGAAAATACTAACCCTTATGTTCAAGCTAGTGAAGATAACTAACTGCAGCTCAAGTTGAGGCACTTCAATAGTAGCATGGGGTAGGGAATTTTGCTGTTGACTTTGCCAAGAAAGTTCCCTCATCAACATTTTGATGTTTCAGACCACATGCTGAAGTCATTCAGTCTCCCATGAAGTGTGTAGGGAATCTGAGACATCACTTAGACGGCACGGATTTCTACCCTGCATTGGAACATCTGAAGTTAGATAATGCCTCATTGAATTTTTTCAACTCCTACCTCCATTCCTGCCCGTAGCTTTTAATGTTTAGTTAATGGAGGAAAGAAATGTTTCCCCAGTAACTTAAAAGAGATTTGTCTGCTATAAAAGCACACAGGAACACCAGATTAAAAGGTAATCCTAAAAAAAAGCACTCAAAACGGATTACAAGGTAACAAAGTCAACACAGGCATGCACGTCAGTGACAGCTTATATTTGCTAATGCTGTATGCATGAACTGGTTAGTCAGAGCTGCTGAATCTGGCATAATACATGAGCATATCAGTTTCAATAAACACTGAGACAGAATTTATTTCAGCTTTAACACCACATATTGCAAAATCACAAATGCATTTAACCAGGCAGATACATGACAATTCCTTAACAAACATATCATCTCTTTGACACTGGTTTCAAAGGACTAAGTTGACTTTGGCCGTAGTCCTTCTGCCTGCTGTGTTATTGCAGCAATGAAGATCAACACTGTATTACAGCAGGACTGTAGAGAAAAATAGTCTTCAAAAATATAACAAAAGAAAAGCATTGATCAGCAAGTCAAGAACTGGAATTCATTTACTTCTCCAGACTCTTTTATCTGTTTAGCCACTTTTCTAGATACTTCACAATCAATGAAGAGAACTTTAGGCAGTGTCAGAAATCATAGAAAAATTCAGTGGCAGAGAATACTGATTTCTTGATATCACAGTAACTAAAGAATATTTCTACCCCTTAAAAATAACTCAGTGAAAAAATAGGTATATCTTATACATTCACACTAACTGTTTGGAAAAGTATTATTTCATTTCAATAGCACTGATCCCAGACATACGAATTTTACCTCGCAGACTTGCAGTCTTCATTTTGTGACTCCTTAATACAACAATAAAAGTTTTATGAACTCAAATGACACTATTAAAAGAGGAAAATTAGCCAAAGCCTCTCTGGAGTTATTCAAAAGACTCATAAGCTCTGGTTATACATGAAAATGAAGCATTAAAGTGCTGGTCCAGAGCCAAGTTACCCTAATACATAAAAGTTTAAACTACAAAGGAAACTGCTGCTGGAAGACATTCGTATGGGAGCTATGTCATTGCTGTGTTCTGGAAGGCACTGAAGAATGATTATGCCCATACTAATGGAACTGATCAACTTTTCCTCCAGCAAAGCACACCTGCCATGCCTTTAACAATGTAATATCTTGACTTAAAATTTTTATAATGACATAGTGATAAGAACACCTGCTCATGGATGCCAAACCTCTGGATGCAAGTCCTCCACGTCCAGGGGGCTACTTCAGGGTGAAGTGACAGCAATGTACTCAGTTGAGGACTCTGATAGGGACTAAAGGAGCAGACACCACTAGTGATGGGTTACTCTGAATACAAGCATAAAGATTTAGGAAGTCAAAAGCACTGGAGAGCATCATCACAAATCTTAACATGTTTTTGAAGGGGTATAGTCTCAACTGTTTTATTTGCTGAATTCAGTGCTGCCTATGTGAGTGATGCATGCTCATGGCATAGGTACTGGATTAGCCTTTGATCTTAAGAGTAAGAGATGCTTATTTTGTGAAGCCAGAGATTAGGTGTCAAAATGTTCTGCACAGTCAAAAATTATGCCAGCCCAGGAAAGCAGAGCAGCAGCATTTTTGCACACCTAAAAAATGTCAGTAGGCAGAACATAAGATGTCTCAGGATTCTCAGTCACACTGCAAGTAAACAAGAATTTTATAGGGATTGCTCACCTGGACCCACAGACCTAAATTCATCCCAGGTGGCAATTTTGGCACATAAACACTAGGTTGGGGGTTGCTTTTTAAAATTCTGGCTCTATGTTTCTTTCTGTCTTGTAACAATCCTCACAAACAATCTATTTGTCTGTGACCTCCACCCTGGATTACTATAACTCACAATGTGGTTGGAGCTGAACATGTGGGTAAAGTACAGGCTCCAGATGTGACTGCTCATCTTTCCCAATGCTCACATCATTACAGAATAACAGACCTGCATTTAAGGCTTTCCACAAGCTTCCAAGTAGTGTCTAAAACAGACCCAATAAAGAACCAAGACATTTTAGGTTGTTCATTCACATGATTTAATACGTACCCTGTTTCACTGCACAAGGAGAGTTAAGAGCCTTAGAATTGCAAACCAGACAGCTCATTTGCTGAGAAGCCTAGTATGCACTGTGCACAGAGGCATAAAAATGGACACTATGTTCAGTTCCTAACCTGGCTGATGATTGAAGCCCTCACCACCACCACCTTCAAGGAAAATAACCCTGGAATCTGTTGCAGAGACATTGACAACATTCTTTTCTTGGGATCTTTCTGGTCTTTGGAATTTTTAATTCCACTCTACTCAGTGGCACATCTTCATCCAGATTTACTACAAAGTGTGCTCTTTTTCAGTTCAAATATGCTGAGTTGGAAGGGGCCCCCAAGGATCACTGAGTCCAACTCCTGGCCCTGCACAGCACCATCCCCAAGAGTCACACCATGTGCCTGAGAGCATTTTCCAAACACTACATGAGCTCTGTCAGGCTTGGTGCTCTGACCACTTCCATGGGAGCCTGTTCAGTGCCCAACCACCCTCTGGGTGAAGAACATTTTTCTAATACCCAACCTAAACCTCCCCAGTACAACTTCAGGCCATTCCCTTGGGTCCTGTCATGGATGTGCATTTGAATCTCCCCAGGCTGAGCAGCAAGCTCAATCTCAGTTGAGTTGTTTAGTCTCATATTCAGGTTTGCATCACAACTGCTTTTTTTTTCATGGGCTGACTTCACTTTCAGTCTTTGAGACGCTTAATATTGTTTATGTCAATTAAACACACTTGCTCAGAGGGTCTTAGGTGGAAGAAAATTCATCAGGCCCTACATGAAATCTGCATACTTCAGCTCAAAATGAGCCAATTTTGTACCTACAGAGAAAACTAAACAGGAAAATTTATTATTAAATAGGAAAGTATTACAGTAAGGTTAGTCACCTTCAGGGGTAAATGGCACATAAATTAAGGAGTCTTTAAGATGTCAATACTGGCACTATGACTTAACTACTGTTAAGCCATGACCATGGCTTAACTACTCATTATTAGACTGAGTACAGTCTAAGTACTGCTTCAGTTTCCTCACTTCTTCATTAGATCTAATCCATTATAGAATTTTTAAGTCTGTGAATGGTTCAAGACCTGGTTTTATTTAAGTTCATGTTTTGATATATGAGCCATAGTGGCTGCTAAATAGCAAAGCCCCAGCTGAAACATGGGGAAAAGAGGAAAGAGCTTTTTTCTGGTGACCCAACAATGCATCCAGGGCAGGTCAAGGAAATCAGGGGCTTCACGTCTTCTGAAGTACTTGAAAGTCTTACTAGACTCTGCAGGAAAAGATTTAGTATTTTGAAATGATAGGAAAGATATTTCTTGCCTCACCTGAACACATTTCTTTGTTTATCCTGACTTTTACCATGAGAAGAGTGAAACAAAGTAGCTTATATTAATTTTGACTCTCATTATGGCATAAACAGGATAAAGGCATTATATCAAATTTATGGCTTTGTGTTGCTTGGCATGCAAAGTGTGGCTTTCTTAAGCTATGCCAATTCTTAACTCCACAACTGACTAAAAGATCTCAGAAAAATTCACTTTGGAATTTCAAAGGCAAACCAAGACTCAGATGTAACTTGGCAGACTTGAGTTGCAGACAAAAAAAGACTCAGCCTTTTCTTTTTTTATGTGTTATCTTTCACTTTCTTTCATCTTACCTTTTGACAAGATTTCATATTTTTGAGGAAAATTGAGAATATGGAAGAAGACCATAGTCCAGAGTTTTAGATTTTCATGTCAACAGACTGTGTTCAGACAAAATATAGATCAAGGTTAAGGACACCGAGAAGTACAGACAGATCCTACACAACCAACCAGTAACAGTACTGATGTGTCAGGCTGAAAAAAATGACAGTATTTTCATGGCACACTTGAGCATTCATAAATAGGATAAGGCTCTTTGAATTTGTCCATTTGTCCATTATTGATCTAAAAATGACAGTGCAGTTCATTGGCATCTTGTTGAACTAAGGCATTTAAAAGAACAGTGCCATTATCAGTAGAGCACAGAAAAAAAATGGTAAGTGGTTTCCTTGGTGTAAGCTAGTCCAGCAGAATACTATCACCCTAGAAAACTCATGACTTATGAATGAGAATATCAATTAATAGCCTATAGAATGAAAAATGTAATTGTTTGATGAATCCTTGGATGAAAATGTCACCCCTTCTACACTCCTCTGAACCTGAATGATGCTGAAAACCTTGCCAATTTTTATTTGCTTCATATAATTAGATTTTAATAAGTTGACCAATAAAGGCAACTACAACAAATTTAACATATGTAACAAATAAGGAAATTTGCTGGAGGATTTGAAGGATCTGGCAGAGTGCCATTCACCACAATGTCTTGGAACAAGATAAAGTTATCCATAATTTAACAGACGTTAAACAAAATTTTAAAAAAGTTCTGTTGCTAAAAAATTCTTATGGTAAATTCAGATTTGGCTCCATGTCCATAACAGTGACTTGACAAATGAAAAGCAAGAATTCAGATAAATAAAATACGTAATAGAATGGCCACACACAGTGTGAGATCTTATAAACTACTGAAAATACTTGCACTGTTCTGAACGTCATCTTGATTAAAATTTAAGTATGTACTCACTGCTTCTACCCGGTTTTCCTGAAAAGAACTAAAAATTCAATTTAAAACATGGTAAAATGTCCTGGTACTTATACATTTTTCTCATCTGTAGAAGTACCACATACAGGGTTCTGTACTTCAGTCATTTATCTCTTACTGACAAATCAGACAATTGTTGACAAGACAGTACTGTACAATAATTCTTCCCATTAAAAAAAATTATATACGGGTTCTATTTTGCTTCTTTGATGCAATGGTTTTCTTGCTTCTTTTCCTGATGCAAATGTTCTTGGTCAAGGTAAATGAGAAATGTAATCAAGCTGCAAAAAGAAAAATCCATTTAATTGATAGTTCCAGTACTGAAGGAAGCTTGTGCAACCTTCGAGTTTGTTTTCTTGTTCAAAGCTGTGCAGATGAAGTTTCCAGCTTCCATCACGGCATAAAGATCTACTCCCTAAAAAAGAGGTGAAAAATNGCGAACAAAGGGCCTGATTCATGTTATAGGTCAGTAATGGGGATCAGTAAAACCACAGTGATTTACAGATAGTTACAGCTTCCAGTTGTTTGAAAGGTTCTACTACTTTGAGAGTGATTTCTTGTCCCATCAGCAGTGGACAAAATACTGGAGTAATATCTTTCAACCCCAAAAGAATCTGGAATAAAGAACTGGAATTACAACTAGAAGCTAGAAGAAAAATACAGTGTTTAAATATGTGCTATACTTTTTTATCATCCAACATTATATAACTTCATGCTTGCAAGTACCCCCCTTGCAGCTCAGGAGAATGGAGGAAACACACTTTCACTGGCAACTGGATTCAGGAGAAATGGGCTCCTGTATTCCCTTGAATAACTATAATTTCCTTGAAGGAGTCAGTTTCAATACAAAATTACAATTAACATTGATAGCACAGCTGAGCAAAAGCTCACAACTGCTTGATCTGCCCATGCTAAAAGACATGCCCCTTGAGCAACTGCTTTTTAACTAAGATACGTATCAGTACTGCTTGATTGCTAAAATTAAATCAGATCACTGATTAAAGAGGCAAAACCACTTCATTATAAGTCTCCTTTATTACTCATGTATAGTAGAAGTTTTAAAGTTAGATCATATAAGTGATGTAAGTACTTGCTCCAAAGATTGCAATGTAGAAGCCAGTAAAGTTCCTGTAGAAAGGATGCTGAAGGGGTCTTTGAACTACAAATACACTGAGCAGTCACACAAAACTGGGAGAAGGGTGTCACTCTCCTTTAAAGAGTACAAGGTGTATTGCACCAGAAATACACTTTCATCACACTTCCAAATTGATGCACTAATGTTCAGACCAAATCCTAATTTAAATACTTAATACTTAAACTGGATCTAGCACTTATTTCCACATTCTGTGGTAATTTTTGCCCTTTTCATTCTTGGAATTGGTAGAAATGACTTAACAGAAAAGTAATCAAAAACATTTTTAATTTGAAAAAAAAAAGAACACTTCGGAGCTTCCAATCAGCTCTAGTATTTAGCACCATCTAAAGCACAGAATTCAAAGACATCCATTTGTAACTATCTCATTTTAATACAGTTATAACAAGGGTAATTTCAGCTTATTCTGTTTATCTTTTATGGGCCATTACTTAGATTTAGTTCATAAAGTGCTACTGCACATAACATAATTAAAAAATTTTAATCCATCTGTGTTTTTTAACAAGGAAGAAATGAGCAACATACCACCATAGACATAGTTGGTAGTTAGATTATGGAAGATGTCAAAATAAACTCCCCAAACAACAAAATAGTCATGTTTTCATCACTGTAACACTGCATAATGTGATATGCGTTGATAAGAAACATACTTTCACAGTTCACATTCATTAAATGGAATACATGTATCTCTGCTTTTTATACTGTCTTCCTTAATAAAAGTGTTGTGAACCAAAGAGGATTACCGTGAGGGCACAAAACCCGGCATTCATGAGCATGACTCACAGATGGGAACAGGACAGGAGTAGCTGTTTTTAAGGTTGTCAACAAAATAATGTGTCTTCAGACAGATACCCAGAATACACTTACTAAGTATACTTGGTAATCACTCCATATATCCAGAATTACCCCTTCACACCAAGGAATGAATTTCCTCCCCAAAAAAACCCAAAGAAAAATGCCTCCAGTATTATTTATAAACTTGGATAAGTGCCTTAAATCAGAAAAGCTTCTGCCAGAAGGCAAAATCTTTTCATTCCCATTGACTTAAAAATTATTTCACATTTAGTCTGCCAAAGATTAATTTCACAGGTCACTTCTTTTTCACGTGTTCTGAAGAACAGTATAGAAAAAGCATCAATTATTATTTTTTGGTGTATCTGGTCAATCTGAACTCAATAATTCACAGATATCACAGAATACTCTAAGTTGGAAGGGACCCACAAGGACCATCAAGTCCAGTTCTTAAGTGAATGGCCCATATGGGGATGGAACCTGCGGCTTTGGTGTTAACAGCACCATGCTCTGACCAACTGAACTAAAATAATGTATGGTTAAATACTGTCCAATATTTCCTGACACTTAAGGTGAGTTCAGTCAACAAACTGAAAACTTGAGTGGATAGTTGAGATGTACATGAGAAAGTGCTCCTTGCAAATGGACAACATTAGCAATTACAATTTCATTTTGTGCCATTACACAAAAAGGAACATATTAATAGTTTTCTGCAATAATGATTTTACAGAATTGGCAGCGGCACCAAAAAACCCCAACATTATAAAGACAAAAGCTCATATATTATGGAAATAACTCTA
>WEIT01012510.1:3688-24498 GCA_013389985.1 Dryoscopus gambensis | reverse complement strand
AAGGTGGCAAAATTTGTATGAACATATCTCAATAACAGTTGGAACAACTGAACAGCTATTAGTGAGCCTGTTGAATGGAAAGCATGCTGATATAATACAGCATGGGAAAAACCCAGGTGAGACTTACTTGAAAAAAAAAGAAATTCCTTGAGCTAGTCATTTACAGGTCATAAATTAACTAGCTGTTTCCAAAACAAAGTACTTTACAATTCACACCTCAAGACACAGAAGCTGTTTACAGAGGATGAGGTCACAAAAACAATCAAAGAAAATCTGATAAATCCATTAAAATATAAAGCATATAGCAAAACCTTCATTCAGATGTCTATTTGATTTAGTTCTAAGCTACTAAGACTAGAGAGGAGTTAAAAACTAAGAGAGTTTGTAAAAATGGACTGTAGAAAAAAGTGAAAAAAGATTGCAAGAGGCATATGAAGGCTCCTGAGACAGGAAACATAGGCAATATTTCAGGAAAAAAATGAACAAGGGGCATGAAACAGTAATTATTCAATTTACTGAAAAGGTAAACCAATCCCATATATAATTTTTGCAAATACTACCAAGAGACAGTAAGACTGAAAAGCAATTCACTCAAACCTGAAAATGCTCATAACAACATACGACCTTCTTAATGTTATTGCCATACTCGGTACATGCTTAGATTCACCTAAAGAAAAAACTAGAAATTAGAAGGCAAATCCCTACATTCTTTGCAGAATTCACTGATAAGGTTTAAGAAGCCCACGGTGAAGTCCTTCTGTAGGTCAGTTGTAAACAACTGGTACTTCTCACCAACTTCCTAAGGAAAACTTCTATATTCTTAGAAGACAGTCATGGGTAGGTGCTCCTCAGGATAATGCATTATCATTTTGGATTGCTCTTAATCACTGCTTTCTTTCATTAAGCTTTACCAAGCACAAGTGTCACTGCCCAATTTTTAGTTAACGCACATACAGAAAAATAGTTTTTAGTTCCAATACAAGTTGTCAATTCAGAAAACTTTACAGAAATAAGATTTCAAGAGTGGTGGAAAAATAGTACGTGCAGAGAACTTCAGAAATTGTACTTTCCTCTTGGATCTGAGCAAGACTGCAGTTCATTTGCAAAGGTGCCAGTGCAGTCTCCTGGCAGTGGCACGATTCACCCCAAAGCAAGTCAGACAGTGCAGTGTCTGCTTAACCTGCTCTGGACTTATACACAGAGGTAGTTGCACTACTACTGGTTGAAATACAGAATAATTTAAGAAATGTGTTTTAAAGCAAAGAGGTACCAGGAAACAGGTCCATCTTGCAGTTTTCATTAAAGCTATGAATGGACTTAATTACCACAGAAACAAGAAAGACAGAGCTCATTAGACACTGCCTCATATCAAAACTGTCCTCTGCAGTTGCAGATGATTTCTTTTTAAGCCACACAAATTCCAAGACAAACAAATTCATTATTCACTCTATTTCACCTTGGCTGAAGTAACACCAGGACTACCACCCAAGGATAAATCCAGTACTCCATCATGACGTAATACCTTTTTTATTACAATATCCAAAAAACTGAGTATGTAAGATTTTGAGATCTCATGATCCCTTCTTCAATCTCAGGAATGTGCCATCTAAAGACTGTATATTTAAACCATAAAGGAGTTTAAATGTAAAGAAAAGAGAAAAATGCATTTTCTTCATAAACATTCTGTGTGTCTCTTCCTACCAACCACGCCATCCTCTGTAAAACCCGAAGATTTCTTTCTGTAAAGCAAATATATATATAGTGTTGGTAGCCCACCCCACCCTGTCCCAAGATCAGTTTTTATTAATCTTCTGTATTAGTGTCAACAATCAGCTACAGATACATATTACTTTGAGAATTAAATACATAATCGTTTAATTCAAACAAGCAGAAGGGCAAGAGGAAAAAGCATTATGTGGATGGCACATTTGGTTGTAGATTACCAAAACATTCAGCCTTTACAATTCAATTATTCTTTCTCTAGTAATCAACTTTGAAATAAAATTTCTCTTTGCTGCAATTACAGACCAAAATACACTAGTTTTCTTTTACTACAATCTTACCATAGTAGTTTAAGAAGTACTATTACAAAATGCTTTTAATTAGTGTACTCTTTACAAAGAGTCAGAGAGGCAATGTAATAGCAGAGTACAGTGTAAAGAGTGCTTCTAGGAACTAGGAGATTTTGTATTATCCTACTCGGTAAGCGATATAGCTACAGAACTCACAGCCACAACTGTTATGTCTACTCTCTCTCACTTAAGCAGCTGCAGCTTCAGTGCATTCAAACTGTGCCCGATGTCTCTGAAGGGAGAGTTCTGCCTGCATGAGCAGTCTGAACAGATTAACACTGGTTTGAATTGAAAACGCCCCTCCTTGATCTGAGCTAACTATGTAAACGTACACAGGAGAGAGGCGTTTTGAACTCTGCCGGGAAGGTGAGTGCTCGCCATAGCCACCCAAGGGAAACTCTCAGCCTGAAGAGAGGTGGTCAGAGGTTAACAAAACTGGAACACAAAAAGAGGCAAACAAAAAAAAAAAAAAGGACAAACAGCAACTGACAGAGCAAACACTTTAGAAAGAGCCTATTCCTTAAGCCTGCTTCAGATATTGCTCTGCTCTATAAAAGTGAATTTAGGACCTAAGGCTTGTAAGTTATAAGAGGCCCAGGTGGCCAAGTCCATCTTCAATGTCACTGAAGTGCTTTCACAAGATATAGCTTTTCCCCGTGTTCACTGGTGAAGATGGGAGCCTTTTTGTAGTGTTCCACCAACTCATCCATAGTATTAAAGCGTCGCTGCCCAATACAATAGACATTGTCCACGAGCTGCACCTTGAAATGTTTGTTCTTCCCCGACGCCTTTAGGGATACTGAGAAGTCACTGGGCTGTTGAGAAGAATTCAAAAAGAAAAAAAAATTACATAAAAGCAAACAAAATGAAGGCATAATTTTCAGTTTCAGGAACAAACTGTGTCACATAGTTGACAGTAATTTACATTAGTCTTTGTTCCACAGCTCGGTGCTTTAGCTACTTAAGAAACCCAATAGCCTATTATTCAATAAATAATTGCCATCGTTATTAACGTGCACAGTTAAGTCAGTTAAGTGAAAGCTCCCCAGATGCACAGTCTGAAGTTGCCAATTACATGACTAAATTGCAAATATTATCTTAGTTACTCAATCTAGAAGCAAAAGAATGTCAAGGAGAAGGGAAAATTTTTATCATGCGTGTCTTCCTCACTAGAGTGCCCTGGAGAAAACAATTACTGCAATATTGCTTGGATGAGATGATGAAAATTCCCCATATCCCTTTTTTTAGAGCCATGACCACTAGAGGGCCGTTCTTGCTTCGCACCGCAAAAGACAAAAACACATGCACCTTTTATCTTCATTACCACACGCATGGGGAATAATTTCTCCCACTGAGTACACTTTCTTTGTAAAAAAAAGATAAAGCTATAGAAAAAAACCACAGGACAAATCTCACCATCACATCACCACCCACAAAAGACAGAATTTATGCACTAATTAAGTTATTCAGGACATAACAATTTCTAATGATAAATCTCTTCATTTTGGCCATCAGTTGCTTTAACAAGGAGAGCGCTGACATCCAAACGCCAGAATGAGACCATTCCACGTTCTTCACCACATGCCACCACAGGAGGGTAGAAAGGACACAGTGTCCCCTGCTTCCAGCTGAACTCTGTCTCCAGCCACCTACTGCTGCTGGCTGGCCACAGAGATGGTGTAGAAGCCTGGGCAATAAGAATTTAATGTGCTGCTATGCCTCAAACACCGATGACCATTCAAGAAGACAAGTTAGAAAAGGATGTGGCTGGAAAGGTGGGATATGCAGAGGTACGGCAGCACCTTTCTGGGGCCAGTTTTCCTGTTCTGGTCCATAGAGACCACACAACACAAAACAGTGCAGGCATAGGAATGGGGTCAAGGAGCAGGCAAGTCCAGTAGAGGGGGATCAAGACCACCAAAAGACCCTCAAAGCTCCCTCCATTTCCATAAAGGTCCAGAAGACTACACATGCTAATTCATTTACATGACGAGCAAGAAACCTAATCCCAGGGAGGGGAAAACTTACCCATAAGAAGGTAGCCCCACAAAGCCTTGGTGATATGCCCCCCAGGCCCTGGATACCCTGTTGGCTGGATTGATCCTGGATCCAGGACTGCGGCCCTCCTTTCCTCTGCAATATGATCTCTCTTTCACTTTCTCTTTTGTCCCTCTTTTCTTTTATTATTCCTACTATTAGAGAGTAAGGGCAAAACATGAATTTCTATGCCAAGTGTGTCGCTTGCTAATAAAACTTCATGAGCTTCTTTTGAACCCTACTGGTTTTTGCCATTCTTTGATGCATCTTGGGTGCTCCCTTCCATGCAGGAGCGGGATGTGACAGATGGGAGCATGGGTTTGCCCTGTGAGAGCTGTATGGAGGTAATGGAGCAGCCAGCAGGAAAATGAGTAAGCAGCAGCACACACTGGAGTTTGTAACAAGCAGTTAATGCAGTTAAGTAATGCCTGGTGCCAGTCTGGAGGTACTGCTGCAGGGTCTCAGCCCACTGAAGGCATGGCTTCAAGCACAACAGCTAAAGCCACATGCCAGGCTTTTGACACAACCTTACTGTGTCCCTTGGTTCTCTCCCTACCATGCTGCTTTGGCTGGGCCAGCACTGCAAACCCAAGCTTGTCCAGGCTAAACAAAACTCACCAGCTGGTTCATAGCCCTGCCTTAGGAACAACCCTGAGCACAGCCCTGGCACAGCAGAGGACCAAGGGGAAGGGTCAGGAGCCCTCACATGTTACTGGTGTCACCAGACTTCAGTTCATGAAACCACACCCTCAGAGTCCTCTACACTGCAGTTGCGAGGGGTCAAATACTCACTGAGTACATACCCAAATAAGCTGGAGGACAGCATTTTCTCAGACATGCTGTCTTCCTGCAATAAAGTGCGTCTCTGCCCACACATGCCTCATGTCCTGCCTATCCCAAAATCTCATCTCTTGCACCTCCCCCTCACCTGTTTTAGCACTAATGTTTTCTCTGCCTTCCCTCTGACTCCATGTGCCCTGTCCACAGCAAACAAAGCTCCTGCCCTGCCTGTTGATCTGGCTCTGGTCCAACTCCTTACACTCAAAGCTTGGCTTTGGGCAGCAGCTCTTCCCCTTTTGTACTGCTAAAGGCAGCAGCAAACTCCCCACACCCCTGGCCTAACCCTCTTCTACCACAAGCCACTACATTCCAGATCAACAGGCATCACTTCTTTAAAAATTATTTTATGTAACACCCACAGGATAATTACTTGTTCCATCTATAATCCAGTGTCACTGGGCCTTGACCGAGTCAGTGCAGGCTCCATCAGCAAGGCTTCCTCTGGCATTGAGCAGCCACTGGCTCAAAATACATGGAACACACTCTGTGACTGCCAAGAGGGGACTGGGAAGGGTGGGGGAAAGTGATGGAAAGAAATGTGCCTAAGAACATATCTTTGAGACTTCCAGTGCTCCACCCAAGATACATTTTGTGCCTTGTCATCCATCCCTAACTCCAAGCATGAAAACTGCTATTTTAAGCCAGCTACCTCTGATACTAAGCCCCTGCCCCAGAAGCATCACAGAGAAGGCTGCACAGAACTCACACTGAGACTGGCTTATTTTCAGCACCTACCCCACTGGGTTAAAGCTAACCTAGCTGTACAAACACTTTGCTGTGGTTAAGACCCTGAATGCAGTGTGGACAAACCCTCCAGCAGCCATAGCCACATAGGTTTGGGACTTGGTTCCAGTGGAATCGCCATAGTGCCAAGCAGCAGCCATGAAACAGTAAGAAAGCACAGGCCCACACAAATGAAGCTCTGCAGGAGTTTTGGGACCCTGGGATCACAGAGGAGAAATTTAGGGCATGGGCTCTGGGCAGTGTGCTGATTGCTGTGCCCTGAACACGGGCAGGTCTGTAGGGTCTCACCAAGGACAGAGGCAGCAAGTACAGATTAGCTGGTTAGGATTCAAAAACCAGTATCAAATCTTGCTGACTAAGTTCTGCAGCTTCCATGGGTGAAGTCTACACCAAACAAAAACCAGCAACCAAAAGGCCCTCAATTAAAACAGAAGAACGTACAAATGGGAAGTTCATAATCTTAACTAAACATTATTTTTGTTTGTTTTAGGAACAGGAAACAATGTTACGGCTAAAGTTTAAAAATAAATGAAATAATCATTTTGCTCTCAAAAAAGTTTTAAAAGTTTTCTGACAAAGCACAGTTGTTTTTAGCATGTCAAAATTTTGAGCTTTCAAAGTTCTTTGTATCTGTCGAGAATCATTATTTCTAGGCCATAAAGGATGTGCTAATGACACGCAGAGAGATACTGGACCTCTGACCTACTGTCCTATGAACCAGGCACTGGCCAGACTTCTATCTTTGTGAGGTGATCTACACAATACATTAAATACTCTTTTTGCCATTTTAATTATAACCTTAGTGAATGAACATTTCTGATGAACTATCTTCTATTCTCCACAGCCCTGAAGCCTGCTAGTTAGATTGATATAGAAGACGTTATCATATATGCTGCAGAATATGTTACAAAGTTTATTCTTTTCATTATCTGATTTAATTAAAAAAAAATTTCAAAAGCGGAAAGGCTGATCTAACTCTTTTGAGAGTCATCATCCGGTGCAAAGAGACGGAAGAGCTCAAACAGCTGTTACAAATATCGTGAAACCCTTTATTGGTCTCAGAGTAGTAACTTCTGTAGGATTCAAGAATGAACAGCAAAAGCAATTGGACTTGTTTTTGTTTTTATTTTGATTCCTTCCTGCCCTACCAAAAATGCAAATTTATTAAAAATACTATAAAAAAAAATCTAAATAAACCATTGCTCTTAACACTATCATTTCAAAGTATGCTGGTTCAATGCAGTTTGAATTGGTTCCCTGCTGTCCTCCTTGGATTTGCTCCAAGTCTGTTTATTTTATTTACTGCTTAAGCGATTTTGTTCTAACTGCTGGCCAATTTTTCTCTTCTCCCTCTTAAATTAATTGCTACATTTGGATGTTTACACACTAACTTTTCCAGGAATAAAAGACTCATATACACCAAATAAAGGCCCATCAGAAGTAAGCTTTAATCCCTTAAGTCTGTATGTTGTTGATGATTCTGCAACAGAGTTACCGAGCATAGCTTTGTGGCAGGGAACCTATGAATATTATGCACCAACATAATTGGGAAGACCTAGACCTGAAAAACCTAACCTAACTTCCTAAAACAGACAATTAAAGATTAGCTCTAATGCACCTATGCACCAGTCCCGGGGTAGTACTACTTAGAATTGTTTACAATTCCTTTATTTTAACACCTGCTTATATCTAGAGATGACCATAGGTTAGCTGCTGCCTATAGCATGTGGAAAACAAAAGGTAGGAAGATGTTTCCTTGATTTTATTTCTTTGGTGAGGAACTGAACTATCTTTTCAAAAAAACCCGATTGAAAACTATCACGAAAACAAGTGATAAAGCAATGTAAGCACAAACAAGTGAAACAGGAAGAAGACAGTTCCCTCTTTGCAATCTCCATTTGAGAATGAAATAATTTTACCATTATAATATGATAATTATATTTTATCATTTATAATATAATGATAATTTTATCCTTTATAAATGGCAATGTTGTGAGAAACAGCTCCCTCTGAAAGCCTTTTACTGATCCTGTAACTTAGTTCAAATTTTCCTTTTCAATCCAATTCCATTTGCCAAGGGCCCTTCTCCAAGAAAGATACTCTCACATGCACTCATTCTTCAAACTATTCCAGAACCTTTGAGCTCCCATCAGTGAGCCTGCCCAGGGGCTCCCCAACTCCCTCCACTTCCATACCCAAGATTTCCCTCACTTCTGCTCGTACTCAATCACCCAGCCAAAAAACTCCAAGTCATAGCTCAAAGATCTAAGGTCAGGCTGGAAAGAGCCATCTGGGAGAGTTAATTCCTTTTTCTACCCCTTCCATTTCATTTGGATATAACCAAATACCATTCTCCCTATGTAGTGTTCATGTTTCAAAATCAATATTACACGGGTCAGAAACATGAATTGGTTCCACTGATCTTCAAGTACAGCTCTAATAAGATTTCTGTTCTTCCATTTAAGATAAACCATTAGGATATTTCCTTATGCCCTGTTTTCAAAGAAAAAGTTTCTCCTCATGTCTGCTGTGTACTCATCAATCACTGCAGGTCACAGAACATGACCAATGTTCAGTTTTTAAACAGTTGCCATTTTTCATTGCTTCTCAACAATTCTCAACAGTTGCAGGATTAAAATCCCAGGAAAACATGGGACACTCTGAATGCTACTCTGTATGCAAAAAACATACAAACTCTCAGCCTCTGTCTCCTCCCTCTATTGTCATGATCGCTAGACAAAGAACAGAGAAGCCAAATATGATCTCAAAAAACTGACAAATCCAGTCGCACCTACAATCCTCAATATCATTTTAATACATCTACAGACATCAGTATCATCTTTAAACTATACCCTGCAACTCTGTTTAGGATGCATTACTGTAATTTGAATGCTGTGACACTAACAGCAGAAGGTAGTCATTACTTCCTAATGAGTAACTGCTCCTGAAATCATCCAAAAATTTGCATAGCTCACTCACAGCCTGAGAAAAATAACACCTTCTCTGCTTCATGAGAAGACCTCATAGGACTATGAGCATTGGTGTTTGCCTGATCACCAGTTTCGCACCCACCTGCAGAGGAGTGCAAGGGGCCCACAAGCTCTGACAGAAGCTCCCTTTGAAGTTTAAGGGTGTCTGTAGCAAAGGTGCTGCTCAGAAGCTAGAGGTGACACACTACTGCTTCCTGTTAGCTACAGCACTAGTGAGCACACTTGTTTCCTGGTGTGAATCTGAACAAAACAACCCTCTCTCACCCAAATTTGCTTCTCTACTCAGTGAAATCTGAGATCTTCAAAGCATGACGATCAGCCACCCAACCAAGACCACCCCTATCAGCTGAGATCTGTTTGTCTTGGGTTAGAAACTACCAAAGAGAGCAAAAATCTAACCACTGAAGAGCCTGCAATCCAAATAGTGGCTGTACAGAGACTGCATAGGTTAAAGCATTCAGGTTAAAGCTGCATTTTTTTGTTCAGGAGTGCTACTTAAACGAGACAAACTGCAGGTTTTGTTAGCCTAGCAGCCTGCAACAGAAAGAACAAATCAAGCAGCATTTCTAACTGGGCACATGCCAGTTCTTTTAGATGTCCAAAACTAGAGGTGACATTATCTAGGTATAAGAGTTGGCAAAAATATTATCAGTAGGTAACTGTGCCTGTTACATAAACTATGGGCTTAAATGGTTCAAACAAGTTTATGGTTCTAATAATAGTATTTCGTAACTAATGAAGATAATCAGGCTCCTAGCTACCTTACGGAGTTCATCTCAGGTTATTCTCCACTATGGCAGCATCCTGTAGCTCTAAGTGTTACTGAGCAGAATATTTTTGGCTAAAGGAATCTAGTTGTGAGACGAACACCTGGTAAGTTAAACCTAGAGAAATACTGTAAAATCTTGCAACTACTAGCACCTGAAATGGAAAAACATGACAGCCTCATCAAGCGAATACAGAATAATACAAACCTTCATCTATCCAAAGAGAGCTTTTCATAGCTAAGTAACAAGAGCAAAACTGAAATCTAAGGAAAACTTTTATACAGACAAATTTTTGTAACTATGGTGATGGAAGGCTACAGAAAACTCTAAAACAGGTCAAAAATCAGGCACAGAATTAGCAGTATGACTCACAGCTTTATGTATGGGCCTTTCTAGAAAGGAATAACCCCGGCACACACAGCTTTAATAGGTGAGTTAACACCACAATGTAATGGGAGGTGCTGGCCCGCTGGTCAGATGAGCAAACCGGAGAGCTGACAACTTGGCCCTGCTCAGTCTGTTCTCTCTAATCAAGATCTTCTGCTCAGATTGTGCAGACACTCCTGGTGACTTTCAGCCACAGCATGAACAACCTCTGTAGTCACACATGTGAAATACAACAACTGTCAGAAATTTATGAGTTATTGCGAAACTCTTTCTTTGTTCCATACATAATAAGTTTGAAATAGATCTTTTATGATCCTTTTCTCAATGCTATCAAGTATGCCCATTCACCTATTATATCACCTGTGGCACTCCAGGGGAAAAACTAGCAATCCCCGGTGGCTTATAATTCATATACATAAACACACTATATGATGGAATGATACATAAGGATTAGGGCAGATGAAAGTTTGAGATGCAGTCAATTATTTCTTTAAACCTAATAAAAACTAGAACTCTCATGTAGTACTAATACAAAGGAGGCCTTTACTTGCATAACACTTTCTCATTGCTAAAAAAGTGTCAAATATAGGGTTTGCAAGACCAGAAAGAGTACAGAAAGAAGGAAAAAATTCAAGTTCCTCAATTCAGAGCTTTTTTTTTCCCCTGCAGGTGTGCAAAAAACTTGCTGTGATATGAACTGAATAAATTTTCTATTATCCCACTAAGTGTTAAATGCTGGAAATAGTTTGAAGACCACATTTGGAATGAATCTTTTTGTACTCCAAAGCAATGATTTCTCTAGCAACAATGCAGGCAGAAAAGTTTGAAACTGCTTTGAATACAAGGATTTAGTGTTATGATGTCACATTAAATTAAAAGGTTACTGTATTCCTTCGAGGGAAGTTGTTTACTCCAGGGATAGAGGGAGACTCTTCAGAGCAAAAAAACCAAGCCATAGCATAGTGGTCACTGTGACATGTCACGAACTGAGAAATGGGTGAGCATTTTTGTATTTTAAGTAATATTAATTTTCGAACTCTCCTTCTGGCACTTTCCCAAGAGATGAAAGGAAATTGATAGTTACAGTCTCAAGATAAATCACAATGTAGCCTCTAGATCTGCAAGTGAGCTTCTACCTGTGGGACAGACATGCCAAGAATTCACCACATTCAGTATGCCCCTAGTAGAGAGGATGTTGACAGAAACAATGTCGGGAAAAAAAAGGAACTACTGTAATTTAATGATTACCATAATCCTCCAGTGGCCTTCCACATTTCAGAAGACTATGTGTCCCGCATCAGTCTTTTCTTCTGTTGACTAAACAAACTTGATTCCTCTCAGCCTCTGTAAATCAGTCATGATTTCTAAATTCCTATTTTTTTCCTGCCTTCCTCTGGTTTATTTTTATTTGTTCTCTATTTTTTTTCCTGTTCTCCAGTGGTTTATTTGCATTTGTCTTTGTTTAGTGATTACAATTAAGCAGAAATAGGAATTCAATGACACAGAGCTTCAAAGAGAGAGTAGTTTGATAGCTATCATGTTTTTTGCAGAGCAAATTCATCAAGGAGAGGTGCCTGAAATTTAATCAGACAATACTGTCTTCAGATAAAAATATCTGGGACTGTTACAAAATTGTACTTTGTCCATTTTGTCAATGTTACATATGATGTAAGATTCAAATCTGTCACCTTTTCAAAATCACAGTCAAGGGATAATTAAATTTTAGTACTTTAGCCATGAATTCTCTGGCCTCAGCATACATGAAAGTCCTTTCAGCTGAATTTTAAATCTGAACTTTCAGAATTACATGAACCATAATCAGCATTACTCAGATCCCTCTGATGTCATCAAGGCTCAATTTCCAAGGCATATGAGCTGCTGACTTGACCCTCTCTGTTGTATATTATAATCTTAACAACTAGATACCATAATAACTTTACCTTATTACAGCCTAAATGATCTAATTAGATCAAAAATACATTAAAATGGGATTTTAACTAATAAACTATGCATTACTCAATTAAAAGCAGAACAGAACTGACCAGTGCAAAGATTCTATTTGAAATTTTTAAGATCAAACCAATGACCAAATATTCAATCAATTAGAATTATTTTATCTTGTAGAGCTTTTAATTTGTGGATTGCTTGAGAAACACATGAAAAGCCAAATGGAAAGCTGAAATATTTACTTGCTTGTCACTAATTAAAAAACCCCTGGATAATACAGACCACAGGTGTTAAATTTCAGTGTAAATGTCACTGCATTTCACTAACAGACCAATTCTCACAAGCAGGGAGTGTATTGGTTGGTAACGCTGAAGCCCTGCTCGCTTCTTTAATGGTGAAAAGGCAGGGAATCTGCTAAGTGCTGTGCTTGCTAACCCATGCACGGGGGGGTTACAAACCTGTGGGCCAAGCACCACTTACCGAAGATTCACTATCTCTAACAAGGAAGTCTCCTTCCACTCCCCTTTCGTTCAGGGCACACTCTGCTTGGTGCCGGGTAACATTCCCATAATACCACTCTCTTCCAGCAAACCGTCCGGTAGAAGATGGTCCCGTGTAGCTTATCTGAGGCGGATGGGAAGTGTTCATGGTAGGACCATCACTAATGATTACTACATAGTTTTTAGGAACAAGACCGATTTGACCTCTGGAATTTTTACATTTCCACCATTCTGGGTCATTTTCTGGCTTTTCAATGACTTCCATCGTTTCCCCTTTTTCAAAATTGAGCTCTTCTTCTGTGACCGAACTGAATGGATACAGTGTCTGAACAATGTGGAGTACTTTGGTGCCCTGGCCGTTACTCATGGAAGCGCCTTTCCTTAGGCTGAGAAAGCTGGGTGAATCTGCAGTTGCCTCCTCAACCTCCTCTACCACATAGTTCGAAGGGAACCAGCCGATCTGTCCATTGTAGCTACCTCTCCACCAGCCGTCGCTGCACTTCTCCATGACAATCACTCGGGACCCTTTAACGAGGGACAGCTCATCTTCCCTCTCGGCGACATAGGCAAATTTCACGTAGGCAGGAATGTTAAGATCGTAAATCCGGTCGGCGCTGCTGCCGTTGGAAGGGTATTCTGCGTCTGTGCTGGGAGTGGGGGAGGCATCTCTTGCACTCGTCTTCCTTTTGGTTTTTCCCAAGCCTGTTAAAGACAGAAATGTAAAGTCATCACTTGGAATGCTTGTCCCCAGACTGCAAATGCTGGATTTGGTGACATGCTGTACCCTTACTTCAACACCACTGCTAAATGGAGATCTCTTCTGTTACACTACAAAGTCAGGAAATAGCAACACCTTTAAGAGATTCTTGTTAACATCCAGCTGATGCACCATTAGGTAAGGAACAATTTATGTTATAATGACTTCTATTCTCTCCTCTGAAGTACCAGGGTTTAAACACACTCAAACACAGTGATTTCTTCACTAGAACAGCTAATCACTGAAACGTTTCTGAGCTTGCTGTTATGCATCCTTAAATTCCAGCCAAATGACCATGCCTTTTAATTTTAGAGATGACTTCAATTTGGCTCAAACAAAAAGTGAAAGAAAATCTACAAAAATTAATGAGCAAATAAAAGCAAAACTTTCTCTGCAGATTGTTTTGCTCTCTTTGCTCTGGCAGTACCCAGGCAGGTACAGCTGCAATCCCTTCCAACTGCAACCCCCCTTCCGAAACCCACACCTCTTTCACCTACGTTTCATCACATACTGTAATACCAGAAACCTGATGATGAGGAAGACTATTTGCATATGTTTCCCTATAATCTGTAAATCCTGATGTCCTGTCATGGCTTTAATTATACTGTGAAATACAACATAAATAAGAAACAATAGTAACATTGAAGACATCACTTTTTTTTTTTCTTAATTAGAGGAACCATACTAACGTCTGTTTACATACAAAAAAACTGCGTAACACACTTGGTGTACTTTTCAAACTTTTGCAGTAACCCCTGCTTAAGCTTGTATATAAACAAAATAATGAAGTGAACAAGTAGCCCTCTCTTTTGACATTAAAAGTTCTGGAAACGAAAGATGATACCTCAGTATAGCACAACGAAGCAATACCCAAAATGTCATGCAAGAGACAGAAGGCAAAACCATCACAGAAATAGGAGCATTTGTACTTTTCTCCATACTCCTAGAGCCTGGCTGGCAGGTGAGAGATTTAGTTGAGACAAAAGAGCACACATGCTGATTATGGAATGCTTAATGGAAGGAAAATAAATAAAAATACTTTTTTTTTGTTTCTTCTAATAATCTGAAATAAGGACATGCACGCTATTTCATTTTTAACAATTCAGGCCTATTCAATCCAGTCACTCCACTGCCAAAACGTGTGTTTTAATATATTTAACATAAGTATGTGTACTTGCACATACAGTGAGCATCTTCAGCAAAGCTGTTTGTTCAGCACAAAACTTCATGCTTATTTCACAGAGTTATCTGTACAGCACAGACTAACAGTGCACACATAACCATGCAGGGATCACTGTCTAGAAGGGTTAAATACATTAATTAATACATGGTCCTATGGTCTCAGAAGATGGCAGAAAATTCTGATGAGCCTAAAGTGTTTCCTGACCTTCCCCAGCAGTGCCTTGTTTCCTGCTGGAGCCTGCAACATCCTAATGTCATTCTAACTACATCATTTCAGCCGAGAGCCAGTGGCTGCACTTTCAGACAAAATGAGGGAGGGCAGCTTATTGTACTAGGGGAGACAATCACAGGAAAAGAGTATACAAGCGAGAACTAATCAGAAGCTGGTCAGGCTCTGATCTCTGCCAAGACTGGAAATTTTCATCAGTTTAGAGATCATTTTTAACAAAAAAAGACAAGGATGTCTCAGAACTAATGAGCATTAAATTACAGTGATATAAACAAACACAGCTTAAGGGTCGTTCTGTTAAGAAAGGGGGGAAATTACTTGTTGTAACTTCATGGAAAACAAGAAACTGTATTTCAATAGATTCACTCTACATAAAGCTCTCCACTGAGACTGAACCTTCCAGATTAAAAACTTAGGCTTTTATCTGCTCACTAATGAAGATACACAGTACACTTCTTGGAATCACAGCAGAAGATCTAATAATAAAAGCACTAGATGATGAAGTAGCTGGCCAAACTAGTTAAAATTCAGAGCACAGAGATAACTGTGAGAAATCGGGATGTAGTGTGACGAGAAAATGCCATAAACTGAAGTATCTAGAGAAAAAATTATTGACAAACAGGTAAAACCCCAAAATGTCTCAAAAAAACCCTCTGAAATCTGATAAAGGTATCTAAACACTTAGGAAAATGTTACCATTCAAGCACTTTCTTCCATTTGGAGTTTCATAAATTCCCTCTTTTTTCACAAACCTTCCAGTGGTGCATCTGACATGTCAAATGTTCCTTGCTATCCTCCCCATTAAATACAAATCATTAAAAATTTGGGAAAATGAAAAAAAAAAAAAAAGAAAGAAACATAGTAAAGTTTCTAATTTTAATCCATAAAGACAACTGGAGTTCTTTGGTTTAAGCTTACATTTCATGTGAACAAACTTTCTAAGGCTGACAGCATTGTAATGATTAACCTTTTGCAACAGCAGCAATGTGCACCAGAGACTTTCCAGTTGGTTTGACCGAAGGAACAAACTATGCAGAGGCCCATCTGCAGTCAGGCACAGCGAAGGGCACGCACATTATCTAACAATCATTTTTTATGTGAGGTTCCAACATTCATAACTGCATCCATGACTGAAGAGGAAACAAGTTGTTCCGCGAGCAGAATGTAGGAAATCTGTTCCTGTTTTTCTCCTTATACCTCCTGCTGAGCTATTCCTCCTCTACCTCCCCCATCGCCTGCAGGATTCACACTAAGTCCCCCTACTGTATGACTGCTTTCACATCCCCAGGTCCTTCTCATACTTCTAGCTCCTCACTGCCACCTCCAAAACGCCTTCGAAGCATACTCCATCTCCCCTGGTGCTGCCCTCCTCCCTACCCTTGCTGGGCTGGTCAGCCAAGCACAATGCCCAGTGCCCCACTGCCTTTCAGCCCCGCCCAGACTGAGCAAAGAGCTGGGGTTGTTCTGGCTTCTCCTCCAGTGAGGGACACCAGCAATGACTCTCCCAGGCCCAGACTTGGAGAAAACTTAGTTACTTTATCTCTGCCAGTCTGTCAAGTTTGCCTAAAACTGGCTGAGTTATCAAGGATGGACAGATGGACGGACTATGACAGCTGACTGTGACAGCATGAATAGGGCAAGCTTCATTTCCTCAGGAAACAAGTCTAAAAATACAGTTTAGTAGGATGGCTTGTCACAGCTAAGCAAGAATAAAGTTAGGACAATCATAAACTTTGTATATATATCTATAACAAACAACACAACTCCGTTAAAAAAAAGTACAATTTACAAGAGTCATCTCTAGAAGAGTAAACACTACCATTACTCACTACTAACAGAAATGTTCACTTACTACTATTCGTAAGGGGATCGCTATTCTTATGTCCGAATGGAATGAAACCTATATAAAGGATTTCATGGAAAACAAAACATTCGAGCACTTTGGGAGTCATACGTAGAAAAGTTGAATATACTTGCAATCGCAGTGATAGTTTTGGCATTTTTGTCTTTGTTCTAATGAAAACCTATCTACTAATGAAATACAACTGTGCTTTTCCTATTCTGACTCATTGGTTACAGTTCACCTGAAGCCATAATCCTTTGTAACTGTCATAAGGAGCAATCTAAAGCAAGAGAATAGCTTTCAAGCGAGAGGAAAAGTGTGGAAGGAAAAGAAGTATTGCAAAGCAGCAGAAACCCTGTTTTGTTACTGCAATTTGCAGGAAGTAACACTATTCAAAATCTACAAGTAACCCACAGTAAATTAGTTCATTTTCACTCTTATAAATACATTGTCAAGTGATGTGAGCAGGTATAATTTTTAGGAAATATTACTGAGACAAAAAAAAGAAACAACTGGTTAACATTATTTCCAGAGAAGGGACTCACTGCAAATCCTCCTCTCTGCAGTGAAAGAAATCCTCTGGCCCCACAGTTAGTCCTAGGAAAACTCAGAAACATGCCTGTCGCATCACTTCATGTTGTCTTCCTTTCCTAGCTCAGCTGTGACTCTAAAGAACAGCTTGTTTTTTGAGCAGCAGGCTGAAGACCAGTTTCCTATGAATTTGCTTCCTGTCACTTAAGTTTCCATTGTGCAAGCACCCCTTCATTACCAGCTTGTCCCTGAGACACCCTTTTCAATGTACCTATAAGGTCCTTGAGCTTGCACCTCCAATTCCCTCTCCCCCACAGCACTTCCAGCCTTCCCACCTCATCCTCCTCAGATTTCCCCAGGAAATGTCTTGAGCTTTCCCAAGCCCCAAAGCTCAAAGTGGTGGAATTTCCTTCTGGTTGGTCTCCTTCGGCCCGATGCTGAGACAGCGCCAGCTCCCCTACCCCTGCATGTCTCCTGCCATGCTGGCCACACTCCTGGGCCAAAGCTTGGCTGCTTGGCAGACAGCACAGATGCCCCAACTGCCCAGCCTTCTCCTGCTAAAAGCAAAAGGATTTCTCTCTCTCTCCTGCCTTCAGTGATGGCACTGAAACAAGGCTGCAGAGCTACAACCTCTATGAAAATTGGTTCCTAGCATAAACAAGTTTAACTATATTTAAAACATCATCTTAAAAGATACTTTATCAAACACATACATAACACTTGTATAGAAAGGGATTTTTTTGCCACTAGTAAAAGTTTGTATTCCATTTGCTAATTATGGTTTAATATTCCTTTACTAGAAAAAGCCTATTTACAAAACAGACAACCTCCTAAATTTACGAAGTTTTATTTGACAAGTCTTTCCATGTTCCGGTAAGCTGGTATCCTTGTCTGAAACTGATGAGTGACCACATTTTGTATTTTAACTGCATTTGATCATCCCCAGAGATGGAAGAGCATCTCTGCAGGCTTATCCACACTCACAGCTATGAAGTCCTGCATAAGACTAACTTTAACCAAACGTTAAAGGTATTCGCAGTCAAATTCTCTAGCATCCCCTTCCCAAGACTTCTCTCTAAATTTGCAAAATCTCATATGTAGCTTAACTTTAGACTAAATACAGCTGTAGTTCTTTTTTAAAGGAATTTTAAGTTGATTTGATACCTGACTTTTTGTAAAGTTGATTTGATATTACTGTCTTGTGATTTGACATTAGCATCTTTTCCATTCTTCCGTCTTCTGTATACAAAAAACATTAATTCAGTATCAAATGACATTTCTGAGAAACTGTTGGCAAGTGAGAGTAGTGTCATCTGAATTCTCCCAATCTAACTTTTCTAAAACCTTCTCTGATTTTAATACATAAATTTAATACATAAATAATGAGCAAAAATACTTTTTGCAGCTTACCTGCACATCAAATCAAAATCACAGGACAAAAACCCCAAATACTCTTTCAGAAAAATGTTGTAATACAACAAAACTATTGCTTTGAGAAATCGCTAAGTACAACACTAGATTTCCAAAAGAGAATTCCTCAATTCAGAACTCAATGAAAAAGACCATACCACTAAATATAACAGATGCAGCTCCTTAAGAATCCCCCAATCAATCCTTATTGAATATCAAGAATTATATGAATCCTTATTCAAATATCAAGAACAATTAAGGAAGGACACTCTCCTCCAAAAATGATGTTTAAATCACAGAATACACTGCAAAACCAACAAAAGTGTCTCAATACAACTGAGTTTTGAAAACTACTCTCTCTTCAAGGGACTAGAGTTCTACTAAGTGGTGTTCTTCAAATATCCTGTATCAATGTTGGAGAAGACAGTTTTAAGCCTAAATATGCAGCTGGAAATATAAAAATGAATGCTGCTGAGTAAAGCTGTTAGTTCTCCCCATGGCAATTAGAAAGCCAACTATTTGTACATTTTCATCTATTGCTGTATTTACATATCTTAATAGATTTTTTATCATAACAAGTCAGAACTAATTTTTCTATCATGTATTCAACCCTTTATGTTTGAAATTAGTTTTCCATTAGTTATTATATATTACTACAAAGCTGTAAATTGGCAAAAGTAACTTGAGCAAGATAAGAGTCAAAGAGAGATCTTGAATTAATGCATCAAATACCAACAGGTACTCTCTCTCATAATCTATTTACAAATACAACAAGCTTTTTCTCAATTAAAAAACTAAATTATGCTGTATCACCTAGCCAAAACACAGAAAATTATACTAGAGCTGACAAGGACACATGTACACCCACAACTCTCACATAGGCTGTCAAAGCATATGTTTAAAACTTAACATGAGTATTTGAAAATGTATTTGTGGGAAAAAAAGAATTTAAAAAAAGATCTTTCATTGGAAATAGGAATTGTCCAGTAACTCAATTTTTTTAAATATTACTGACCATTATCTTCAGAATTAAAAAAACAAACAAACAACAAAAAACTCAAAACAACAAAGCTATTACTTGTAAAATTTTTCATACAAATTTTAACGCATTTAAATTTAGGTATCCTTCCTCTAGAGTAAAATGCTTTTAAACAGTACCACCGGCTTTATGGTTATAAAAAAATCCCCCAAAGAACCCCATAAAATCATAGAAGCCACACAAAGAACATGATTACAGTACATTTTTAATGGAAATACTTTCATTTTAACCAGTTTTTTATACTAATGGGTTTTTTCTTTAAAAGTAACCCCATTACAATCCAAACTGAAACAAAGCACTCCAGAGTGCTGGAAAACTTAACCTTATTATTATTATATTTTAAAACGACTTCCATTAGAAAGCTGAAGGATTCAAGATAACAAGTTTGAGGCTGATAAACTTGAGGAAGTCGAACAAATGAACTAGGAGAACTCCCAATATAAATACCTAGAGCCCAAAAAAATTCTTAGAATTTCTGCTCATTTGAGAGAGTTATATAAAAAGTTAAAAAATAAATTTCAGCCGAAATTGAGATGTTTTAGTTCCCCCAAACATTAAATCAAATTTTACAGAACAGCTCTCCTTGTTTTAAAAATCTTCAAAGACAAGGCAATCAGAAATTTTCATTCAATTTACTAATCAAGTGTTTCTGTAAGATGCAGCAGAAACAAGCAAATTTCACAAAACTCATTTTTAATTAGAAGTAATATTTATTCAACATTTTAGCCAATTCTTATTTAAGATACTTAACATTTTTCTTGCGTATTCTAACAAAATTGCAGTTCCATCTGACTTCATACAGATGTAGCTAAAAACAATGATCCTTTCTTGTTTAACAAATGTTATTCATCTCTGAATACTGCGACAATGAATTATATTGCATATTAATGCATACAGTTAATAAGTGTGCAAAGTGTACAGTGTCTGTTTTAAAATAAACTAAAAATTGTATTAAGAAAGAAGCAATTAACTTTTCAGGAAAATTCTTCAGAAAAAAACCACCATAATGCAATGTAAATTAAGTAATGCATCCACCCACTACAGAGATAAACACAATTTCTTGACAGCTGGAATATTCAAAACAGACATTCATTTAGTTTTGTTATTTATTATTATTTTTATAATTTCAAATTAACTTGTCTTTGCTTCTTTATTACTAAGGAATTCAGCAGACTAAAGTTTCTTCTGTTACACAGAAAAACCGAACATTTCTGCACATTTTCAGACTGCAACGTCCCACTCCTTCTTCTCCCCCTCCACCTACACGTCCAGTTTCCAAGAAAATATTCAAAGGCCAAGATCCATACGGGATAGTCAGTGTTTTAGAAGCAACGTATCCATCAACAGCACTCTTTAAAGGACACTGCTATAAATTCCAGAAATCTTCAGCTGCATTTGTGATACAGAAATGAACCTTTACAGCTCAATTAATGACTTTTTGTATCTCTTCTAAGAAGCTCAATATCAAAAAAAAGCCACACTAGAATAAATCAGAAAATGGAAACTTCTCTAAATGTCAAAGTGAAACTCTGACA
>WEIT01012501.1:14936-26971 GCA_013389985.1 Dryoscopus gambensis | reverse complement strand
CCTCTCAGAGTGTTTACTATTATATAGTCTCTCAAAGAAAAGTTTACATTTAGTAACTTTTTTTAACAAGTTAACCTCATTAAACTCAATGCCTAATGGGAATAATGGAACAAGACAGCTCCACTATACTGCACTTTCCAAAAGCTGATCTAGTTCCCTACCAGAGCTCTTGCTGACATTGAAGTCACTCAATGTCAGTGATCACCTGGGGTCTCTCTTCAGAGATTTGATCTGAACATTTCATCATTCCAGTAAGATTTTATGTGACTACTGCGTCCTGAGTGATCTGTTGTTGGACACTACACAAATAAACATCTTTTGCACAATTACTGCTACTTCAATTTACACTTTCAGTTGGCCATTCATGTTGTAGAAGACAATACACACCATTGTTTTCTCCCAGGAAAACCTCTGCCCTCTCAAGTATTTTGATTTACTGTATCAATATTTCTGCTAACTAGATGTTATTGCCAGATCTTCTTCAGGGCAGTATTTAAGTTCATCCTGCACTTGGTAACAGGAATAACCTTCTATGCACTCATTCCTTGCAATCTTTCACTGATCTACTGCCAGGGATTGTCTGTAGGATTCTCTGCAGCCTTTCCCAGTGGATCCATAGGGATGTCAGAAAAATCAGCTGCGTGTTGCTCCACAGAACTACATGCTCCATCCTGTGTTATGCAAACTTTACAGGTTTAGCAACCAACAGTGAGCTTTTTTTGGGAAATATCCCTGCCAGACCATATTGCTGAAGGCTCAGCAATTTAGGCTTATTATTTACAGATTATTTACAAGAGCAAAAGTGACTCTTTTCAAAAATTTCATCTGCTCTCAAGAGCACTTCATGCAGCCTTTAACTGTCTGACCCCCACCTCCAGTCCCAACCGGTTACAAGCACACCAGCAATTAAAGCAGCCCCACATCAGGATAGTCAGTGCAGGCTGGTGCTTGTGTTAGTTCTTCCTTGACACCACAGGCTGCGGTTCAACGCTGTGCTGAAATACTGCAACACTGAGCACAGCACAAAGCAAAAACATCCCTCATTTCATACTTCTATCAAACCAAATGCATTCACTTTTTGGCTTCTGAGGGGGAGTAGTATGCTAACCGCCACCCAGCCTTTTTTGCAATGTTCTGCTTCTGCTTTCCCTACTGACACCAAAATTGTCTCCAAAGTCCAGCTGGAATTAAACTGGCTGATGAGCAACAGCCTAACTCATAGTGACAGTCTGGCAGCCAATGGAGAAGGGACATGGTGATGCAAAACTGCAGACTAAAAACTTAAAGTCAACATGCTCTTCTTCTTTGAATTATCCCATGTACCCCTACTTTTTAAACTCTTCCCTGAACAAAAGGAAAACTTTGGAACATTTCCTTTGGGATATTTGATAGTTTTATCTTTGATTCCTTTTACATTGCTGTTACAAGAACTTTCTTGTTGCTTCAATGTTTCAATGCATTCCTCTACAATACAAGCTGCAATCCACTTTTTTCCTTCTCCATCAGTCTGTTTCTGTCTAGTCCTTATATTTTACAGCTCTAGCCTCCTGATGTTTTCCTTTTCTGGTTTCTCTATATTGCTTATGTTTAAAAGAGAATAAAGATTGCTAAAGAAGTATAACATAATTACTTTAAAGAAAAGAGTATCCCTTACTTTCTCTTTTTCAATTATAAGCAATTCCAAATTAGTGTTGAGATTCTGGCTCACTTTACATTTTAAAGGCAGACTCTCCTCTTACAAAACATCTGGAAGAAAAGGATTTACTTTCAGTAAGCAGATGAGAATTTCTCCCTGATTTCTGTGCTTTCTCATATTCTTGTTCCTCAGAGCATCCCTGCAGTACAATTTCAGTTCATCTATTCCACGTTCTACTTTTCTATACCCTGTCACTGTGCCATACCCTCTTTTTCTTTTTTACACTCCAGTGGAGAACATGAATATTATATCACAAAATATTCATAAAAGATTCTCCAGTTCAGAATAAGTAACTCTTCCATCCTTTTTTTTTAGAATGACTGTACCCAGTGACTGCCATGAAAAAGTCAGTATTTCAACTACTACGTTGTAGCAGTATTGCCAACTCCAAGCCAATATTATTGAGATTTAGGTGACTCTGCAAGACCTGTGATTCACTTAAAAATATCCTATGGGTTGCTCATATTTGCATGCCTATCGAACTTCCCTCAGAAACTGGTGGCTAAAATTAGCAATTAAAAAAACCAAAACAAAACAAAACAAAAAAACAAAAAACACAAAGCAGTAGTGAGTCTGAGATATTTGCAAAATCACACAAGTCCAGGAACTGGGATAGAGAAAGAAAAGCATTATTTTAAGGCCTACAATAAAAATGGAAGAGTTTGCAAGTTTTCAATGATATTTCAATCATCTTCCTTTTCCTAACTTAATCCTAAATTACAGAAACCCTTTGTTTCCAGAAGGCTAAATTCTGGAGCCATTTATCCTGTGTGCTCCTGTCCTGCAGATTACATCTCTGTGACTGTGCTGTGACGGAGACTGAATAGCAAGAACAGTATTTACGCAATTGCAGAGTGACAGTGGGATGGAGAGGTATTTTTATCACTGCATTTGGCAGCACCAGCTAAGCACTAGGTGCTTCAAGTGTCTCCAAAGCCATGGTACAGCTAATAGCCCTGGAAGAGGAAAATAGAGAACACAGAGGTAGGAGGAGGGAGGAGAACCAGTTCATGTAAAAACCAACTCATCATGCACAGAAATGGGCTAAGATTGTGCACTGTTCAGGCAGTGCCATCAGGTGCCCTGGGTGATGGCACCTCACGCGTGGCTGACAAGGATGGAAAAAGCAGCAGTGAAGCACATCCCCAAGCAACAGAAGTGGTGAGTGCCAGGAGGAGCACTGGCCTGCTGCCAGCAGGGCTGCCCTCTTCTGACACTGAGTAACGGTGTAATAGAGCCAGGACATTTGGGTTTGCTCTTTGTTTATTTCCAGTTGACTAGGTTTGCCCACATGCCATGATCAAGCATGTAAACTGAACCCTTCATAAAGAGAGTCAGGGTGTCTTGAAGTATTTTGTGGGGATGGTGGCAGACCCTCTTATTTATCAGCCCCTCTTATTTCTAATGAGGTGGTGAAAATAAAATATGAGGAGTTTCTAAGCAACCCCATCCTGCAAGACAGATAACGTTTTATCTCCAAATACTTTTCCAGCTGCATAACTGTTGTGTGCCTGTGGGGTGTGCATAAGTGTAGCATCACTCTAGTTAGGAAAAAGAGCAGGAGAAGTTATGGTTTTACAGAGCTATGGAAACTATTTGTCTACACAGTTCTTGCCCTGGAGACGCTCTATAAGCAATGAAAACAGGCTGCAGGGAGTTTTCTGAAAGACTGCTGAATGTGGAGTAGCACTTACTCAATTCTCTACCAGGCAGTATTCCCTGAAGTACAATTTTGAAATTATTCTGGACAATTTATCACCTGCTCAAATGACCCTGCCACCTGGGGAGTCCATCTGCATGGAACTTGCTTTAATACTCCCAGCCCCACAACCAGCAATAAACAATGGCCATTTTTTTATAAATCAACCTGCCAAATACATTTTTTTCTCCTCTGATGCCTAGAAAAAAAAATAACATTCATTCTTGGGTCACCCACATGTTTTCTAGACATTAAAATGTCATAGTTTTCACTGCTAAATAAAACTGAAAAAAAAATCCCAACCCACAGTCACGATCATTCTGGGAAATCCTTTGTGGTTTGACTGGCTACCATCTGACTTCTATTTCTGAAATAAACACATTAAAAATAAATAAAGAAGATGTCTTACTTTTTTAACATGCCTCATGTTAAATATTCAGACTGTGTTCTGCACAAGTCCTGCACTTGTTCAGCTTTCTTGTGCTTCTTTACAACATGAGCTGCAGAACAGCTCATTGTTGAGAAGCAGGAGACCTGGATGCTATGGCTCATCCCTGGTTGCCTACTGGCTACCTAGACAAAAAGTGACAGAAGATAGAGGACTCTTCTGGGGTTGCTACCCTCTTTCTTGTGCACCCACCACATGGAGGGCATACATTTTTTACATATAGTTTCAACAAACAGTGCTCATCCCATGTACACATCTGGGATTATGGAGTGGGAGTAGTCAGTTTCTTTACAAGAAGAGAAAAAATGATAAATATTATTAATGTTAAAAACCCATAAATAATTAATTACATTTTTTTCCCCCCCAAGAACAAAGGCATTCACTGCACCATGGTAACAATAAAGCAAACATTATCTCTGAAAGTCAAAACAAAGCAACTAATGAAGTACATCATTATGATCAAAAAATGTAAAAGATGATGTAATCACAGACTAAGTCCTCTCTAAATCACAGTCAGGTCTCTCCAACATCTTCCTTTCAAACTTTTTTATTTTTCCTTTCAACTGGTCTTCCTTTTTCACTTCAGTGATTACTGATTCATCCTTTCTGAAGGAGCACAATTCTAAAATAATTATCTACTCTCTTAGTATTTCCCTCTCAGCTACAAGCAGAATGTTATTCCATTTGTGTACTGTTCTTTTCTCTTCATTAAAGTACAACTATTAAAATGGGAAAACAGTGCTCAATTTGTTTTCTAGTGATGAACTAACCTACAAAAGTTATCATCTACCTTAGCTACACCCCTCAACAGTGTTTCACTACCAAATGAATCATTTCTGTGTGTAAAGGCAGCTCCAAACAATGCCACGCTCAACACACCATTTCCTGCTCCATCTCTTCTTTGATT
The DNA here is from genome assembly GCA_013389985.1 of Dryoscopus gambensis. Taxonomy (NCBI): domain Eukaryota; kingdom Metazoa; phylum Chordata; class Aves; order Passeriformes; family Malaconotidae; genus Dryoscopus; species Dryoscopus gambensis. Next base: position 22,221 of record WEIT01012501.1, on the reverse strand, counting down.
TCAAAAAGACCTTGTCTGAAGAATGTAACAGAGTTCTTTTCAGGGATGTATATACATTCAGGTATCCCAGGAGAATCCTTTTTCCCAAAGGTCAGCAGGAGTTTGGTATTGTCTTCAGTGGATGCAGCATTTCACTTGATTTTCCCTGTCCTCTTGTGGCTGAATTAAATTAAATGGCAGTCTGTCCCAACCATAAGAGGAGAAAGGTTTGGAAAGGAATGTATTCAAGAGGAAGAGACAGTTGTTTGGCAAAGACAGCCGAAACAGAAGAGCTGTTGTTCACATGGATTTTAGTTCATTTGAAGCATTAATCCCTGTTTTATCAGATATTGCACACTTTGATTTTATGCCTGAAATAGCAAAAGGATCCATTAATATTTCCTATTATAATATTTCTACATAAAAATGTATGTAAATTCAAGTTTTATTTGTGTGTCTATACTCCTGGCACTGAGAACATGCATGCCTCTTTGTTCTCAACAAACAGCAATGTTATACCAGTCTGTATTAAATGTTCTTGCATTTTTCTATCTGTAGCAGTAAAATTTGCCTTGATGATGTACACGCCCTTTTTTGAAATGCAAGCTGGAGACAAATATATAGATTTTGCATATTTTCAAGTTTACACAGGACTCACATGGAGACCAGATTTTACCTAACCAACTGAAGGATGTCATGTGGGCATTTACTAATCTTTCTCTAATGACCTGTGAGAAAACACTCTGCTTTATATGTTTTGTGGACTCAAACACTATTTAGCAGGAAGCTGACAGGAAAGAGTCATCACTCTCTGTTAAATCTGTATATATAAATATAAACTCTAGCCCAAGTCACCAAGCACTGAAATCCAAGATAGAGAGCATGCACAATCTGTATAGTTTCCTTGCTATTTCTATTACTTCTTTCACACCAACTTTAAAAAAAAGGTAAAAAACCTGTCCTGCTAAGCAACATCACTCAGACATGGGTAATCCTCCTTAGGATTCAGAAAAAATACCATGCAGTATAATGCATACAATGAAACCCCAGGATGTGTGAACATGGTCCCACTCTACACTGCACTGGTGTGGATCTCAAGTATTATCTGCAGTTTTGGGTGTCTCAAAAGAAGAAGGACTTCAAATTATTAGAGTGTGTCCAGAAGAGGGTGATCAAGATGGTAGAAGTCTCAAGGGCAAGACTGAGTATGTGAGGTCAACTGGCTTGTTCCGCTTGGAGAACAGAAGGCTGAGGGGGCATCTGACAGCAGGGTACACTATCCTCATGGGCAGAGAAGGGGAGGTGCTGATCTCCTCTCCCTGGTGACCAGTGGCAGGACACAAGGAAGTGGAATGAAGCTGCTCCAGGGGAAGTTCAGGTTTGACATTAGGAAAAGGTTCTTTACAGAGAAAATACCGGTCCCTGAAACAGGCTTCCTACAGTGCCAAACCTCTCAGAGGTCAGTGAATATGTGAAGAGTGCTCTTGATCCTGCCATTAAGTTTTGATAGTCATGTGAACAAAATGGAGTTGTACCCTGTGATGCTTGTGGATCCTTTCCAACCTGAAATTCTATGACTGTACAGTTCTATCAGCTTGCTCTTCTCCTATACATAGTCTATTTCATTTTAATCCAGTAGGCTTCTAGGTGTCTAACACTTCATTAGTTGTAAAGCTGCCTTATGACTAATATTAATTTAGGACACAGTTAAAGGTTCTTTCGTGTTTTTAAGCTTTGCTTACTTCAGTTCTTCTGCATCAGATGTCACAGAAACACTTGTGCCAAAGCCAACAGGACCGAAGCCATCGCCCCCAGTGCTACTTCAGCAATGACACAGATGTTAACACAAGTGCTGACTGCTAAGAAAAGTTTCATAGATATTCCTGTTTGGTACTGCTAGCAACTCAGCTCTCATGCTTTAGCTTTTGAAGCTTATTAATACTGTCGATATTTGTGATCACATTGAAGTCTACACATAAACAGATACAGACATACATATACATATAATTTACCAGTTGGAGCACAGCAATAATGGTGATCCATACAGAGGACACCTCTGTACAATAAAAAAGTTAAGACAAGAACCAGAGAAAACTCCTTTCATATCACACATGCAGACAACTCAGAGCCTCCTGCCTTTTGCAATAAATGAGCCAACTGGGCACCCTCTGTGGAAAAACCCTCCAGTGTTGCTTGCGAAGGAAATCTGGATGATGGAAATTTAAAAGATACCTGGGAAGACTCACTTAGTCTTAGCACCTAAATGCCCTCTCAGAGGGTTTTCTATGTTATTTTACAGCAGTAGCTGGGGGTTTGGTCTCCACTCTCCAAAGGCATTTGCTCCCCATATTAAGACAGCCAAAAGAACGCTGAATGAACATGCCGGGCCTTTTCTTCCTGGCTTGGGGAATGAAGACGGTAGGAAGTAACAGCTGTAGCTCTTCTGCCCCTTTGACGGGCTCTTTTGGCAACCAAACCCTACACAACCAAGATGAGAGTGATCAGCCAGCCTGGGTACCCATGCAGCTCTGCCCCAGTCCTGCACTGCCCTGTGTTTGTACCACAGGAAAAGCTGACCCAGTCTCGTGGGGGGTCTTCTGTCTTCACACAAACCCATGGGACAGTCTTGTACTGATTTTGTAGCCAAAGATAAAAAAGAAGCACCTAATAGTTAACATACTACAACACTTACTGGTCACCAGAACAGATTAATTCACACACACAATGTGTGAGAACCTTTATTCTTATGAAATAGGTCAACTACTCAGACCCAGGCCACTCCTGTTTGTCCCCTCTGTCCCTGCTGGCAAGTCTTACCAGGGAAGTACTAACAAGTTAAAATCTAAATAAAAATACAAACATATTTTTAGTGAATTTTTTATACTTTTTAAAAGAAAATTCTGTATTCAAGTCCTTGTATATATTTTTCACAAAATTCTAAAAAAACTTAAGTAGAATATCACTCAATCCTCAGAAAAGAAAAATTGTATTGCATGAGTTATTGTATTTGTTTCAGCTGGGACAGAATGATTTTTTTCTTACTAGTTGATATTGTGCTGTGTTTTGGATTCAGTAAGAGAATTAAATTGGTGGCTCAGCAGTGCTCGTCCTAAATCCAGGACATTTCAGTGTCCCGTGCTCTGCAGCAATCAGGTGCACAAAGGCTGGGGAGCATGGCCAGGAGAGCTGGCCTGCCCTGGCCAAAGTTCCCTACACAGACTGTCATGGCCAGGACATAAACAGGGGGAATTATCTGAAAGGAAGACAATCAGGGTTCAAGGACAGGGTTTGGCATCTGTCAGTGGGTGATGAGCAGTTTGTTGTGAATCACTAGTCTTTCTTGGGCTTTATTTCCCTCTCACCTTCCACTTTTGGTTACAATTATTAGTAGTTTTATTAGCATTACAATTACTGTGATTATAATTATTATTGCTGTTGCTGCTATTATTATTGTAGTTGTTGTTGTTGTTATTATTATCTTTTACTTTGTTTCAGGTATTAAACTGTTCTTATGTCAACATATGAGTTCTATTTTCTTTTCCTTCCTTTGTCTCCTCCCCATCCCACTGATGACAGAAGGGGGAAGGGGAAGTGAGAGAGTGGCTCTGTGGTACTTAGTTGCCATCTGGGGTTAAACCATGACAGTTGTTAAAAAAAAAAAAAAGCTTGTTAGCCATCTTTATTGAAGAAAATATGGAATGTATTCATCATGTGTAATAAACTATTATGATTTTGCTTTTATTTACATAAAAAGCATTTGATTATTTTTTAACAAAAAAGCATGCAGTGCCACCTAGGGGTATTCATAAGCTTATGAATTTGAATTTTTGACAGCTCAAGTATTTTGGATTAGATTTATTCTTCATAGCTGCATTCCTAGGAATAAAAATATGCAGTAAAGGAGTTATATGAAATTTTGTTTTGCCAGCCTGACAGTAGGGCATATGCTAATTCTAAAACATCATGAAATTAATTTTTTTCTCTGTATCAGCCTTTAGCAACAAAGTAAACATCTCTCTCAGAAAATTACAAAATAAATAATCCTTACACTAGAAATAAATAAATAATAATGAAAAAAGCCTTCTCCTGACTCAAAATTCCCACATTACCAAAACAGTGGAAAACTAAAAATCACATTAATTGGCTGCCTCAGATGTGTGAAACTCCATTTCACATGCTTGAATTTGCATTTCACTTCCTCCTGCTCAGCAAGAGCTGGGCCGGGGGGAGCATTCCTCTGCAGCAGCATGAAGCCGAATGCCATGTCAGCCGATTCATCTATTTACTCACTTTAGTTTTTATTTCTCGCATTGATTTGTTTTCCTTTGTTTTGTTTTCCCCCTTGCTTGATAGTTTGTGTCAATGAGGGATATACTGGTGTTACTTTGGCAAGATTATTGATAGAAAAATGGATTAATCTACCATAGACTACTTTCAGACACAGCTCATTGATAAAAAATGCACTGCTGCCAAAATAAGTCTTTAATGTACCATACTGATTGCAGATAATGGTTGCTACATTTGTCAAGAATATTTTATATAGAAAATACTACAGTGAATGTAAAATATGTTGGCAGAGAAATAATCCTTGCTATTTTACATGGCAAACTCAGAATGACCAAACTGACTACAATCATAAAAATATTTTAATCAGGCTGTCTCAGCAACAGAGATTTCTCACCACCTTCTTCCTACATGGTACGGATCTACCCCCAGCATCTGACCAACCAAGAACTTTGTAATAACAAATGTGCATTTGCAGGTGATGCAGCATAAGCATTTTCTGCCTAACCCAGCAAAGCACTTAGCAAGTACTTTATTTTAAGGGCATGAGCAAGTGCCTTGATTCAGTGGGGAAAAAACCAACCAGCCAAGCATTTTAACTTTGTATGGGAAGGTTGGCATCACTGGAAAGCATACAGTTATTTGTCTCTCTCTACTTCCCTCTTTTGTCAGACACCAAAGAGAGCAGCGCTGTTCACAATGCAGTCTGTCTCCACCCCTATGAAATACTCTGATAGCATTTTCACAAATACCACAGCAGCAAGAAGGGCTGGTTTTATTATTTTGAATTGATTTTTGATCAACTTTCAGTCTACCTGATCTTTGAGATACTGGATCATAGTGTCATAGTAATAATTCTGTCATACTGGATACAGCCTAAAGAATATCACATAACTGCAGAACTGGTAGAGTCTATTCAGCGCAAACTATAAGAAAGCCAGACAAGTAATTTAAGAAACAATCTCTGTTCCACATAGCAGGGTTTTTTTCACAGCTTCCTCCTCTCTATCAAGCCCACCCACTCATCTCCACACTCAAGTAATTCAAAGACATTACCAGAATGTCTGTGATGTTTGAAGAATCTGTGAAATTTTATGGATTATTTAGAAAGCACTGTTCAGAAACACTGTATTAGAATGGATTTTTCCAAAGAAATTGTTCAACATTTCCCTTAGAAATCTACAGAAACTAGAAACAGTAGCACAAGAGAAAGGATTTAACTCCCAGTGTACTAATGTCAGTGCAAATGTGGGCTGTGGAATCTTCATACTCTATTTGTAAATACTTGGGTAATACAAGGGGGGATACAACAATGTTAACACAATAAAATTCTATTAATCTCAATAGTGATAAAAAGAGAGAAAGAAAAAAAAAAAAAGGCTAGTAAACTGATAGTTCCTGGAAATATGGATTTTTCATAGACTATATAGGAGATCAATCCTACAAAATGCTGTGTGTATTCCATGGTCCCAATCCAGGAAAGCACTTAGCAAGTACCTTCTTTTAAGCATATTACCAGTTGCCTTGATGCAATGGGGAAATAAAAACCAAATCAACCAAACAGGAGTCTGTCCATCATTTTGATGTTGTATAGTAAGGTTGGCAATACTGGAAAGTTATCTTTTCACCTGTCTAAATGTAGATTCATTCTGGTTTAAAATCACTCTATTTTATTGGAAAAGTCTGCTTTACATCATCTTGCAGACCAGAGCGCCTCCTCAATTACATTATTTCTTTTCTCTGAAGTTAGTTCTCCTTCATGTACATCCTGAAATCCTACTGCATCATTCTATGAAGGTTCTTGCAGAAAATTCTCCAAAGTAATAGCCTTTTTATAGCTGCATTTCATTGAAATCTAATTTGATTTTCTAGTGCAATGCTCTAATCATCTACTTGGAAATAACCCCTCTCTTCTGTGTTCTCTGAGGCTACTCTTCTGCTGCATGGAAGGAGAACAGTTATGGACAATTAAAATTACTGAGTGATAAAGGGAAATTATGAAATGTGAAATAAGGTTTAATAATTAAAAGTTTTTTGAGATGACCTCTCTGCATTACAAGAAGGCTTAAAAATACAAAACAAACAAGTACCTCTCCTTGATACACAAATTATTGACTTTCTTGTTCTTAGTTTAAAAAGTGCTTGGAGGTTATTGGGTTTTTTTCTCTTATGAATTACTGCCTTCATTTATCCAAAGTTAAATTTTTATGAGGCAAGGACAACCTAAGCCAGTTTATCTCAATCACATTCCCAACCTGTTGCATTTTTCATTCTTCAGAGAAACTTTTACAAGAGTCCCAGTTAAATCTATGTTCTATTTCAGATCTGCTTAATACACTGTATGCCCCTTCTTCTGCTCTGTACAGGTGACATGCAAACTAAAGAATGGGTTCCAAAGTGGTGCTTTTAGCCACTTCATCTTCCCTTTTGATGCTTGTTTGAGACATCTTATGCATTTATGTATTTAGTTCTTTGTCACCTGTCACCTGATTCTCTGAGATCACACTGCACCGATCACACAAGAAACTCAAGCTGCAATTTATTCTTCTGCATAAAAACAGAAAAAAAACCCACTAAACTTTGTTATAAGCTTGCTGAGCTCACTTAGATGAACTTTAATCTCTCTCAAGGGGAACTATACTCAGACCAAACCAAGAACAAAAGAAGGCAATGCAGAAGAGCATAATAAAACCAGTTCAGTAAGGCAGGATGGGGTAAAATACGTGAGGAGTCAAGATAATTCACTCAAATAAGACTTTAAAGGATTGGTGATAGTAGGCAGAGGCATTCAGCAATATCAATATACTTTCTGATCGGGAAAGGGAGTATCAGAGGACAGAGGTAAACACAAGTTTTCTTAAATTCTTCCCGCAGAGCACATGAAGAGTTAGTGAGCATGTGGTATCCCACCTGAGCACTGTCCAACACCTCAGATCTACATTGCTCTAGACCTACACTCCTCCTGAGGTACCTAAAAACCTCCTGGGACACAATGCACAGCAAGCAAAGATATCTGATGTTT
>WEIT01012501.1:0-14902 GCA_013389985.1 Dryoscopus gambensis | reverse complement strand
GTATGTGGCTAAATATCTCTTTTTCTATTTCAGGAATTTACTGTAACAGTTCTAGTGTTCTCTGTTCAAAATAACAGCTCTAGCTCTAAGTTTCAGCCAAATATTGCTTTCCTACATCTCACATAGAGATTCAGGACGTCCCTGGGTCAGTCACAAGGCAGAGAAAGTACTTTGTACACCCTTGGCCAGTAATAACGAGTCCTCTTTGCCCCATTCCGGGCACCAGAAGCCCACTCCTCTCTGGGTGACCAGTTCACCCAGTCTCAGGTGGAAACAGGACTGTACAACAGCATTTCACTTCCATGTTCCTGCACAGAAAAGCCTCTGACAAATCTGAAATACGCAGTGAACTGCAATTCTCAGTTTCAGGCAATTTTCATAGCCTGGCCAAATGCCTTGGGATCAACTGTCCTCAAATAAAGTATCTAATGCAGCTTTGACATGTGAATTTGGACTCATAGGCCATCCGAGAGTTTTAATGGATCAACCTCATACACACTTATATGAACATACAGAGATGAGCCTATCTATGCAGACTCTGGCAGGTCTTCAGAAAAAAAATACAAATTAGTTAAATTATCACATTGACCCTTGAGATCAGATGGCAGAAAATGGTATTGAATCCTTCTATCCAGTTCTAAGAAAGTTAACAAAGTACAGCTCTCAGAATAAAAGTGAAAGGAAAAAATAATTGACTTCTTTTGGTTCTTAGCTCATTACTGCTACAGTTAAATTGGCCTGTCATTACTTATGAAGCTTTCCTCACAAATTCATACTGCCTGTGTCCAAAAAATATTCAGAAATCTAATCCCTACATTTCTCTCTTGCACTCCACATGGACAATTGCAATGCTTTCTCAGCAGGTCTACCAGTAAAGCCGATTAGTAGACTCCGTGGAATTCAAAATTCAGCTGCAAGACACACAGCTAGAAAGAAAAGAATATTTCTCAACTCTAACCCCAGCATAAATCTTTCAAACAGACTTTTTATTGTGCACTTGGTAACATATCATTTTGCACAGAATACAAAAAGGTACCTAAGTTACCTCACTAAGTTGCTCATCACATACTTCATTCACTCCTCACTTTCCCTAAGGTAATACAGAAAACAAGATGTCAACAGTCTGTTTCACCAAAACAGCACGCTATTATAATCTGAATTATCACAGAACCCCACTTCAATACATTACTCAGAATAAACTCCTGATCCAGAAGGTTCACTCTTTGACAGGACAAATAATATCTCTGGAGTGGAGCACAAAGACAAATATAGAACTTCTCTTATCTTGCCAGGAAGCAGGCAACAGCAAGAGAATCCCTCAAATTATCCCCATTCAAGTCACGCAAGCACTGGTGCTGTTCAGCAGACAGACCAAGAGAGGGAGAGCAGCAGAGGGACTTGGGGGGCGCATCACAGAGCCCTCCATGCAGCATTAGGTACCTCATGCTCACAGCTGTGGGGTGCAGCTCTACCGACGCTGGCTGAGACACGGCAGGGCTCACAGTGCACGGTACGCGTGCATGCCGGTGCCTTCCCACACAATGTACTACAACTGCCAGACAACAGGAAACGCTCCTCAGGCAGGGATAGACACAAAATTAGCATCAGACCTATTTCTTACCTTTCCTAACTGTGATGCTATGAAATAGACTAATGGCTAATGGCTTTTAAACAAACCCACATGCATGTGACACAGGAGAGCAAACCAGTTTTGGAGGGGATTGGATAAGACATTCCTATACATCTGCTGTACTTCTTAGACTGTCTTACATTTTCTGCAGCAGAAATTGTAGTTACAGGGTAAAGTTTATTTCTAAGATCGGAGAATCTGCATTCCAATATACAGAAATTAAGACTATCAGGAAAACAAACATACTTAACATACTAAATCTTGCTATTCCTTATTTGGCATCCAAAATTACATACACCATTATTTTCACTTGAACAACGACTTTCTGATATTTTATGTTCTGCCTTCCTCTACATCCCCTTCAAAAGTGGAAAATGATAATTTTTTCAATGTCTCATTATTCTGAATCCACAGTCAGTTTATGCTAAGATACCAAAATTATTACATTGCTATCATCTTGCTGTACAGAAGAGAATTTTTTTACTAAAACTTTGCTGTAGTTTGGCATTAAGATGTTAACTAATGGAGTCCAATTTCTCAGGGACAACCACATGAAAAATATTGCAATAATTCATTAAAAGTATTATTTACTGAAATCCAATTTTGAATATATTTACACAAATTTACAATATTCACTCAATTATATTAATTGAGTATTCCAAGTGGTTTTTTCCATGTGGCTATTCTGACATTTTTCAGTTCAGTTACACAACCTCTTTCTTCCTCTTTTCATTTATTAGAGCAGAGGATAAGAAGATTCTTCTTGACACCCATTCATTACCATCCCTGGTAAAGCTGCAGAGGACATCATGGCAATGAGAACACACACAGACACATTTTGCTGACATTTGTGTATTTGTGAAAAAGTGAACTGTAAGGGTAAAGTATGAGAAAGGAACCATCCTCCTCACATTTTAGTGACCACCAGGTTAAGTGAATGGGCTAGAGAAATACGTTTTGTTCTTGCAGATTCCCAAGAGGCCAACCGAGAAAGCAGGTAAAGATTCTCCCACTACTGCTGGGAATTCCTCAAAAATTCCTGAGTGTCTGATCCCAGCTGATGGTGGTATCCATATGTAGACTTATTTATACACATGGGGGTGGGCTGCTTGTTTTTGTGCGAGTACTGTGTTTTCTGCCTGGATTGATCAGTATGGCTGTACATGTATATGTATAAATAATACATGCATGTATAAGCTACTGGTAACACCTCTTAAACCTCACTGCTGGCTGGATCTGGGTTCATGGAGCTGCAAAAGCTTTGACTTTTTTGGGCTACCATATCTGGCAACTTCTAACAAACCTCACTAACACAAATGCAGATGCTCAAAACACTATTAGGCACCCCTCAAACGGAATTAAATGAGTTCAATGTATCTGTGGCTGTAACTGTGCTACAACATATGATGATACAAGAATTATAAGGCTTGCAGACTAACTGAAACAGCTGGAAAGGGACACGAGGTTTTGGGCATGTTGTTCTGTCATTACATGTCTTCGTAATTCTTAATAAAACAATAATATCTGTGCAGAAAACCAGTTTCTTCAGGTAATACATACAGAAACATGTAAAGCTGTCAATGTGACACAGAAACTAATTGCATTCGGGGACCAGTATTACTGCTGATGACAACAGCAGCAACAGAGAGGCTTAGGAACGCTAAGCACAGAGAACAGATTTTCTGCGGGAAAGCCAAAGGAACCAAGTATCCATGTGGCCTGGAAGCATTTTGTGAAATGACAATAAATCCTCATTAACAATCTCAAAATCTAAAAATGGTTACATGTTCTAAGATTAATCTAAACTGCCACAGTCTTTTAACTGTGCAGATACTTCCCTTTCTCTCAGTTAACCCCACAAAAAAAATGATTGAGACGCCAGTATTTTAACTTTGCTTTTGTATTACTAAAATCCTGAGGTGTATTGCAGCAGGTAAGTGAGATCACATGAGAAGTACAAAAGTTCCTAAGTCTCTCTTCCAACTCCATGTCCTTTCATTTTCCAGGCTGCTCACTGCTACTTTCCCAGGGGCAGTGTCCATTGGGATGCTCCCTCCACACCAGAGCTTATAGGGCAGCATTCCACCACCTCAGGAGACCTGCTTAGTGGGTCTGTACTGAGATCAGTGCCTCTCATCACATAAATGAAATTGCTGTTCTGGACAAGAAAAAAGCAGTTGCTCTCAACAAGTTTTGGGAAGAAGGAGAGGGAAATGTGTCTCAAACCAGCAAAGAGTTAACATACTTTCTCAGTTTATTGGGTAAGAACCTACCAACCTCCATAAATACCCTGAGGTAATGGGAACACCAGAGTCTTTGCAGATGTTGAGGTCTTTGAATACAGTCCAGGGAGGTTATACGAAATTTATCAACTAATTGTCTCATTATTCATAATTTATATTATAATTATCCCTCTTGGCCTTACTTTCTCCAGAAATCATTCTGTGTTTTGCCCACTAAAACATGCAACCCATTAGAAATACCTAAAATAGGGCCTGAATGTTTCTATGCTCCAAAGTATACTGAAGTACAATAAACCATGTATTTAACTTCTTCTGAACTAGAGAATTTCCCTCTACTTCCTTTAAGCTCACAAATTTATATCAGTCAAAGGAGGGATGCCATGGTTAAAATGGATTTACATTGCTGAATATGACACAATCACTGACAAAAGTAAAGTACTTATCACCTTAAACTAAGGTGAACTTCGTTGCTATCTTTTACACCCTACTTCAAAGGGCTGCTTTGTTTTGTTTCAAATCTTAGTGCACTTCAGAGACATTGATTAAATGATCCAACATCACTTTTACAAGTAAGCTCACACTAACCTGACCTACGGGTAACCTCAACTTTAAAGTGAAAGTATCAGTTTTGCTCAGAAAAGATCTGCAATTCAGTCTCAAAATTTGCCTCCTGCTAAAACTTAAAAAGAGAAGGATTCTTCTCCATCCTCAATCTAAATTTCAGCCAGTTTTAACATTTTTTCTCAAAACATCAACTCTAGAATTGTGTTGATACTATAATAATCGCACTTCGCCTTAGCTTGGTTTCTCGAACAACAACAACAAAGAAATATTTTCCTCTCTGAATCTCGTAGTGTCCCTTTGTCACCACACTTCTAAACATCCAACGGAAGGGAACATAAGGATAGGTTTTACCACATTCAGGAAATAAGCTAGCCAGAAGAAGACAGATTGCCTTTTCCATCCCATCTCTCTTCCTCATCCAAGAATAAGGCCACGAAACTCAAACAGTATTAGATAGTAGCAGATCCATAAGGAGAAATCCTCATCCCAAAAGAAGTTCAGAGATTACATCTTATTAAATGTAGGAGGATCAACATGGAACAAAGCCAGAGGAAAACAGATTAGAAATACCACCATTAACCAATCTACAACCTGAAAATTATAAGCCACTAACTCTCCTGATTGCCCCAAAAAGCTCATAAACTAAGAACCTGGGGTTGCAAACCTGACATAAGCTCCAAGTGTTTTCTTCCTGTAATCTTACGATCACAACATGAAAAATAATCGTTTCTAATGCTTCAGCTTGTATTCGGTTTTTGGAATCAATTATATGAGTTTTCATACAGTTGTCTAACCACAAATAAAATCTGTTCTGAAGGCTCTGAATGCGTTCCTTGGGAGGAGGCTAATGGTACTGCTGATACGAGTTCCTCAGGATGCTGTGAGCTTTGCAAAAGCCTCTAACCATATTATCTGGCAGAGCTTCTATTGTGATAACAGATCATATTTTCTGCTTTGCAGCATACTGAGTAAAAAAGATAAAACTGCTATATATTCTATTAAAAAATGCTGGAAAATGGAAATATTTTCTCAGGAAAGTTGCTCTCAGGATATTGTAGAAAGTAGGAGAGTTGGTGAGTGAATATTTGTCCACTAATGCATTTCAGCATATATTTTTCTGTTGGAAATGAGAAGGAAAAAATAAATCTGTACAGATATCTTTTTTCTGGCAACAGGGGTAGAGGTTTTTTGTGTCTTTATCTTCTATCTGAATTTTATTTTGTTACAAATTTAATTCCCAGACAGTAATTACATTTACACACACACAGGAATAGCTATTTGCTCTGCTTTGTCTTCTCAATGTAAAACAGAGAAAATACAGAGGAGGAAATTCTACTCCAATGGACACTTGCCTTTAATGATTTAAAAAAATATTTCTATAGTTACAGGGTAATAAGTACACAGAAATATTTCTGGCTTCTTTACATTACAATTGTTTCTTCATTACCCTTCTTACCCTTTCTTCCAGCAGGGACCCAGGTATCAAGAGAAGGAAGATGGTATATGGTCTTAGAGCCAGGTTTTTCAAAATTGGGTGCCATATTTAGGCACCTATATATAAATGGCCTGGTTTTCAAAAGAACTGAGCACTCATCAGTTCCCATTGATTTCAATAGGACCTAGAATTGATCACACCTCTGCAAATCAGGCCATTTCTATTTATGCGCAGGCATGCAAAAATACTAGAACCACTTTGTGTATCTGGTTTAAAAGCAACAGCCAAACGTCCTACCAGAGAGTTTTTTGGTAAACATCGTAATCTCCAAATGAACTCACAACAGCACATGAGTTTAAACAGAGGCACCTGAGCTGTGACGTTTCATGTTGCCCAAATGGAGTTGGTGAGAATTTTGCTGCTGAACAACTCTTCTGAGAGCTCTTCAAAAAACTTTTCTATTTGTAAATAAAGTGGATCTGAATAATCTCATATATTCATTTTCTTTCCTAACCAAAATAACCCAGTTCTCAGTTTCCATTTCACTAGCTGCCTGCTGTGACACTAAAAATTATGTTAGTTATGTAACAACGTGCTCTTTGTAGCTGCCGAATAAGAGAATAGTGACAGGGACTGGGACAGCGAAGTCCCCATGATATTTCAGCTTTAGCTGCTTAATGACAGCAGGTTGCAAATGCACTTTGCTGAGCTGGAAGGCATTTGCTCCTTTAACTGACAGAACTAGACAGTTTCAAGAAAAAAAGGGGTGTAAGTGGCATAAACAAGAGGCGTGAACTTAATTTTGAAACATTGTATTTGTTGGGAATTAAGAGACCACAAGCAAATCAATTTTATATGCAATTTCAGGGACAGAGAAGCAATAAAAGCAATTTATAATTTCACAGAAAATGTCAGATTATCCTTAAAAACCATAAAAATTACCTATGTGATGCAAACTGCTCTCCCTAAAGTTTCTGTTTCTTTAAATGTGCTCTTTTTACAAACCTCAATAAATGCACAGGGACAAAGATTTTCACAGCAGCCTTGACTCAGGCCCATCAATTCACAGAACGCTGAGCTGTGCTATGCAAATACAGAAGCTTACATATGGAAGCAACACATGTTTGTGATGCTGCACCCAGCCTCATACATCCTTGTCAGGTTACCTGAAAAAAGCTGCACAACCTCAAAGGAGCACAGAGAGATAAGGGCTGGAGAGGGAGGCAGCAGGAGAGGAGGGGTGGAAACCCCAAATAACTGAAGTAATACGAGGCTGTGCCCAGGGCAGCCCCACGAGAAGCTCAGCCCCAATGTCCAGGCATGAAAGCCATCAAGCTGAGTCAACACTACCACTGCTTTTGACTGAGGGGGGTGACTCGCAAGGGGGCATGGGACCCATCATGGGATGCAGAGCAAAAGCCAGCTCAGAAGCCTCTGCATCACTGTCCTCAGCAAATCTAATCCCAACATGACTCTGTGCAATTTGATAGCCTTGCAATCAGGATAGGTGAGATGGGTCTGAAAATAGCTGCCAATGATGAGCTCACAGCAAGAATTTTCATGTTTAAGTTTGTAAATACAAACCCTCTCCACACAGAAATTACCAGCTACTCCCTTTAGCTCCTAAGGGACCACCTCTAACCTCTAGCAATGGAGTATTCTGCATTCACCTTTGCTGTTCAGAGACTCTGATGGGTATCCTTCATCACTCCCCTCTCCCCACTTCAGAGACATGCTTGCACCAAATCTGCTTCTTTCTCCCTGACTATAAGGCATTAATATTTTGATGCATTCTCTTTTTGACAGTTAAGCATTTATATGTTAAATTAATTTTTTGTAACATTTGTTTTCCTTATCACGAGCTCACTGAATTTTAATGCCTTTGTAATAAACAAGCCTTGTAAACTGAGGAAAAGGACAGGGTTCAGGAATGAGGCTGTTTTTTTCAAGCTGGCAGCTAGCATGGACACTACAGCACCTCTGTGGGAGTGTTCTGGGATGCATGTCACTGAGGTGACAGTGACAGAGATGCAGCAACAGGAAAAAGTTGTCTTCTGATCCTGGAACACTGATTTGGAAGTTTACATTAAGAACACAGAAAGGTATTATATATAATATAATATATAACATAATATATAATATAATATATATTATATATAAAACATAATATATATTTAGCCAGTTCTTCAATGACACATTGAAGAAGTGGCTAAAAGGGGGATGCAGCTTCATCGTGAATGAATGGGAGAGAAAACCAGGCATCCGTGATGGTAAATTGATCTGCTCCTGTTCAGTGAATTCATGCTGTAATGGGCACTTCTAAAAAGGGCAAGGGAAATTCTGCAACCTGAGACCCTACTGCTGGTTGTAATGCTGCAATTTTGTACTCAAAGTGTGCCAGGGATACTTTCTCTCTGTTATGGGGAAAGAGATTTCACTGAGAGGCAGAACATGCTGTACATAAGCACAAAAAGCTGAAGTGTAAAAAATTTAAGCAGTAAGAGTGTTGGGGAAGCTGTAGCCTGGTTCCACTTTGAGGCGAGACTGAAATACAAATTGCTGAGACAGCTTGTTGACTTCCACCAGAGCAGAACTAAACGTCCATGAACATACAGAAACCTTTCCGGAAGAGTACAAAACATATATATGCTTGCATTGTGTCATTAAAAAAATGTATATTTCAGAAGCTCAAGACAAAACAGTGAATCCATTCAGGTTAACAGCTGTTGGGAGATGGGGGCAAGTTAGGATTTTTTTATTTTTTATGGACAATGTACAGCTCATGTAAATTCTGTTCTTCTTTCTTACCTACTTTTAGTTACAAATATTCCCTTGTTAGACCTAATTGACAGTACTTTCACATACTCCTAGAAAAGGGCTGTGGTATCATGTTTCTATTCTGAGGCTCCATTGCACTTTCGACTCACACAAATTGCTGCCTTTTTGATTGTTCTACTTATAAATAATTTGTGTGTTATTGTATATCTACACAGAGAAACTCTTGATCACATTATTCTAAACTTCTAAGTCTAAGGAGGCAAAATATAATAATTAAACAAGATGCTGATCCTGACATTCTGAAAGAAATGTAATTCAAAAATAATGGGATAAGAAAAAATTACAGCTGATGCAACTTTCTATAATTGAGGCTGATACTACAAAGATACCCATCTATCAAAACTGCTTTCTTTGGACTTTCTTAGCAATTGCCAGCTATCTCAAATTTTTATTTAATGCCTGACCTTTCTTTTCTTCATTATACATGTATCACTGATTTTATATCTTCTTTTGATGTGAACATTTTCTGACCTGGGTGGAAAAAAAATATCAGAAAGAGATATTATGGATGCATTGAACCCTGAACATAATTATTTTTATTTAAGTAAAAATTGGAGGGAGGAAATACACAATTGCAGAGATAAACTATTAACCAAAGAGTTCTCAACACTCAAGGAGTCTTCCTTTCCTTTCCTGTACTGGGCTGTACAATGTAAGCAGAGGGCTTTTTACAAAATATACATGTTTCTTCTGTTTGTTTTTTTTCTCAAGACAACTGGTAGGCATTGCCACAAAATGAACCAGGGGAATGATTGGGTTATAAAAATAAAGATAAAAAGTCTATTTTTGTTTTGAGCTTAGATCTTCTCCCTGATCTGCCTTACAGAGTAGACCTGACAAACACCCACACTAGTGCAACCAAAGGGGTGAATTCAGATAAAAGAGGTCAAGACAGGCACTTCAGCTTTTCTAACAAAGCATATTCTCTGAACTGCTCTCTGAGCTACAGTTTTTGAGAAAAAAGTCCTTCCATAATGCAGAGGTATAGCCTGTCATCTGTGTCTCCAGGACTGTTACATTCCTAATTGCTGGATTAAAATGATTGATCAGTTTTCTGTCACAATAAAGTTTTACAAGTGAAGGTTTTACGCTTTCATTCAAGTTGCTGATAAACATATGAAAGAGCATTGTACAATGAGCAGATTCTTCCAATAAACTGTTAATTTTCTGACTTATATTAGTTTTCTTTTTCTTAATTTGCAGTTTGTAGTCAGTATGTTTAGGCCTACTAACCTTGGTCTCTTTAGCCCTTTTCATCTATTCCTAGCTACCAGACTTGACATTTTTATTCAACATCTTTGCAGTTTTTTATTTCTGTACTTACTAGAAACATGTATGTATCACTGATTTTGTTGCATCTCCTTTTGATCTGCGTGGTTTCTGATCAATCCAGGCCTGAATAAATACGGATCTATACATAGAGGAGAATGCCCTCGAGCAGTTTTTTTAATACATATTTTAAATCTAACGTCAATGCATAGTCCAGTATAGTGAGAGCATTTTGGAATGTCAGTCTCAGACGGGTCTAAATTCTGAACATCTCATCTGAATATGGAATACATAGCTAAATGATAATCACTGCAATCTGCACAGTTACTGAATACTTTTCAGCTTCCATAATTCACTGTTCTGAACAACATCCAACGCTGGATTTGAGCTTTTTCAGACAGGACTTCCTGGTCTCAAAACAGTTATTCTGACTTCTGAAAAACTCTGAGAATATTTTCTTTGGTTGTGTATTAACCAGAGAACTGCTGAAGCGGGATGGCACCTCTGGAGATCACCTGGTTCACCCCTTGCTCAAAGCTGAGTCACCTACACAAAGTTGCTCAGGGCTGTTTTTCAGTCAGGATTTCTGTATCTTCAAGGATGAAAAGGCCATTCCCTTTCTGGCTAATCTGATCTATTGCTTATAGATTAACATACTAACAGTCACTAACTAATTACAAAACCTAGGATTACTATTTTACCGCACTATGAATCTCTGCAGCACCCAATGCCTGGACCTCTTCTTTCTTTCTTTCTTTCATTTTTTTTTCCTTTTTTGCTACAAATAAGATCAAATAAATTTTTTTTCTGATAGGTTTTAGTTTGTATTTTGGTTAGTGTAAAGCAGGTCGTCAGGAAAACAAACAATCAAATTATCAAATTCAAAAAATTTAGTGCTGTGTACCTTTCATTCTTTGCATGGAATTTCAGTCTAGCCAACATCAACACAGGTCAGATGGATCAGAACCAAAGTAAAAGTTTGACAGAGGATACAATGGCAAGGTGCTGCTCCTCTGAGCTTACGAAGTACCATTCACAACTGCAATTGTGAAAAGTAACTCAAAGCTATCTACTCAGTTCAACAGGTGATAATGCTTAGTACATAAAGTGGAACTGCTACTGACACTGTAAGACTAAAGATCTTGATTTTGGTGTTGAACTTGTTTCGCCAAGGTGTTTGAGTTTAATGCTTTGTACCCCCAATCACTGAAAACAGGTAGCAATGAAATACGTCTTTCTTCAAATATCACTTTTTATTTTCCCTTAAAACAAGCAACTGAAACCTCCATCCTTAAAAGTCTCCTAACTTTTCTTTGTTAAAATAATATCAATATTTAGTTGTACTTTCAAAATGAGGAAACATTAAGTCTGATTGCTAAAGGACACTCCTTTTTGCCCTGAAGGCATAATTCTCTGCCATAATGTACATTATTGACAATTATATTTTCATTCAGTGACTCAAAGATGATTAGGAAAGTTGGCCACTGCAGACTTAAGCTGTAACAAAAGTCTCTTCGGGCTTACTCTGAAAAGCTTGCTAACAGCTGTTTGTCTTGTAGATTTCAAATGGCAAACAAATCATAAAGCAGCCAATATTTAATGTGGAGAGTTGCTAATTTGTCTTTTCCCTCTGCTTTTTCCCAAATCTGACACTATTCAAGGGACAGTAAAACCATAAAGCAGGTGACGTTGCCAGAAGGCAGACTGCAAGGAAAAAAAGCTATTAACAAATCAAGTAAGGAGACATTCATTATGAGTTTAATTCCCCTTTCTTTGACATTTCCTCCTCAATTTAATTAGCCTCTCCTGAGGCTCACAGTCTTAGCAGTCTTCCTATGCAAAAGAAAACTTGCTTGCCAAGGAAAATAAGTCCAAAACTGTCCCAACTCTGCGTCAGTGAGACTGGATTCTATAAATAACCCCCACAAAATCTACCACATTCTCAGCCTGCAAAGTCAAATTATTAAGGCTGACATCTCCATTACATCCAGCTGTGGCACAATTCCTCTCTTCTTTCTGAAATCTGCTACTGTACCTTGCAGACAACAGAAACACTACAGCTGTGGACAGCTAGTGTTCCCCATGAGAGACTTAAAGGTATGGTTGGTTGACGAGAAGCTCAACCTAAGCCGGCAATGTGCACTTGAAGCCCAGGAAGCTAACCTGGCTTTGAATCATCCTGCACTGCATGCAGAGCAGTGTGACCAGCAGGTCAAGGAAGTGATTCTACATGTCTGCTCTGCCCTCCTGAGAGCCCACCTGGGGCACTGCATCCAGCTCTGGGGTCCTCAGCATATGAAGGACACAGACCTGCTGGAAAAAGTCCAGAGGAGGGCCATAAAGATGATCAGAGGGCTGGATCACCTCTGCTATGGAAATAGGCTGAGAGAGCTGGGGTGCTCAGCCCAGAGAAGAGAAGGCTCCTGGGACAACTTACAGACCCTCCCAGTACTTAAACTGGGCCTAAAACAAAGCTGAAGTACTTTTTAAAATGTCATGCAGCAACAGGATAAGGGGTAATGGCTTCAAAGTGAAGAGCAGAGAATTAGACATTCTTTACTGTGAGGGTGGTGAGGTACAGGAACAGGTTGTCCAGAGAAGTTGTGGATGCTCCATCCCTGGAGGTGTCCAAGGCCAGGTTGGGTGGGGCTTTGAGCAACCTGTTCTGGTGGAAGGTGTTCCTGCTAAAGGCAAGAGGGTGGAACTAGATAACCTTTCAGGTCCCTTCCAACCTAAACCATTCAAAAAGTCTATACTATCAACTCTGTTTCTAGAAGGGTGTAAAGTTTTTTATTTTAATTCAAAATTTAAATTAAAATATATTATTAATGATGGCGTGGTACTTCAGCACTTTACTGCTCATCAGTAGATGATAAAGAGAAGACTAGTGAAGTTTATGAAGCTTGTTAAGGGCCTGATTCGGCAGACCTGCTCCTGAAGAACTGTTGCATTACAAGTCACAAAAATCACTGTTAGTCTAATAGTTCCTGACCTTTTAAATCTCATATCCTAACAGGATAGCCTGGAAGTGTCTCATTTTTAGTGTCCAAATTCTAAAGAGATTAGAAAACCTTGACGAATACTAGTCTCAGATTGCTCAAAAAAAATCTAAACATAACCATTCTTTTTCTCAAGGAAAGTACTATGATCTCTGAGGGACATAACTCCTGAATTTTGAACTCCTGGCAATACTGCTGTATGCTGAGCCATGCAGTTATATTGGCTTTCATGAGATACTTTCATAATGTATAAAAGGATTTATAAACTCAGCCCTTGATGACATTTTTTAAAACAGATATAGAGAAATATGGACCAGTTATTACTGCCCTGAATGTTCTCAATTTTATGCAAGGTAACCAGATGTAAAATTTTGTTGCTGCTTCTAAAATCAAGATGCTGCTTTGCTTACATTAATACATTCAGCTGTCCTGTCTGTTTAGAACATTTTTATCTGCAATATTTTTTCAATGCAATTTTAGTTCTGTTCAGCAGTTTATAACTGTAGCTGTGCTACAAGTCTTTTTTGTAATGCATTCTTCTGTGCCGCACACTTTAAAATATGTTGTTGGTTTCTTTCTGCTTTCCCTCCATGCTGTATAACAAAACAGTAAGCAGAAACAGCAGTGAACAAAAAGGACGACTTCTAAAACAGAATTATTCTCCTTTTGTGTTGACCTTAGAGGAACAAGAGGAATACTCAATTTTCTCTTTCCTGACTGAAAAAGAACAGATATTATATCTGATGACAAACTAGTAATGAAAGAGTCTGCAGCAGTAATTGATCTTTCCCTTTACTTCTCCATATGTCTATGCCCTAAGCATCAAAAAGCTTTTAAGTATTTTGTAACAACCTCTCCACTGAACAAATGGTTTCTTAGTTCTGTAAAAAAAGCAAAAAAATCAGGTAACTCTCCCTTACTCCAGCCTTTTCAAAGTGCACAAAAATACTTGCAGTTACGGTTACACTGTCCTCTTAGTATATTTGTCTATCATGGATACTAACGCTATAGGCATTCACAGCAATTTACAAAGAAAACAGCCTTTGACTTCAGGCATTTCCCTAGAACTCCATTGTGTCATGACTCACTTAGCTATTCTTCTCTGGACCTGATCTTAAGTTGTTCACAGAACTTTCTATTTTGCTTGAATTCTCACTCATGAAGCTTATTTGTCTCTCTGCAGGAAAGTCTACTAGCTCAAGAGTCTTATGTCTCACACATAGAGACCACTCAGACCATTAACATAAAGAGGAGTCTCTCAACAACAAACCCTTTTGGATTATTTGAATTCATGGCAAACTTAAAAATGGGGATGATGTCCACATCACCCCCTTCTCCAGCCATGAGGCAGAAGATATTCAGCAGTAGGCAAGGAAATCTGTATTCCCACCAGGTATTCTCTCTACCCCACAAGCCCCATAATCATTCAGGAAAGGAACATAGGTTCAACATGTTTTGGGGTTTTTTTTTCACTGCTATTTTACTATCCAGCCAGAGGCAGAAGAAGCCATCAATCTTTTTGCCACTTGCCTCTGTTAATAACTGATGTGCAATCTTTGCATTTCAAGACCAGAATTTCATGCAAACAGTTCTCCATAGCATTGTTCATATTGATTTGCATTTTAACAGTTTACAAATGTGAGCAGAAAGAACAAAGCACAGATAAAGAAATCTATCTCCTTCCTTGGCATCATCCTTAAAGTATGTTCCTTGAGCTGGTCCCAAGTATTTGTAAACAAAAATATTTCTCTTTATGCATATATAGAGCATAGTTCAATTTATTTATCATTTCAGAACCCTAACTGATTTTAGAAGGAATTCCTTTTTCAATAGTACATACTGAAAAACTCCCTCTGTATTTCCCTATACTGACAAATCCAAGCACTTTGAGAATATAGTCATCCGAATTGTCACCAGTTTTACA
>WEIT01012499.1:316-14880 GCA_013389985.1 Dryoscopus gambensis | reverse complement strand
GGAAAAGGGAAGGAAAAGGGAAGGAAAAGGGAAGGAAAAGGGGAGGAAAAGGGAAGGAAAAGGGAAGGAAAGGGAAGGAAAGGAAAGGAAAGGAAAGGAAAGGAAAGGAAAGGAAAGGAAAGGATAAAGGCTGGAGTACAAATGATGTACAAGAATATCTGTCTTTCACATGATTCCACCTTTTCCTCCATACAACACTGAAGGTAAATCCAAAATAATAGCAAGCATTAGGGATCATACTGTCTGGAAAGCTCTGGATAGCTGTACAGTTAAAAATAACAAGTTACTAAATGCTTCCAGCCTGAGGAATAGAGTGACTGGCTGTTCCAGTTTTGATATACAGCTGTGTTTACAAATAGACTCACAAGTGTAGAAATGAAAGGGAAAATTCAAGAGGTGTTTCTAGGCTCTTGTTGCTTATGAGACCAGTTCTTTCATCCATATATTCTGAGCATTTGTCTTATTCTTTGTCTTCTTGAAAGGAAATATTAAGAATTTTGGCAGAAAAAGTGAAAAGAATGGGATAAAACAAAATAAAGCAGATTTCTTAATATATAATTTAGGTGTTGACCAATGGCCTCTGCTCTCATTTTTCTTCTACCTACAGTACTCATAAACACACACATATTCAATGTAATATAGATATTTATCCATGTTACAGCTGGATGGGTTTGCATCAGTGTGATCCTCCAACTTGTGGCAAAAACAATTGGAAAACATTAATTTGAATCTATTTCAATTCACGGGATTTATTGCCACCATAGACAAGCAACAAAATTTCTACGTAAGCTGTCAGCCTAAAATATAGCATGGTGACTACACATCATAGAAAAGATGTGTGTTACGTGTCATGTGTCACAGTTTGTTTGATTTTGTCCATTTTCCTTGCTAATGGGCAATAGTGATAAATTACCCACAGGTGTAGCATAACCCATGGAGCCACAAGGCAAGGAAAATAAAGGAGCAGGCCTGCTTCCTTTGGCCCTGGCTGCATGTAACTGGTAATAGAGCCAATAGGGGAAAGTAAGTGCTTTAAAAGTTTAATTTGACAACATGATCACCATTATTGCTTACCTTATATTCACTTAGTCATATCTTCCATATTTCCAGGGATGGGTCAATACTTCATACTTTTGGTTCACAGTAGTCTTTACTCTCAATTTACTCTCAAACTAGTGACTGAAGAGCATTTCTTTAGGCTACATGTTTTCTGATACACGTAAATGGCACGATTCTATTCTTGTCCATGAGAAAAATGGTAAGCAGGATTTCTCATGACTAATCCTGTGATTAAAAACCTAAACAAATAAGATGGTTTGTTTGAAATTTATTCATAACCTACTTGCATACTAAGCTTTCTGCAGCATATGCTTTTCTGAGTTAATGTGCTCAGAATACACCAAAGATTCAGTTCAATTGATTTCTGGAGTTTGAAAAATCTCAGACAAATTATATCCTTTGTAAAACTCCTTTTGAATCCCAAATAGTATGGGGTTGGATAGCACTGTTCTGGGGGACCAGAAAATTGTGGCCTACTTAAAAATTCCATAGAAATAAAGAGCCTTAGATCTTCTAAAAAACTCTTTTCTTTCAGATCATAAACAAAGGAACTTGGGCTGGGGTTTTCCTTGCTTGCTTTGTTGTGTTGTTTAGGTTTTGCTTTGTTTTGTTTTGTTTTCAAATGTAATATAAAATGCTCTGTTTGATAACTACTGCTGCTTCTGGAAAGTCTTTATGCTGGTTGTTGATGAGCAGCCTGTCCAGTGGGACAGAGAGATTGTAGAATAATTTGGGTAGGAAAAGATCTT
The DNA here is from genome assembly GCA_013389985.1 of Dryoscopus gambensis. Classification (NCBI taxonomy): domain Eukaryota; kingdom Metazoa; phylum Chordata; class Aves; order Passeriformes; family Malaconotidae; genus Dryoscopus; species Dryoscopus gambensis. The sequence goes on along the minus strand of WEIT01012499.1, from coordinate 13,072 downwards.
TAAAAGTCATCAAGTTCAAATGTCTTAAAATGAGCAGGGACATTTTCAACATGAACATGTTGATATTCAAGCTGAACAAACTGGGGAGAGTCCAGACAACAGCCACAGCCAATGGCTCTGGGGCACAGGCTGGAAGTGTTGACTTTGCCTGATGTGAGGAAGGAAAAGCTAACAGAGCATCTCTGCAGTCTCTCACCACCCAAGGGGGGGCTGTCATGGAGAAGATGGAGCCAGCCTCTCCTCAGGGGCGCACAGCAAAGAGGCAACGGGCCCAGCTAAGCTCTGACACCATGTAAAAAGACAGTTCTCCCTATGGGCTCCAGCAGAACAGTGGAACAGTCTGGGCAGAGAATCTGTGTGTTCTCCATCCTTGGAGATTTTCACAACTCAGCTGGACAAGGCTTGGGTCACAGTGTCTAACTTCAGTGTTGGATCTAAGCTTGAAATTAGCCATGTTCTGTGGAGGGAGATTGACAAAATGACCCCCAGGGGCCACCTACAAACTCAATTATGCAATGATTCTGTTGAAAGTGCTTAAATTTAGAGCACAGTCTTTTGATAAGTTAGACAGATCAGGGATTTGAATTTCATTTCACATATGCCAGATAACAACCTTGTACTGGTGAGAACAGAGTTGCTCAAGGTAATTATATGTAAATGAATTTTTAAGCAGCCTGAATTACCTGCTTTAACTGCTCAGCCTGGTAAAAGCCAACAAGTGAGATTAGCCTTTTTTTTTTACAATTTTCTGCTCCCACAGCAAATTGAGACAGGCCTTTATGTTTATAAGACTAACTGAAGCCCTTAAAAAGCTCATGTCTTTTGAATCTGAGAGAAACTCCAAAGCCCAGTTGTATTAGGTCTTCACCTTTTAGACCTTTCCATTTATGAGAAAAACAGTATTTGCACCTTGATGGCAATGCAACCTGGTAACACAGCTGTTAATATTTTTAGTGTAGACATAACCTACATGATTAGTGAAAAAGGAGATGTCACTGGAGTTTAATGATCATTAAATCCAATACACAAACACTTCAAGTCATGATTAGGCTTTCTGAAATGCGAGTAGCCTCAAAGTGTTACATCTGAGTATTCCTGACTCAAACGTTTGAGTAAATGGCCATGTTCTCCAGCACTGGACCTCAGAGGGCAGCCTTTACCAATTATTATTCACCTCTTTGCCAACCAAAGTTCCTCATTCATAAAAACAATGATGTGAAAAAAGGAGGCATGAAAGTGAATTAAGAAAGTTTAACGCTCCAAAACATAAAAATAATTGGTTTATATAGTTATACTATTAGAAATGAGTTATAAATAGTGATTATACTGACATTATTAAAATAGCAGACATGATTAGATAACTAGTCCTATAATATTTATAAAGGCTTATATATTTATATCATTTAACACTGTTGAATTAATTGTGGTCACTCTCTGTGTGCAACACTTGCACATCCAACAAAGATAATAAAGGAAACATAGGAAGTGCACTTGCAAATGCTATTTGCATTGCACAATTTTCTGGAGGAATTTTTATTCTCCTTGCTAACTGTGACTAAAAATAGGAATGCTGCTGCCTTTCCACTGTGTGGATTTCAAAAGAGGTTTGAATTTTTCTTTTATTATCTTTATATGAAAGGAACAGGTAACGGATAACAGAGACTAGGATCAAAAGGAGAGCTGTGGGGTTTTTTCTCAGCAATAATAATCACAACTGCAAAGCAGATGACTCCTTTATAATTCTTTCACCTGTAAAAAACTTGGTTATGAAAGCAAGGTTCTGTTTCCAAGCCTCATTTTTTCTAGTTCATTTCACCATAGCACATTCCAGGCAAAACTGGCAAAACAAAATCCATTGAGTTAGGAGACACTACTATTTTTTTTTGTTGTTGAAAATTGCATTTGCAGCTCACGTTGCTGTTATTCTGAGAAATTAAAGGCAAACAAAACCCATGCATACTGAACTAATCATAAAATGGCTTGGGTTGGAAAGGTCCTCACCACCCACACAGGAAAGAATTTCTTCTTAATATCTAATCTAATTATCCCCCCTTTTAGTTTAAAATTGTTCTCCCTTGTCCTAATACTACATGCCCATGTAAAAAGTCACTCTCCTTTTTTTATAAGCCCCCTTTAGGTACTGGGAAGCTGCTGTAAGATCCCAAGACAGAGCCCTGAGGGATCATCACCAGCCTCCACCCAGACATAGAGCCACTGACCACAACTCAGTGGCTGCATCTATCCAGACATTTCCTTATCCAAGGAATAGCCCCCCGCCTCAAATCTGTGACTCCAAATGGCAGAGAAGTGTCTATTATATACCATCAATGTTTGATTAAAGAATATTTAATGTTTCTCTACTGCCTCTCTTCCTCCTTAATTATTAGTTGGGCTGAGAAACTGCTGGCTGAGCTCAAAACCTCAGCAACATAGGAAGAGATGGAGAGGCACACTAGGCTAGATTTTGTTGAGAATATGATATTCAGTGTGAATTTATTGCAAGCTACTCTGCTTCCAGGAGTCTCTTAATTTAATATTGCCTTTTCTTGATGTTGACTTTTCTGCATACGTCTCATTAGGACCCTATGTGTTTGTTTTCTAATCCTGCAGTAACTTGGTTGTTGTCCTGTAAAAGGTCATTCTTACCTTTGGTAGATTATCCCCAAAAATTATGTTTCTATTTTTCTTTTGGAATATCTATTTTCTAAATAAACTTCTTACTTGTTAATAGGTAAGCAAAATATTGTTTTTTTCTGCTTTATTTTGTTTTTAGACGTTATTTTGCCTTGGTTTCCACTTTGAGGTTTACTCAGCCTACTTAGAGATTATCAGCCAACTAAATTTTCTTCATTTCCTCCCTTCCCTTCCTCCTTTTTCATGGACTTTCAAACATAACTACACCTGGAATATGCTGAGTTTATCTGTTATAGATCTTGGAGAGCAGCTTCTGCCATCCATAGTTCCAACGAGGAGTATTCATTCACAGGAGAACTTGGGGGAATATGTATGTGTGAGTGACTGTGAACCCTTCAGGCCCTCTGGTAAGCAATCTGGCGCTTAATCTGCTTGCTAATTCCCTCAGTTATCATTACAGATTCCTTGGTTTTACGGACATCTCAGAGTGCTGCAATCTCATGTACCACAGGTACAGAAATACTGTTTTGTAATCGCTGAGATATGAATTTAATAGTTCCTTCATATTTTGCCTTCCCCACTAGATGTAAGAGGCTGATAATTCTTGCAAAGTTTAAATCTATTTCAGAGGCAATTTATTTCAGTAGACTTTATTTCTTTTTTTATTAGTCCACGGCAGTTTAATTTAAGATTTAGAAGCTGAAAGTGCACTTTTTGTAAAAATAGAAGATAGATATCTACTATACATCACAGCATAGCTATTAATAAAACAAATATGTGTATTCACATGTAGAAATACCCCTCTAAATTTTATTTATTTTATATTCACAAATAATACACGTGCACAGTGCTGTTATACAGCTATGTAAGGTTGTCACAAAAATGTAAAGTCTGTATCAATATGGTATATTTCAAGTATATCATTGGTATTTGTTGAATTTAGGCTTGCCTGGTTAAAGTCAAATCATGCACTTACTTTGGCTTAATTTTATGGTTTTTTTACCTTTGAAAATTACGGAAATATTTACACAATATTCCTTTGTGTAAGGAAAGATTTCAAAAAACAGTGAATATATAAATTAACCATAAAAGACAGCTCTGTCTCCTGTAACATCTTGTCTTTATGTGGAAGAGGGGAGGGCCTGCATCAGCACTTTGCATAGGTGGGGAAAGCTGCTCCAGGACTAAAGGACAGTTTCACACATGTAATTTCACAAACTAAAAATGTAGGATTTCTATGCTAGCAAACTGATGACACAGTCTTTAAGTGAATTATAATGATAGGCTTTGTCTGCTGCAACTTCTTTTTTTTTTTCTATTTGAGTGTGTTGGGTAAACATCATTCAATTTTATTTCCATAAACAAGAATTTCTCTCCTCACACACGTTACAGCAATTTTCATCTGCAAGCATTTCCTTTGTTCCGTGGTTTGAAAACTGTCTGTTTTATTGTTATTAGTTTTAAACACTATTTTTTTGTACAACTTTCAAAGCTAAAATCAAATACTTAGGCAAAATGTCTGAAGAGAAAGACACACAAAATCCCCTAAGCACCTAAACCATGATCACAAACATCACATTTGAAACTTGTTACTTAAGCAAAGTTCAATAATCAGCTGTGTTTTGGTACATATGCATTCCCTTAATATAGGCTTACGAGACTGGTCACCCTTCTCTAAACCAGAAACGTTTATTCAGAATGAAAGGATGTTCTGCTTAGATTTGTTCTGTTTAGATAACATATATGGAAATTATAGGTAATCAGAACGCTTCTCTTAATTCACGTGTTATGATACTTTTGTAATTTCAAACTTCTATCCAGATAGCAGCTATCAGCTGAAACACCAAACTATTCCAGCTGTCACAAGAGGAATCACTCTAGAACATCTTCAAATCAAAGAAACTGGAATGTACTGGTACATGAAAGGGAAAAACTCATAAAAATAGAGAGCATGCACTGAATCCATAGACATCCCTGTTCCGGCATGGAGCTTTTTTCTAGACAGGTTTGGGGGGCAATATGAGGACAACACATTTTGAAGGAGCTATAACAGTACTTAAGATTATATAATTTGTGAAATTATTGAATTTTTCATAGATTTCCATTTTCAAATGTTTGCCTTTCTTTTGAAGTCCCTGTATAACTTCTTCATGCCTATATTTCTTTACAAGGGGTACTGAAGTCTGCCAACTCACCTGCAGATGCCATCTGGATTTTCATCAGAGCAAGGACACTGACACAAACCTTCACTGAATGTAATTATTCAATCTGGATGTCCTAATTTTCCATACTCTGTAAGAAAAGCCATAATGGGACCTGATGTCTTTCAGAGTATTCTAGTTTTTTGTCTTCCAATAGTCAATTTCTTTTAATATACAACAGAGATCCCAAAACTGAGGCAAATAAACCTTCTTTATGAGGTTCTCAGTCTGGAGACTCCTTGTGTCTCTAAACTTCATATTTGCAGTCTGTCTATCCAAACTCACAGCCAGGTTTCAAACTGGATATGGTTTTCTACTTCAATATCTTAATTAAATAACTCCTGTATAACACTGGTTCAAAGTGAGGTTATATACTCCTTTTCTCTGTTTCGCAAACTTTTTCTGCAATTGAAAGTTTAAAAGGATTTTGAACCTGTCAGTTCAAAGGCGACATAGAAGAACAAATAGTATTCCCAGACTGCAGATATTAACATCTGCTGAAAAAGAGTGAGGAAAAATTTTACATTTCTCAACAAAAATGCTTATGTAGGAGAATATAGCTGAAGGGGTTGGCGATACAGTCCCAACAGGCAGACATAGAATTTTTGTTGTGTTTAAGGAAGTTCAGTTTCCAATAGAAAAATGTCTTTCTAAGTGTAACTTGAAAAAACCCTATAAAACCTACTGAAAAAAGTGTTTCTTTTCATTGATTTCTTTCAGTGCAAATCAGGTAAGAAAAGGAAGAATCACTGCCTTGTGTACACTTAATCTATGAGAAATTTGGCTTAAAATTTTCAAGTTATATTAAAATAGGCAATTCTTTCATCTACAAGCTTAACTTCCATTTAATTTAATTATATAATGCCACTTTTCCTAGCTAGTACAATTTGGAAAATCAGAAATAAAATAATTTGAGACACTGTCGTTCCTCACATCAATTGTTGCCCTTTTCTCCCCTAAAGAGACACAAGAATTTTAGTTTAGTGAGGAATTTTTGTTTGATTGGGCTTTCTTTTTTTAGATGCAATTTATGCAGCACCAACATGTATACAACCAAAATACCAGATTTCTGCATCACCTACTAGATTGTTCACTTCAGTTCTTTCTTCCCATTTTGACTGACTGAGAAAATGAAAAAAATTGGAGTGCCTCTTTACAGAGATGATGAAAAAATATAATCATACACACTTGTTTCTTCTTTACAGGAAGAGGTGTATATATTTCAGATCTTGTAAATGAATTTGTATACAGCCCCAACTACATTTATTAAAAGAAAAAACAAAACCGCATGCAGTATTTTTTGAGCCTAACCATGACACAAGAACCAAATATATGGTATATTTCAGCAATTTTATATTAAGAAATTACTCATCTTCCAGCCTTATGCTTCAGGTAGCATTTTGGCAGAAGAGGCCACCGGAAAAAAAGTTATGACAGGCTTGCTCTGTTATCAAATAATTTATTCTGAAAATCCCATTAAGTTTAATAGGAGGCAGCAACTTTTCTACCAGGTGGACTGGAATATTAGAGAGGGAAATCTGCAGCATTTTGTTAGCCTCAGAATGAACATTTCCTGAAGCACCATTTTATGTAATTTCTAACAAAAGTTTGCAATAGCAGGCTAAGGTCTACTTCTATTTATGGTGCCACCTTTACCTCTAAAAAGTTAGAATCAAAAACATTCATTCTTTAAATGTGATTAGATTTATAAATGGTCTTACCTTTTCTTTCTTCTCAGTAACTTACACTGCAAATATGAAACTGCAAATGTCTCATTCTTAAAGTACTTCAGGTGCTGGGAAGTAATGAAATCACTGCATTACTCAGAATTCACAATGCAGATTTTTTTTTTTATTTACTTATCAATAAACTCTTACTTATTTAAGAGGTGTGAAGGAAATAATTTTTAATCAGAAAATATTGAAAAAAGATTAAAACTTTATAGTATTAACTGTAGTAGTTTTCATAGAAACCTTAAGAGCATATATTACACTCTTATGTTTCATCATAAAATAATACGTTACATACTTATTTTCTTGCAATAATTCCAAAATAACACAAATGACCCTTTCTTCATATGACCTAACAAATTGCAGATCAAATTATTACATCAACTTTTAACAAAATATATTATTTTAAAAATAAAAAAAATCTAGACTCACATAATTCTTATGAAGGTACACGTAGTAGTATGTACCATATTATGAAACTCACACATGACTGATTGCTTGCATATCTCTGAAAACAAAGCAGATGTTTAGCTGTGTTAAATTATTCCTGTAATTCTCGATAACCTTCCATTGACTTTCATGGGTAATGCATCAGACTTTCAAAGAGTGAAAAGAGAAAAATCTATGGCTCCTACAACAATAACTTCAAGGTTAGGTGAGATTATTTATGCTGAACATACTTATAATGAGCAATGATTCTTTAATCCTTTCCCTCTCGGCAGAAAAAGAAAACAAGCAGATTTTTCTTTTTACTTTAACAGTAGGTTTAAAGCATTATTTGAACCAGTGTTTAATTGTCAAATTGTTATCATGATCACAAAAAATGTTGAGTATTGCGGCTTTAGGCTACTTACTTGATTTACAGCACAGAATGATCCTGAAGGATGGACACATCTGTAGAGAACAAGTGTAAGGGGTATAGACCTTTGAGTAACAATACTTGTTTGTAAGGATGTAGTTCCTTGCTTTTCTCTTTATGTAATAATTTCTTTTCTGTCAGAAATTTATGTATTCTTTTCACTGAGTCAACCTTCATATAGATATGGTGTCTGATATTACTTCCACCTAGGGGGACTGTTTCCTTTGGTCTTTTTAGTGTAGTGTTTAATAAGAGAAATAACACTTTAGTTGCTTTATTTGGGCTTTAAAATATATTTCTAAAAATAAAACTTCCTTCCTGGTTTATAGCTATTATTTGCACCATGCATGTGTTGAACCCAAATTCTATTTCTGGGAGGTTTCCCCTTGCAATGAGGTACTTTCACTGTCTTCTCCTACAAACAATAATAAAGTTTGTTAATTTACTAAAGATTCAAGATCTGTTAGCCAATGGTCCGTGTTATTTGCTTTAATTAAAATTCCTGACAATGTTTATTGGAGAAATATATTGTTAAAGCAAAGGAAAAAAATCCTTTGTGGAACAGTGACCCAGCTTGATAATTCACACTATAAGACCCTCCTAGGAGGGTAAATCTGCAGGTAGTGGCAGTGATTTACCAGTGTTTGTGTTTCAGCTGGGCAATTAAACAAACATCACTGGATTTCTTCTTTCATCAGTGTTCTGTTTAGTGGTAGGACAACGGCAGTTTAATATGATTTTTCTGCACCCCCTACCCAGTAACTCTTCAAATGTGGGGGTTCATATCAATGTAATTAAATGTAGAGCTTTTAGAGAAAATTCAGGCACTTTAGAAATGACAAATACAAAGGGCAATAAGGCCAGTGAGACCCTCATCCTGAGGGGGTTCAGTGCCATCCTTACAAAGAACTTACATGATTTCCAGGGCAGGACAAGAAATTCAAAGCTGAAGTCGTTGTCCCTGATGATGGCCAAGTATTACCATCTTCTTATTCTACACTCTCAACCACTCCCAAGCTCCTACTCAGTTACTTGTACTGATGCTTCCAAAATAATTGCCATCGAAATTATTGAAGTTAACTTTAAATAGATTGTATTTGCAACCCTAAACCGTTTTGCTTGGCCTTGGCCTGAAAAGGTCTCAATGAGGTTGTTAGCTGATAAAGTTACTAACATCTAGAAAGAAAAACTGGTAAGTCATGGTGGACAGACTGTCTTCGCTCTGCATAGAAAGATCTGGAAGAAAAATTGTAGTCAGCAATAATGTAAGACTCAATGAACAAGAGAGAAAACTGTTTTTTAACAAGAGGGCTACATCACAAACACTGCGAGATACTCTGTGGCTAGGAGGCAGGAATCTGATTTGGGCAGGGCAGATTCTGATTTAGGCTTCACATCTTTTCTTCTGATTTTGACCAGCAAAATTTCCCTAAGTCATGATTTTTACCTTTTCGTATTGAAATTTCCTTTGGAAACAAAGGTGCAAAACCCAAAACTTTTATTGTGTCTTTTGACTAGACAGATGCTCAGGGTTTTGTTTTTGTTAAAAGGTTCACAACTACAGAATGAGCAAGGACCAAAGACTCATAAAATAGTGGAACTCACACAAAGGTGTGCAAAGGATTTCCTGCCCTTTGGCTCTCTACTGTAGAACATACTAACTTGTTACATTTCCCTGGGGAATGGTATGATCCTCCCAAGAGACCCCCAAAAGCTGTAACTATGTTGGCCTGACCCTTCCTTCCTTTCTGTATCCCATTGGCCCGGGGCCAAGAACCCACACCTACCGAACCCCAGACAAAACCCGGCTCCGCCATTGTTCTTCCTCTTTTTCCTCCTTCATCCCTGAGAATAAACATAAGGAAACTGAGCCTCTGTGGATCTCTCGCCTGGTTTCTGAAACATCTCCCCTCTGCAGCCCCCCAAGACTGGGCTGGCCTGACGAGCTGGGGGTGCCCAGGGGGGAGAGAGTTTCACTAACTCTTGGAATCTGTCTTATTTATGAAAGAAGATCTTCAAAAGCAATAAAGGTTTTATCAAAAGTACTTTTGTATCTGAGGTTTACCCTGTGTTCTTCAAGCTTTAAATCAGATAGATATCAAGCCCAAAATGTTCAATATTTTTATGGAAAATTTCTCAAGCAATTTTCACTATCTTCAAGTAAATAGATAATGAAAAGTATTTCATACCATTCATTCAGGAATAATTTACATGAGATTTACAAAACATGCAGTTATGAATGAACTTCTTTAATCAAAGGATCAAATAATGTCATGCTTAGCAGAATCTGAAGCTGGGGGAGTACTAGTTTCGCACTATGAGATGGATGCAAAGGAAAAAATGTCACATATATGTAGGATGCACTATTATTTTCCTGTATCACTGTTTTGTATTTTGTCCCTTTTGCTGACAAGCCACAAGAGTGGCGTTAGGTGCACAGATCTTTTACCAGGATGTTCAAGACCTAGAGAGGACAGAGTGGCAGGACCTGGGAAACAAAACATGCCAGGAAAGCTGTTTTGCAACAGAAAACCTAAAGGATACTTTAAAAATTGAAGTTATGCAGGGACATTACTGATAACTTTATTTATACGTGTGTCTTTGGGTTCAAGCAAAGGAAATTCTGTCAGTTACAGTCCCCTGAAAGTTGCCTTGCAGAAAATGTATTCTTCAAAGTCACTGTACACAAAATCCCTGAGCACCTCATATCACTAAAGCAGTCCCAGGGAAAGAGCCCTCAGAATTTACAGGTATGAAGCTCTTCCAGTAAGCTCTAAGTCCTAAGCCCACGGGATAGTATGCAATTAGCCTAAAAACTCCTAGAAGGGCACTTTCAGAGGCCTACAAAACACAAGTTCATCTTTTTTCAGGTTTACCTGATGACTTGAGTGCTATGGATCAGGGCATTGCCCAAACACCAGTGTCAGGATACACAAAGTGTGTCCTCACTGTGTCTCTCTTCTGCTGAAGTCTGTAGGAATTGCAGGTATCCAAGCCTTTCCTTGCAACAAATAAAACCCAGCATCAGTCACTAAAGAGCATTAGAAACCAGGTAGCTACTGCAAGCCCATCTCACTAAAATTATTTTCCTGAGAAGCAGCGTTACAGCAGCCAAGAAGTGAATGCAGGGCTAACTGGTTGCAATGATAACTGCCAGCAAAGTGGATTTGTTTGTAAATTCACGTTCTAGAGGGGCCAGTCTGCTGCTTGAGCACGGAATAAATACACATGTTAACTCCTCTTTATGCTAAATCTTACACATATTATGACTGATCTTCAGTTTGATGGTATTTCTGAAATGGTAGACACAGCATAGAGTAGCAATAATGCAATAAAACGCCTCCGCAATATTCATTTGCTGTCTACAAGGGGGGATCTATGCAGTGATTCATCTTTCCACAAGTTACATGCAAAGATAACTTTTAATTCCCAAAGCAAAGCAGATACGTCAGAGAGGAAAGTAGCTGCTTGCAAAACAACTCTGCCCTAACAATTCTTTATAATGATGTGAAATTTCAGCGCTTAACATCATTAAGTGAGTAATTTCCCATCATGACCCTTATGGGTTTTTTATGTTGCTGTGACTGAGGCAACAACTAACTTCAGGTGTAAAGTGAGATAGTTAACTTTCATAGCTCTGAACAAATATGAATCCATAGAAGAATCATTTATAAGATACAGCAGGGAGATATATCATCTAGATAGACTGTGTTTAGTGTGAAGTGAGGAAGGGAGCTTCCAAAATCAAGCCTTTGGCTAATCTTAGTATTTAAAACTGAGATTTGCTAAAAAAACCAACCAAACACCAACAAAACAACAACCTATCACAAACAGGCAAAACAATTAAGAATTTTTTCAACAAATTCCTATTCCCACAGTTTCACATAACTTCTAGTCCTTCAGAGCATCCAAGTTGATGGGCAGATGATTTTTACTAATACCTGAGATCAGTATTTTTCAGCAGACTTCCTTGTACATAGGTTGACTGAAGATGTCTTAAAATTTTCTCAGGAGTGCAGAACGATGTCACCCTGGTTTGCGACATCCCTGTGCAAACTGAGGTTAACTCTGTGCAAACTGTGTTAACTCTGGAAATTATTCCTTTAGCAGAACGATGAACTGTACTACATTCAATTGAAATGCTCTGCTTATTGCATTTCGCCAGGGTTTTGAAAAGCTTTTTTTGAGGAATAACTAGAGAATCAAATGAGCCATTTTCTAATTGCTTCTTACATTTGACAGAGACGTGTGGGAGAAAGGTGAGGTGATGGAAGGTACTCAGATGTTGCTTTTAGGTTAAATATCACTTGAAGAGTAATTACTGGTGCTTAAGGTGGAATATTAATGGCACTCAGACCATTAAGATAATGTATAACATTATGTGTTATGCATTAATACCACCCACAACTGCAAGACCACTAGGACTTGCTCCATTAAAGGGAAACCCACCAACTCAAGAGCTTGTTGGTGACCAATTTATTCCTCTTGCTTTTGACTATGGTCTGTTGGAGACTGAAAACATTTAAAGAGAAGCAGTGGAGAAAAACCTGTGTTTGTAAAAATCCATGTACTCAAAAGCTAAATAACATGCAATGTCATTTGAAAGATTCTCTTAATCTAATTTCCTCTGTTTCCATACATCAAAAGTAGATTACAATTTTAAGTTTCATGCTACAATTACTCACAGGGCTTATCTGCAAATGAAATTCAAGAACATGACATGAACATAATGTGCTGGCAGAAGACACCGAGACGCAGCTAATCTGCCTCATATCACACTTTATGTCACTGTCCCCATTCATAAGAGGGACTGCAGTTGCTGGAAGATATGTTGGGAGCACAGTCATGCTTTCCTTGCAACTCTTGACAAGATCTCCCCCACCTCAGTGTAAAGCTGTACATTTACTCTTATCTTCTCTGTTAGAAGTAAAATCACCCAAACAAAAGTCTGTGTGGAAAAAATATTTTTCTTTGCAGCTTTTATCAGAAAGGCATTGACATGTAAATACACAAGAAAATAAAAAAGACCTCAGGTCTTGCAGTCCTCAAGTCCTTTGTTATCCACGAAAATACATTGTGAAAACATTAGTTCAAATGGCACCAGATTAACTTGTCTTGTTTAAACACAAACACTACAAAAAGCATTATAAAGAAAGTTTTCCAGTTGTAATTTCACAGAATCGTGAAATGAGAGCACAGACTGTGATAGCACACCTGCCTTTGCACGCCAAACAGGACATAATAAAGAATGGCAGGGACCTGAATTTTAGCATGTTTAGGAATCTTAAGTACTTTCAATTTTTTGAGACTTTGTTTTGTTCACTCTCTTGTT
>WEIT01012481.1:1873-12223 GCA_013389985.1 Dryoscopus gambensis | reverse complement strand
AGCTATGAGACATCCAGAGTAATATATCAGGGAATGCCACACAGACCACTAGATTTATATCTTATCACCTAATGGGTCTTTCTACTGTGGAAGAGAAACTCTGTTCTTCTTATGCAGAAATTTTTAAGGGAAATACTTAGATTGGTAAGAATGAAATATGAACAGAAATGCCTGTGTGTTTAAACACTAAAGCAGGAGAAAAGGGTTAAAAGAAATGGCTTCCATTTGTCACAGAATACACTATCCCCAGGTCATTGCTTCCAGGATGCTCTTCCCAGCAGTAAAATTGAGGACTGTGTTGCTCANNTGTGTTGCTCACCTGAAGACCAAAAGGCCTGCATTCTGATAAGACATGGGTGACTGATCAGTGGAAGCCCTGCGTCCATACACCAGGCTCATGGCAACTGGAGTGCAACACATCACGCACAGCAATTCTTTTGCTGTTAGCTCACCAGAGACAAGAGACTGTGACATATACATCAAACATATTCCAAAGAAAAATGGAAGCAGCAAAATTAATTGAGATTTTTAAAGGCTGAAACTAGCAACTTTTGAGGACCGCCCCATTAAGTCCAAAATTGGTTTGCTGTTGTTCATCAGAAGGGACCCCAGAGATGTGATGAAGTCTTGATATCCAAGTGTGCTTTGTCACCTCTTTTGCACAAATGATCCTGGCCAGACTACTGGGTTCATGGCACTCTGGTCCTGGTGAGCAGGTATGTGTATGAGAGGCCGTGAATAAGATGAAAAAAAGACTGCAGGGGGCTAAAATCTTGGCTATTTGAGTCAGTAAAAATCTTGTAGATCTTGTAAATAAGTTTCTCCTCCCCCTTCCATAAGTCCTCTCAATTTTTCTTGAACTGGAGCGAGATTTTGTCTGGCATTCTTTTCAAGCAGTCCAGGAGCCTGGCGATGCCAGGAAATATGGGTAGTGTGATAGCCTTGGCTGCACTTAAATTGGAAGAAAGAAGCTCATACACATTGGTTTGTTGCTGTCAGAAGAACGAAGAACTTGTAAGAAAAGTGTTTTGCACTTCAATTTTTCAAAAATGATCTGAAGTAGTAAAATTTTTTTTTGAATACAAATATGCCTATTTTCTGTGAGACAAGAATGAATAATTGCATTTTATCTTTTTCTTTATGTACAAATCAAGATTAAGTGTCCCCTAGAAATGCAAGTAATTCTGAATAGTGACCATGACATTTTTCGTGCACTTTAATACTTAACACAAGAAAATAGAGTTCTTTGTAGCCACCAAAAATACAAATAAAAGAAAATTTGCTAATGAAAGGTTTAAAATATGGGATTATCAGAATATCTGCTCACAATTTGGAAGGTACAAGCAATGAGCAGGGGATTTTACAGAGAAGAAATCTGTGTTTCACAGGACAAAATAAAAGAAAGGCAAAGATAAACTGATTTCTAGGAGGAAAATTCTCAGCTACATAGGTCTTTATGTGATATTAAATATCAGGTTCTGGTTTTGACTTCTAATCTAAATGCTTTTTTCCTCAGCAGTTTTATGGCATTCGTCTACTATTTTTGAGAGATGTCTTTGAAATGTGAATAATAAAGACTGTATTTCTCTGGAAGTTCTCCTTAGAAGGACTCTGCCTCCACCAGTTAATCTTTTATTTTCATACTTTACATGCACATCCTCATCTCATCTCTGTTGAGAACAAAGATTTTTTAGGGGGAACAGCAAAGATCAAAAGCCCTTCTTGGGAGAAGATACACTTAAAATGCAACAATAAAGGATGCTTTCTCACATAGGATCTAAACATGGAATTCAAGTTGTATTTTACAAGCTAAATCTACACCTGCTATGAATCAGTGGTACTGTTAGTCACTCATTGCTGGTTTTTTGATTTCTACCAGCTGACAATTTGGCCCTTAAAGTGTTCTATATGAGCAGGGCTGGTAAATCCACCTACTATTTGGTTTTCCTATTGATTGCATTGCAAGACTCTGCTTTCAGTTGTTTACGGCCAGACTTTAAATATTTGGTCTGGAATTGCTAATCATCATTCTGTGCTTTACCCTGAATAATTCTGGCAATGAGGGAATGTTTATATCTATTTGCCATCAGCTTAAAAATCTAGCCACATGGTGTCATGTTATAAGCATTTGCAAAATTGCAGTCCATGCAGCGTCGTTTTATAGTTCATTTAAGCAATTCAAATCCTACTCAATTCTGCTCACTAAGGATTAAACAAGGCTCTCCCTAAAATGGCAGTTCTGCAAAGTTTTGCCAAGAATGATTTTATATAACTCTTCTGAGACTGCCGTTGTCAGATGGAGGAAGGTAATCCAAACCCCGAAAATACAAGAGTTACAACCATGATTGGAGTGCACTGAATCAACACAAGTGTGGAGGAGACCTCAAGAACTGAGACTTCAAGTTAGGGAGGTAGACAGAGAGATGAGATATTTATTAGCTGAGAAAAACTGAGTACAGGAGACTGGCGGTAGCTGACTGGGAAGCCTGTGCAGAGACCAGTGCAGCAGTGGTAAGAGATGTTTGAAATAACTGCAGTATAGGAAAGAGCAAGACTCGATGGACAGAGATTTGTTGTACAGTCTAGAGAAGAAGTTAAGGATTGGGATTCAGAGGTCCTGAGGGAAGAAAGGGAGAATTATTGGTGTAACATGGAAGGAAAGAAAAGAGTGAAACCAGGAATAACTAAGACTCCTGGAAGGAAAACAAAGTAGACAGTAGAAATAGAATGGCTGGCTGGTCAAGGAGGCCATATTTGGGAGAGGAGAAGATTTTTGCTTACAGTGTCATAACAGCACCATAGAATGGCTTGGGAGGGATATTAAAGATCACCTGGTTCCAACTCCAATTCCATGGGCAGGGTCCCCTTCCACTAGATCATACTAAAGAAATATTCTTTTAAAAGCAGTACCAAAGTACTAAATAAATACTTTTAGAAAGATATTTGTAGAAGTGTCCTGTGGTGGGTTGACCTTGGCTGGCTTTCATATGCCAACACAGCTGCTCTCTCGTGCCCTCACATCAACAGAACTTGGGGAGAAAATAGGATGAAAAAGCTTGGGGTCAAGACAGTGGCAAGGAATGACTTGCCAACTAATGTAATAGGCAAACCAGACTCAAATTGGGGAATAATAATTCAATTTATTGCAAATTAAAATACATTTAGTTGATCAGAAGAAAATAAAAATTAAAATAACACCTTTCCCTCACCCTTTCTACCCAGGCTTAACTTCACTGTTTCATTCATGTCTCCTCTACCTCCTCCCTGCCCCTCTCCACAGCAGTGTATGTGAGGAATTGGGGTGTAATGATCTATCCATAACAGATCCTTTTTGGCACCCCTTTCTCCTCGTGTTTATCTCCTGCTCATGGGTCCTCTCCATGGGTCCTCCCCATGGCCTGCTGTCCTTCAGGATAAACCTGCTCCATTGTGGGATTCTCCAGAGGCTTCAGTTCCTTCAAAGAACATTCACCTCCTCCAGTGTGGGGTCCTCTGCTGCCTGCACTCGGGATATTTGCTCCAGCCTGGTCCTCTTCACAGGCTGGAGGGGAACCTCTGCTCTACTATAGTCTCTTCCACAGACTGCGGGGAAATACCATTTTTGATGCCTGAAGCCGTTCCTCCCCATCCTCCTTCTCCAACCTTAGTGTTAACAGACTTGTTTCTCACATGTTTTTCTCCTCACTCTTCACATGGTTATGTGGTGTTTTGTCCTGTTTTAATTTTGTTTTTTCCCAAATATGCCACCGGCCTGACCGATGGGCTCAGCTACATCCTGCAGTGGGTCTGCTGAAAACTGCTGCATTCAGCATGGGGCAGCCCCAGCCTGGTGTCACAGAGGCGATCCTAGCAGCCCTCCTGCAGACAGCTCTTAGCCATGGACCTCCAAATGGATATGCCTTGAGAAGCATGTTTCAGAACCAAATAAAATCTAAGATCCTTGGGTCTCAGTATCACCATAAATATTGTCCTAATAAGCTCACTGGTGCATCCAAGTTTGCCTGATCGGGTGAAAGTCAGGACATTTCATGGTCCGAGTACCAGAGCAACCCAGCCTTGAGTAGGGTTGTAGCCTATGCAGTCTCACTTCCAACACAATCACATGGATGGCCTTCTCCTGGAAACTAGAACATGGAGAAGGAGGAAACAAGGGGAAGGAAGAGTTGCAGAAGCATATCTTTCAACCAGGTTTGAAAGCAGTTATGGGTGTACATAATGAGAATATGTGTTATACATGCTCCTCTCTTACTCACAGCTGTTGCAGCTCATTTCTTCACAAAGTGGTTGCATAGTGAGTGGTAAATGCAATCACCCTTTTAACTAAGTAGAAATACATTTTAACCTTAAAAAATGTTTTAACTCTTGTTGCAACATATGCACTTAATATAACCACTGCCAGACTCATAACCTCCTCTGTATACATTTAATGGGAGTTTAACTAGCTGGATTTGATCACCCTTTTACCTTTCTCTGGATACTTATAACCAGATCATGAAAGTGATTGCTGGAAAATAAATTCACTGATGAAGCAAGTTTGTTTTCCCAGAACTAATATGAAATAACAATCATACAGAAACCAAATTGCTGGCATAGTCTTCATATTCCATAGAATAATTGTGAAATCCATTCTTGCAACAGTAAATCTGCTTGTCTGTCTAGCCTAAAACAATAGGCCCACACATTCTGGAAAAAAAAGGTGTCACTGTCTTTTTTCATAGGGCTTTTTTACATAGAAAGTCTATTTCCACTTAATTTCTCCACGCTACTAAGATAAAAAAAAAAATCTTCTCTTCCAAAAAACCCAGTTCTCAGACATCTGATTTCCAGTGCTAACAGAATTATCGGTATGATCAGTCCTCATTGGATTATATCAATCCTTATTTGGATTAGATTAAAAATCTAATAAACTGCCTTATTTCTGCACACACAATAGTTTAATTTTCCTGAATTTACTATATTACTTTCTTCAAAACCTTTTCATCCAAACAGATTCTCACAATTTACACTAATTTCACCAATTTTGCTGTAATGCAAACAGTTATGGACAGGATATGCTGGGAGCTGCTCAGCTGGAGAGCAGCTCTGAAAAAGGGAACATGAGGGTCCTGGTGGAGCACACTGAACACAAGTCAGCAGTGTCCATGCAGCAGAGAAGGGCAGTGGTGTCCTGGGCTGCATCAGGATTGGTACCAGCAGGTCAAGGGAGGTGATTCTGGCCCTATGCTCAGCCCTGATGAGGACACACCTGGAATGCTGCATCTGGGACTCTGTTCTATGTCTAGTGCGTATTACACAGAATCCTGTGAAGGGTCCCTGATATCATTAAGGGGTAAAAGCATGTCTCTTATGAAGAAAGGCTGAGAGAGCTGGAACTGTTCAGCCTGGAGAAGGGTCCAGGACCTGGTCAATAGATAAAGCAGGCAAATATGAGTACAAAACTGGTCAGTCACACTTAACTGATGAGTGTTGGAATGTGGGAATGTTTATTTTATTAAGATAATATGATCAAGAACGTTATCAAACAGACTGTAAGGACCTTATCAAATGGTGTGACAAGGAAAAGCAGGAAGCCATAGAGAAAAAAGACACAAACATAATGTTGAAAAACATAAGCGAGACAAAGTCAAAAAATAAACCTTGTCAGTCAGTCAGCCACTAATTGATGGACTATCAAGAACAGCAGGCAAACTAGAATTTTGCTACTGATAAGGATGTAAGCCTGGAGCGGGGTTGAGAAATATGGAAACTGATGAAGAGATTTGCAGTGCAAAAGGATGGAGATGAACAGATGGAGAAGAGACAGAAAGGGTTATAAAAGGGGCTGGTTGCATGTAAAAGGGAGTGTGGCGGGGGGGTGGTCTTTGTCTGATGGCCACAGTCTATCCTATCTTTTTATTAAATTCTTTCCTAACTACCTCTCTGCATAATATTACTTTCTCTCCTATGTATATGTATGTATATGTTTTGTGAGAGTGTGTAAGATCTATATGTCTGTGTGTGAGTGACAGCTGGAGTCACACTGGGGTTTAGGTACACCTACTCTGTGGTGTCAGCTGCTGGAGTGAGAATGGGGGGTCTCAGTATCAGTGACTGAAATAAGTGGGGTCTTAAAACTCTACCCAGTGGGGAGGGAATGGCATGTGTCCCAATAAACAGCTACTGGGAGGGATCAGAAGGAGTGAGGGGAGTGAGGGGCTTGGCACTGGTGGCAGCAGTGGGACCACAGGCACAGTCTGTGGACCTGGTGCCGCCTCTGAAGCGGCAAAGAGGCAGCTGAGTGTCTGTATCTTCCCCAGTTCAGGTGTGTGTGTGTGCGTGTGTCTGTTAGCCTCTAGGAAATCTCAGGCTTGACCAGCCTGATCCCAGGCAGCCCTGGGTCTGAGCAGGGGCATCAGGTGGCTGGAGGGTCCACGCAGGTATTTAGGGAGACCTGTGGGTACTGGCTGCCTGTGAGACAAGTGTGCAAGTACCTGATGGTAGTGAGCATCAAGCTGGAGTGGCAAGAGGGTCTGGGGACACATGGAGCAGGTAAAGGGATTTGATATCCAGGTGGGGGTACCAGGAAGACAGAGTGTCTCTGCCAGTACTCTTGCAAATACGTGTGTGCTTGTAAACCTAGAGAGTGTTGTGTGTGTGCCTGCACTAGGGAATGCTTGTCTCCACCAGCTGAAAGAAACCAGGGGACTTGACTGTTTGCATTGGTATTTACATGGGTTCTGTGTTTGCATGTTGTTGGAAGCAGAATTGTGTGAGCAGTAATTTAAGGTGCATATTTAACCTTAGTTAGATTTTAGAATTTTGAAGAATAACTCTTTTGGACTTCCTGAAAAAAAAAAAATTACCAGTCAAAGCAGAGGTTTGTTTAAAAGGATATGTTCTATCCACAGAAAACCATAAACACCAAGCTGATTGCCTTGTTCCTTCAGCTGTGTTGTCTTTGTGTTTTTGGGATCACAGGCTTATTTTCTTACTGAAGTTCAGTAGAAAATCTTGATTTGTGACTCTTGTTAAATTTCTTGAATATTGGTAAACATCGCTCTCTAATTGTTCATTCTCTGTGCTAATTTTGTTACAATATGATTATACCTCCATTCAACAACCAAACAATTGAAGTAAATCAACATAAAAGAGAATATATGTATTCTATTCCTGATTTCAGGTACATACAGAAAAAGAAAATCACTCTCCCTTTTACACGGTTGCAATTTTTTGATGGGCATTTATGCCAGAAAGGGCAAGACTTGCTCATGTGCAAGTGACTGCATTCTAAAATAAAGGAACTAATTTTCTTAGTGGATGGAGGAAGAAACAAAACTCAGCAATTTGGGATCACAGTGTTTTGGGCAGAAAAATGGAGAAAAAACAGTGGACAGACCTGACTTCTACAATTAGGGGTGATTTTTCTGGAGTTCCATCAAAGGAACTATAGCTGCGAATTATAACCTTTTTTATAAATCCAGAATAAATTCCACTTCTTAAAGTCAAGTGAGCATTACAGAGAGATAAGCAATATTACACAGGCGACCAATTGACAAAAACAAATTAGGCTCAGAAAAAAGCACTTGTTAAATATAAATTAGGGGCTCTCTGAAACAAACTCCATAAAATACAGGAAAGTATGCCTCCACAAGCATAATAGGAAACAAAGGACATACATCATATGTGGCAAAATAATTATGAAATGCAACTTTATCACATGTGGCCAATGTTTCCAATTATTTCTGTAAAATAAAGCCATTTTTTTCCATTAATGATGTTGCAGATAACTCACTCAGAGGATCATTACTGGTAGGAGAGCTCTCCATCTTTTTAATGAGGAGCTCACAGCCCTTGAAATGATAGTGAAGTAATTATAAGATTGACTCAAAAGTGGGAGTGAAAACTTCCATGGAGACATACACCAAACTAACATGGAATTGAAGAGTTCCCCAGAGAGCGAACAAATGTAGGATGGCCTTAATGTGCTTTCAATTCTTGCTGAATATTTAATTGTAAGTATATGTTGACAAACTGTTGCCAGTTTTTTCATTGGAAAGCACATTCTTTTGTCACCCAAGAGGAAAAATTATGAACAAGTACAAATACTTGTGTAGAAGTGAAAATGCTTGCATTTGACAGCAAGATAATAAAAATAATGCATTTCATTTGTTTATTGCAATTTAAGAATCTGAGTGAAGAGACATGTCAGGATACCTTCTGTAATTTAGAATGCTTTTAGATCAGTAGAATTATTCACAGTAACAACCTATTGTTTTAAATAGATTACTCCCTCTGTGTCTTTACACATAGTCCTGGAGCAACATTCGTAATAGTCTAAGGCATAGAGCAACAGATTAAGCCATGGCAAAGGTTTCACATGAATTTGTTTTCATTTCTGACATTGATATTTGAAAAAAAATAAAAACAAAAAGGGAA
Organism: Dryoscopus gambensis; assembly: GCA_013389985.1. Taxonomy (NCBI): domain Eukaryota; kingdom Metazoa; phylum Chordata; class Aves; order Passeriformes; family Malaconotidae; genus Dryoscopus; species Dryoscopus gambensis. The sequence goes on along the minus strand of WEIT01012481.1, from coordinate 3,808 downwards.
ACAGAAGATAGTAAATGAAATTGTTGAATAAAATATACTTTATTTATTCAGGAATTACATGAGAGAACAGAAAATATGATGTACACAGATGTACCATGAAGTCAGGCACATCAGTAAACAAACGTGCATAAACGTGTGTTTGAAAGACAGACAGCAGCTTCATTTTTAACTACACATGTATAAACATGGAACAGACAAAACAATTTCCCCGCAGCAGTTTGTGACCACATCATATCAATATTTCTTGACCCCATTAGAGACCATGTTGTAAACATGAGAACATACCTAGTCTTTGCTAATATAAGAATCTCCACCCTTTTCTGCCATCACACACAACACTAGCCTTGTATCTTACTGGTTTAGGAAATGGAATTATCACACTAAGAATGTAAGCTTAGAGATTTTTTTTTATATAAAGCAATTAAAATCTAAGTGAGGAAAAAATTGACATTGGACTACCTTCATATTCTATATAATAAAGAGGACCAGAGCCTGCCTATGTAAAATGTAATGTAGTCCTAATGTAAAAGTCCTAATGTAAAATTTTAACAATATCAGAGCTTCCAAGATGGCCCAAGCTCCATTCAAATGAACTGCCCACATAGTGCAAAGCTCTCATAGTGTTACTCTGAATCAGAGCTATAATATTGCACTGCAGGAATTAAATGAAGTGAATATCCATTCCTTTTTATGAGAATACTGCAGGTGTTAGGTTTGGAAGGTTAAGTTTGAAATAGTATGCTGGTAAGTGATACTGCAATGACTAGACTTTCTGGTCAGCTAAGCAGGACAGCAATATTAGGGGAGATTTTCCTCTTCAATCAAGAACTTGCAAGCCCAGCAATGCATGCAGGAGCAAAGATAAGTGTACAGCCTCATTGTATGTGACCTCTTGGTAGCCTTAAGATGCAGTGCTGAACACTGCACAGCTTGGGCCTAATTTACTGGGAATATTACTAGAATTTAAAATAGTGTTGTGGGAAAGCTGAGGTGTCCGGTCCTTTACAATAAAGACTGTTCTTATAAATCAGTGATAGCATCAGACATCTTATATTGTCATGGATTTAAAAAAAAAGTAATAAAAAGTATGCTTGAAAGAGTTAATGAGGGAATTCAAGAACAATAAAAGATCACAAGACCAGCCCTTTAGCCCAGCCAAAGAAAATGGTGCTAAATTGTAACCAGGTGTTTTTATTTCCTGATTTAAAAAGTATTGCAAACTCAGCACTCTGTGCTAGAAAGGGCAAGATGCAGACTCACATACACAGAACATTCATTGGATTCACCCAACCCTTATAAAACTTTAGACTTCCCAAATTAATTTCATCAGTTCCAATTGATGTAAGTCCCAAAACATACTGAGGGAGCTGGCTGAAGAACTCATCAAGCCACTCTCCATCCTTTATCATCAGTCCTGCTTAACCATGGAGATCACAGATGGCTGGAGGTTGGCCAGTGTGACACCCATCTACAGGAAGGGTCAAAAGGATGATCCAGGGAATTGCAGACCTCTCAGCCTGATCTTGATACTGGGAAGGTTATGGAACAGACTATCTTGAATGCAATCACGCATCATGAACAGTACAAGCAGGGAATCAAGCCTGGCCACAATGGATTTAGGAAAGGCAGGTCCTGCCTGACCAACCTGATCTCTTTTTATGACCAGGAGATCTGCCTAGTCGATGAGGGANGGCTCAGTATTATGAAGTATTATATAGATACAATAAATATAATAAATATATAGTATACATTATTGTTAAGCCAGTTCTGCTCAGTATCTTTCTCAATGATCTGGACCAGATCAAGTGCACCCCTAGCACGCTTTGCAGATTGGACAGGAGTGCTGATCTGCTGGAGGTAGGAAGGCTCTACAGAGGGATCTGGACAGGCTGGATTGATAGGCTAAGGCCAAAGTTAAGAGGTTCAATAACGCAA
>WEIT01012478.1:31012-42920 GCA_013389985.1 Dryoscopus gambensis | reverse complement strand
TGGATTGCAACTATGCAAGCTTTATAAGGCCATTATTTATTTTGTTGTTGATTTAGACAAAACAGTCACAATGGCCACGTACCTGCAGGGTTAATCCCAGAACTGCATTCTTCGAATGATGGGTAGGTAATACAAATGACAGAAACCATACAGGCAAATAGTAAACATTTCTGTTTTAGTAAAGTGCTAAAGTGCTCAGCAATTCATGGGAAAAATCCATTATGAACAATTAATAATTGCTCTAAAACTCCATTTCTGACTCAGGAAATCTTGAACCCCTGCTAACTTCTGCCAGGGGAATGTACCAGTGATTAGTGCATAGTTTTATCCTCAGAAGCTCTGCAGTTGGCCACTGCTGCCAACAGATAAAGGAACAGATACATTTTTGGTTCCATTTACCATGCTGTCTGTCTATATATTATAATTTCAGCCACCGGGATTGCAGTTGCATCCCATAGAGCAAAGCCAGGCACGGGGCAGCTGCTCTCTGAGTACATTTCATTCTAACCAGGCACAAAAAGATCCAGGCTTTTGTGCGCTGTGGCTAAATACATTCCTTGTTTGCTATGGAATTGCACTTATTGCACCCAAATGTCCTCAGCCATGCCTTTCATACCCAGCATTTCATACCCAGCCTGTCCCTCCCTACTCCTTATCTCCAGCACCCACAGGCTCTGTGTCTGTACTTAGGAGAGTTCTTGCAAACAGAACCTGAATTAATTTTTAGAACAGATTAGCTGAAATGCATTGAATATCTGTGTGGACATACTCATTCAGAATTAAAGTAGGCCTAATTCAATTTAACTTACTTCACTTCCAAAGTGAATTAAGTAAATGCAATTGAAGCTACTTAAATTCTGATTAAGAGTCTTGACATCTGCCGCAAATGAAGCTATATTATCCACAGGGAGTTAATTCACCACCATAAGTGTGGAAACACAACCAACTGCATAGCAGGAAAGCTAGAGAAAAAGGAAATCGTTAGTCCCTGAATTGCAATAATCACCACAGTGTATTTATGCCAAATGCGTATTTTATTTGGGAGGCAACATTCCTGCGTGACAAAAGAGGGAAATAGACTTATCTGCTTGGAAGAACAATCCTATAGAGTTTTTTCAGTATTTTCTTAATTTTTGTAACAGAATTATAATTGTGTTATAGAATTATAATAATCAGAATCCCAGAGAAGTTGGTTAAGGAAAAAAAGAGAAAGTTGCATCACAAGAAGTGCAAGAGCAATCAAATTCTCTTTGCTAACTCACCGTTGAGCAAGTATCCATCTTTATGTGGGGAGAGTAGAAAATGGCTTAGAAAATGACCTCAGTTTATAGAATACACCACAGAAAACCCATGTGTGCCCTGCTGAGTTTGTCTTATCCATATCAATTTGCTGCTGAATGCACTTGTTTTCACCTAATGGCAGAATCACAGAACCTCAAGCTCTTGCTGCCTTGATGCTGTACCTGTTTCAGGCCATGTCTATGGATAACTCTGCTGCTACTGACAGTGAGAAAGGGGCCTGTGGGTGTCCTGTTTCTTCATGATCTGCTTTTACTATAAATAAACAATTCTGTTATCTGAAAAAAATCAAGGCTTATCACACTTTGTGGAATATTCAGTTTATCCCACGCCATTATTATGTGACTTTTTGTGTACAGCAGTAGTTATTTACAACTGAACTTGAATCTAAAAAGCAGTTTTCCAGCTTATTCTTCACTTCCCTGCTGACAAGCACAGCAAAAATAGAGTTGCTGGGGTTATCGGTCCAACCTGGGCTTAGGAAGATCAGGAAGTGTCTGAATAAAGAGTGCAGCTCCAAAACAGCAAATCGTCACTTGAGACCAAAACAAGGTAGTAGGGAATAGGTATCTTCTAGACTTACACAGCCTAGCAGCTGTCCCCATGCTCTCTCCATGTTTTTCCAGGTATCTGAAGTCCTTGTGGTCCAAGGCTTTTGTTGCCCAAGTCCCAAGTCGTGCTGGTCTATATTCAGACTGGAGGGACACACGTGATTCTACCGAGAAATAAGAAATAAAGTTGTGATCTTTCCCATGAAAAAAATCTAAACACCTTTTCTGGACCAGCTTCAAACCCAGTAATGACGGACTAAAGTTCCCTTTCTGCTATAAATATACATGCATTTTTCCTAACTTTATCTTCTAAAACTTTACAAGGTTTGACACTTCCTGGACACCTCATCCCAACAGCTGCATTGCCAGAGAAAATTCTCCAGAGCCTCTAATATTAACACTGTACATGCTAAGAATGTGGGCTTTGGCCAAGAAATTTGCCTCCTTTCCCTTCATTCTGTTGGATCTCAGTCAGAATTTTACTGTAGAATCAAAGGTAATTATATGGATTTTTAAAGAAATTTTCAGTAGAAGTCTGAAATCTCCTGGTCTCTACACCAGATCTTCTCGTCTACCCCACAGAAGGAGTGCCAAGGATATGCCCCTGCCTGGATACTACTCTCCTCCACAAATTCCCCAACACAGTTCAACTTATTTCCAGGTCGTACTGGAACCTTCAAACTTGTTAACTTGTTTTAACTACCTTTCACTAACAATCAGAATAGTTCTTCTATTTTAAAAAAAGACTGCTTGAAATAGAAAAACAAAAAAAGTTTACTACAATGGTGGGGNAAAGTTTTAAGAGAGTGGGGGGGGGGGGGGAATTTATGTCCAAAACCAAAACATTTTGTTCTGAAAATTCCCTTAACAAAGTCCATACTAACACCAAGTGAGAAGAGGGAAAAGGTGGTACAAAATATTTCTGAGAGATTTATATCCTCTGACAAAATGCTTGTTGACAAAGACAGGGCAGCAGAAAAACAAAGCAGAAAAAAAAAAAAAAAACACACAAAGAAACCCCTAACCCCAGAAAGAAGTGGGGGACAATATTTGAAGGCCATAAGTGATACAAGACCTTCCTACCTCGTCTCCAGATCATTTCAGAGCAAGGCTAATAATACAATTTTAATGACACCCATGTAGGAATCAGTTTTTCTATGTGGAATTCCTTGCCTGACAAAATGATCAAGGCCTTGGCCTCAGGTAACTCATAGAGGAATAATATGTGAGAAAAATATAATTTTAATGTCTTCTACCAAAAACGATGACCAGCTCTGCCCTCTATACTGGCGTTATATTAGTTCACTGCTTTCAGATAATGGGGAAGCAGCTTTGCTGTGTGGTCGTAAATGAAGTAGAGTGGAGGAGTTTAGTTCAAAAGTGACAGAAAAAAGAATTCCAAGAACTCTACTGAGAAGCTTACTGGAAAAGTGGGGCTGAAGATCTAAATGCAGGAGGTGGATAATTCAGTAATGAATGGAAGGCTCATTTTGACAGCTTGGGCTGCCATCCAAGCTAATTTGTTTCCAAGCCTTCAGTTTGCCAACTGAAGTGGCTGAGGAATAATAGGCCCCCAAAAATATTTCTAAGGAAACACAATGCCCATTATCACTGAAGGAGAAAGAAACTGCACGTTTCAAAGAGCAAAAAGAAACTTGAGATCTGCCAACTTTGGCCAGTTCCAAATGACACAGGAAGGAGTAGTTATAATGTACTGAAAGGAAAGAAGTAGAGTATTGTGAAATAAAATAAATTCAAAGTAAAAGTCGTCATAAAAAATAGACACAATAAATAGAAGGATGTTTCTTTCACAGAAAGATGATTTTATGGCTGAGCCCATGCAAGCAGCCAATGATAAAGAAAAGAGTTAGAGGCACAGGAAAAAATGAAAAATAAATTGGTAAAGAGAAGTAGTATATAATAACATTAAAAATAATGAAGCAGTATCTTTATGTTTGACTTGGTCATCCCAGTATTTCTTATAAACTGGTCCGGATATTTTATAAGCGCTAGAGACTTAAAAAATTCCCATACACAAACATTTTGTAGCTCTCACTGAAGTCAACATCAGCAGGAAGTGTTTTGTAATTGTCACCAGAGGTTAATCCTGGGCTGCCTTGTCCTTCCAGTTACACAGCACCTGTATGACCTCAGCCGAGACACAGCATGGGCACAAACACCCGACTCACCCATAAGGCCACGTGCCGCAGCATGGGGTGTGTTAGTCTGACTCCTCCAGCCACGTTCTGTCCGTGGATCAGGCAGGTGCAAAGACCAGACCTGCTGAACAGAAGCTGCCTGTGCCTGCATCACAGCTCAAACACAGCCACTCTCTGCATTCATATACTCTTTCTTCATGTTTACTAAGGTGACAGCTCCCCTAGAAAACAGAAGACAAGAGGAAGATTTGATAAATATTTTTTAAAAATTGAAAGGGTTTTATAGATTAGCAGAACCAGATGATCCCCACTAGAAAAAGGAGTTATATTAATGTGCAGTTAAGCGGAATATGAGATTTTTAAGTGTTGAGAAAGTGTAGCCACTGCATGGCTACAAGAAATATCTAGAGAGGTTGTATACTATTTTCAACACAGACTTTTATGAAGAGGCTAGATGTATATATACATCTATATATTTTTTTTTTTTATCTACACCAGGTATATATAAAAATCTGGGGGCTTTTGTTTTGCTTTATGCAAACACATTAAAAAGGTTATTATTTGTAAAATTATTTCCTTTTTTTTCCTACCTAAGGGAAAAAAAATCCAGTTTTCTGTTCTAAAACATGTTCAGCAAAATACTGAAGTTACCTGCTTCAGCTTAGATTTTCCTGACATCCAGCAGCTGCCAAACTCACCTTTCTCACGTGTTACACACTTAATGCTACAAACAGCCTCTCTTTTTGCCAGCACTGCGCACTAAAAGCAAAGTAACATTTCACTGAGAGGCTTGCAGCCTTTTGAACTACACCACCTCTGTGCTGCCCCAGCAACACATGCCTACAGACACAGCTTTCCCAGCCTCCCAACCATCTTCCTGATTTGAAACCCTTTTTTTCCCCCCTGTATTTTTAAAAGAATGAAGAAAGGATGAAACTACTGTAATTTTCCTGCGCTTGACAGAATTCTAAGTCTCAAGTGGGTTTGGATGCATATTTCATGGTAGATGGTATTGAGGACCATTCCTAATAGGTTTATACAAGTGCTCACTACCTGCATTCCCACTGAGAACAGAATCTAGCACTGAAGGTTATTTTTTCTATTTCTAATACAATTGTACTACAAAGCTACTTAATTAAATGGGCACTCAAAGCTAATGTGCTCCCTCAGCGTAGATCTAAATTGCAATGGGAAGGTGTGACTGCAACTTCAGTGGGCTTACCAAGCCCAGCTTCCACCACAGGAGTATCAGCAGCCACAAAGCTACACCTGAGCAGGTTCCTTTGCAGACTGAATCACTGCACACATTGACACAGCTCTGTCACCTCTGTGGTTTTACAGTAGCTGCCTAAAAATAGCTATGGCAGCAGCAGGGCCAGCACTGGACTCATGAAATATTTGAGAAGATAAGACATGCAGTCCCTTCCCCTTCCAACCACACAGTGAATTTCTACCTAAAATAATTTCAGAGCCTTTGTAACCATCCCTGTTGCTTATCCCTAAAGCCAACAGTGTTCCCATGTGCTCATTTCCAGCAAAGATACACTTTTAATAAGTATGCACTGCCATAACTTGCATTCTTTTCATGTCAGTTATTTTCATGGGTGGTCACCTCTCCTCAGCAGAGCCCAAGGACTAACTCAATACCTTGCAAATTGATTCTTCCTCATGAGAGGACACTGGCTGGATGCCACTGAAACAGAAATAACCATGTTTCCAGAGGTAAGACTGGTTGTGTTTATTCAACAAGCTGCATCTCCACAACATTCTGCCATTGGAAATCCAAGCATTTTAAGAAATTAACCTATTGACAGAATTCTGACTAGGCAGGATGTTTTGCTGATAGATGAACAGTATCTTGTCACACTTAAACAGATTAGTATTTGTGAATTTTGACATAATTACTGATTTCCTCAACAGATTTAAAGTCTAAGTTTATCTTCATGTTAATCCAATTTCATGCCTAGAACAGGGCAAGCACAACAGAATGTCTTTGGTAACCTTCTGATATCATTAATTATTGCTACATTGGGAGTTACAGCATGGAACAAACAGGTTTTTAAATGGAAATCATTTGTCTCTCAGCAGGGAGACTCAACAGTTTTATTTCCTTCAACACCAAGCTGCATTCAAGTAATCTTGTTTCATGGTGATCCTCCCTCGACAACCTGCAAGTCAATGGTGAAATCCCATCTATTTTGTCCCTGGATTGGTCAAATATGCTGCCCATAAGGGGAGGTGTCTATTTCCTCTCCTAATTGTGGAGGAAGAGTTTTCTATATGTTAAGGCCACGCTTTCCCCAAGCTGTGGGCATTTGGTCAGGTTTCCTGGTGATTTTCCACAAAAGGAAATCCCCTAACTCATTAAAAAAAAAATAGATTAATTGACCGGTTCAGTAACAAGCTGCCCCAGGACCCAATAAACTTTACAAAGGCTACATTCCAATTACGACTGGGCTCAGCATGAACCTGATAAGTAAGCCAGCAGAAGCATTCTCCAGCATTAAGATTTTTTTTTGTTACCCTCCATTAATTTAACTCCTTCTTGGCACTTGTGGATTGACTAACTTCTTATTTTCCCTTTCCCTGTGAATGTTAACCCTGCTGATGAACTTCCAGCAGTGTGATCTACCAGGCTCAATAAACCAACCCCTGGTCTCCAGTCACTTTCTTGGCACGGCTGTGGCCTTCTAAGAAGGGTCAGCTACAGTGCTGCCTTCTTCCACACTTTGCCTGGTGTTATAAAATGAATCCAGCTCCCTGACCAGGACAGGGGAGAGGGAAAGTTATTTTCTCACAGCAGAAACATCTGCAGCAATTGGAAGCACCTGCTAGCAGAGCACAGCTACAAGGCGGACTTCACTGTGTGAGAGGGGTGGGAAGAGTACAGGGTCTTTTGGTAACAATCATAACTGCAGCAGCAGGAGAAGGAAATGCAAGGCAAATACCAAGTTAGGGAGATGAAAACACAGGTTACTGGCTATATATATATATAAAATTCATTATTTTATATTCTCATGTGTTAGTCCATCATGGCATTAGACAACACAGACCGATAAGAAAGGGCACCTAAAACTTGAGTAGTCCCAACCCTTTTGTTCCCAGCCCTGCCCTAAGGCACTGTCTAGAAAAGCCTGATCTTGGTAACGCTCACCTGTCAGATGAGAGTGAGCCCAGTTAGCCAAAACGAAATGCCCCTAATTTTAGGTCTTTGGAGTGGTTCCCCATCCAAGGCACCAAGCTGTGTGCAGATACAGAAGTCCACACAAATCAACTCTACCTCCTCTCTGCCTGTGAGGAGCACTGCAGAAGCTCAGGCTGAGCACAGGATGGTCCTTGGCTACCAAAGATGTCATTTGACCACTCTGGCAGCATCTGGATGTGGTTCAAACAATCATTAGGCATCTCCTCCAGAGACAGGATACAAGGATAAGTGGAAGTGCCCCATGAACTGCATTTGCTCTGCAGAACCCCAGCCTGAACCTGCTGCCACACAACCTGATTTGGGTACAAGGCAGCCTTTATTCACAGAGGCTTCTTTAGGAAACATTCAATGATTAGCTCACTACCCATGTAAAGCAAATTTACACACCTGCCTGGTAACTACTGCTACTTTTAACACATAAAAATGCACAGAAATTTGTACAGAAGACATTTAAACTGTTTGGACCTGCATCTACTTCTGCTCAGATTTTGAATATCATTTTCATACATTTATTATGCCTAGCCTGCACTGTATTTCTTAGAGGAACAAGAATAACTGTAATTATTGTTGTCAATCAAAGTTTCTCTGAAGTCCTCAGCTTTACTGTTTCAATAACTCATTTTAACCAGTGGCAAATATCTTCAACAAGCACTAGAGCCTAATTTGCAGTCTGGTTCCCTTGTCATTTTCTGAGTCATCTTGGTGGAATGCTGTGAGGCAAGAGATTAGTTTTAGGACTGTTTTTCATCTTCTTTTTCTTTACATCTGAGGGCTGTTAAGAAGTTTGGTTTCAATAGCCCAGATATATTCAAGGCATACTACAGATACCAAAGGTGCAATGAAATACAAAGTTTATTCTACCTCAGTACAAAGAAAATACTTGATAAACTGTTCCAAATTCAGCCTTAGCACATGCAGGTGCAGATGTTATTGGTTTCATTGGAATTACAGTTGCTTGCAACTGGTGCTGGATTTAGCTCCTTACAAGAAAACTCCTCAGCATCACGTAGAGATCAACTGTGATTGCACACCCGTTGGTGTAAATCTGGACTAATTCTACCAATGATACACAAAGCTCGAGGCAAACATCAAAATAGCAAAGATGCCAAAAGTAAACATGATACAATGCTGATGGAGGTATAGGTAACTGACAGTTTCCTCCTCAGATCCTTAATCAGGTGTCACTGCGAGGTGCTAATATAATTAGGGATGAGATATGGATTAATAGGAAGAAAATATCATAACCTCCCTCTTACAATAAAATGGTTCATAGACTATACTTACCCACAAACTGCACCATTCTTCTGGTAGCATGACATTTGCTAAAGGAAAAGCCTGTTGATAATTCTCTGTAGTCCTATATAGCACTCAGCCATGGCTGCTCTTCAAAAGGCCATATTTATCCCCTGGGAAATATAGCTGTATTAATATGACATTTTGTCACAAATTAATCTTAAACAGGGGTAATATTTTTGACACTGAGTTGAAACTGGAACTAAAAGGCAGTTCAGGTGGTTAAAGTAGCAATATCCTGTCACAGACTTATAGTCCCTAAGACAATACTGTTATGGTGTAAGTACCAATGTACTGGGATGTACTAAGGGGGAGAACTGAGCAAGTCTTTCTTCATTTTAATAGCATACAGGATCATTGGTCTCCTACTCTTTATTACAGCTGGCAGTAGAGTAATGCCCACTGATCCCAAGGACCAGAGCCTGTGGTGCCAGGTGCAGCATAGAATAACAAACCTTGTGCTCAGAAAAAGCCGCCAAGACAGATAATTAGCACCTCATCTCCCATCACGATGGGCTGTACTGTTAGAAGTACACAGACAATTTAAAAAAGATTATCTTTTTTAAAAAAACTAATTTCTCATTAAAGCGATTAAAAGTGGCCTGGTCTGGTTTTTAATTGAAGTCCCATGGCACAAGTCAGTTGTGACGAAAGGGATTCTCTGTGATGTGCTCTCTTTCCTGCTGTGGAAGTTCCCAGGCTTTGTACAGTTCGTCAATGCCAGGCTAATTAGCACAATGTAATCTTGCCACTTACACCCACTTCCCAACTCATTTGCACATAGCTCCCACTATTGCAGAAATCAGGGTAAATTCATACTACAAATTTCCACAGGAGATGACCCTATTACACAAAGGATGCTATAAAACTCTTTTTACTCCATTCCTTCAAACTCCATGGTGCTCATGGTCACTGATGATGGCTGGTGGTTTGGTGTACCCAAAAACACCTTATGGGCATTTCAGGGAGCATCTCAGTTGTTCTTCACCAATTGCATGTCATTTGCCCTTAATGGGATCATTTTCATTGAGACTAATGTCTCCTCCCTGGCTGCTTAACTTAATTCTCTCGTCAACCTGAAGGCTGCAGCCACAGGCCATCCAGAAATATTTGTGTTACACGACAGACTGAAATACCCAAGCTTCTGATCTGTTTAATATCAGTCTTGGACATGTGATGTGAAGCCTGCTGACCACTAGCAGTCATTAAAGCTCCTATGACACTTTTTGCAAGAGCAGAGGGTATTATTAACTCCAGGATCCTGGCCGTGGTCCAGTTTGGATAATTACATTCTAGCACACTAAATTTCCCCCTGCAGTTTCAGATTGGGAACTTCTGTTCTTCACTTCCTCCTGTAACAACCAGAGCAAAGTGTCGCTGGCACAGAAATGCCAACGTATCCCAGCCAGGGAACAGGACTCAGCCCATGGGCTCATGTTCTGCAAAATGCTCTGGGACTTGTTAGCAAGGAGGTGCACAATGCATGACCTAGAAAACCATAAAACCACAGCTCTGACCTTGGTGACTCTGCAGGTTGATCACACTCTCGGGTTGCTGGATTTTATTTCTGGCAGTACAAGCCACATGAAAGACCTGGGTGCTGCACCAGTGCTGCACCCAAAAGTGCTCGCTCAGGATGGAGCAAGAGGTTTTGCTAGTGTGTGTTTTATCAACTGCTCGAGTAATTTTAACTAAGATCTAAAATTCAGGCCTTTCCATGCCTAAGAATCACTTCATCATACTCAGTATTCATGAGTTTTTAGGTAACAATTGGATCTTCTGGAAAGAGATCGTAAATACAAGCAGCCATAACTTCTGCATTAGGGAACACCAGAAAAGATTGACCTAAGGGCAAGATTTCTTACTTGAATGGAAACGATGTGTGTTTATCCAACTGAGCTGCTTTCTCCTTCTAGGTCCTATGAAACTACAAGGAAAATGCATCTATAGTGAGGCAACGAGGGCCCATGGATCACCATTGCCATGACCTAGAGAGAGAGAGAGAGAGGACAGAAAGAGACAATGTGAGGGAGGAAAGCACTTCCTGCAACTTTGCTGGGAGAGGCAACTTACAATCTATTTAGTTTTAAAAGCTTGTTTGATTGCTTTTCATATGAAAAACATTCCCAGGAAATCTAAGCCTGGGATTCGGAAATTATGATGGCTGAAGGGACCAAATCACTGAAATTTTAAAGAAACCTTGAAAATACTATTTCTGTATTCATCTGAGAGCAAACAGACAGAATTCTCTTCTCTGAATTTCTCCAGCTTAGCGTAAGAAAGATGATACGCTGTAGATGCTGTTGCTTGAGGCAACTGATGAGGAACATCGTTGATATGCTTTGATTAATGTTGCCTTCTTTGATTCGATGATATTGGGTTCCAGCTCCACTTTAAAAATAAAAAATCCTTACTACTAGAGGGAAAAATAGGAAGGATGTTTGTTTGGAAAACACTTGGGCTTATGTTAAGAGTTCTTATTCAAGATCAGAAAGTTTTCTTGCCTGTAGTGTTCTGTCTCCTTTGAGCTGGTCACCTCAACTGCAAACCTGGACACCAGGTACCCTCTCATTGGGTAGCACTTTCCATCTTTTAGGACGAGAGACAAATAGGAATGAACGGGACTTCTGGAGATCCTGTTGCTCCCTTTCCCTCCAAACCACCTGATTGTTTCTAGCAGACACCTATCTGTCTTTGTGATGGAGATTTCACGGTCCCCTGGATGTTCTATTTTGGGATTTGACTATCCTACCTACTCACACCTTCAGACAAAGAGATGCTGTCAGGAAACATCAGAACTCCAGAGAAATACAGCCATTTCTGTAGTAAACTCTGGAAGTTTGTATAAAAATATAGAGAGCACATCATTTCAGTGATGTTTGATTAAAAAATGAAAACGGAATATGTATCCACCCCAGGTGGAAAGGGATTCCGTTAGAGTCAGAGCAGCTGGAATCCGCCAGGTTTCTCTGGCTATTCCACAATTTTTGAACTTTATCATGGTTAATTTTGCATGCAGCGGTTTTGGATTAATCAGACCAGATCACAATACCCAGCTATCTTGGTCTGACATCCAGTTAACTGTAGAAGGAGCAGAGCCAGGAACCAGAAGGAGGAAAAGCGGGACCACCTATCATGTTTCATTCACTGGGCAGACATCCTCAAGCTCTCAGTCCAAGAAAACTCCCACTTGTTTCTGAACAAGCTGTTCAAAAGCAGCGTTTTCTTGAATGGATCAGTACAGCTCAGTACTAAAGGCTATTCTAGAATGAGCCAATGGCATTTTTATACTGCTCTGAGTTAATATTAGTCTACTGTCTACTACACTGCAATGTATATACTGATAGTGGTTTAAGTTAAGATTTTTTTTTTTTTTTTTTTTTTTTGGAAATGTAAATTCC
>WEIT01012478.1:790-25110 GCA_013389985.1 Dryoscopus gambensis | reverse complement strand
AAACAAACCACACAAGGTGAAAAAAAAGAAAGGGAGGGGAAGAGTAAAATCTTTTCCCCAAGATCCTCTAAGTCCATTTTCAGGCAGGACTCAGCAAGCATGCTGAGATTTTTCAAGGTGAAGGGCTTGAAGTCAATAAAATTTGGAGAACATTTCATAGCCAGCACACCATACAAGGGACATTTGTGAGTAGATGATCAGGCATCTTTATGACTGTCTAGTTACCATGCCTATCTAATTACCTTTTGGAAAAATTCAATTCATCATCCCCCGACTACCTTCCGTGAGAACAGTGCAACTGCCCACTGCCTTTTCCCAGTCAGAGCAGAGTGCCAGGAACAGCAGCAATAATGACATCCCCTCCTGTCCTCGCAGGAACTCAGCACAGAAATATAGCTGCTGGGATTCTTCTGCACACTCTTGCCAGCTCTCTTGCCAGGATCTAGCTGTAAGACAGACTGGATCCAGAGATGGCTTTGTAAGGTGAAAATCAAACAAACAAACCCACAGCAAAAATCCCCATCGACCAGATGTGGCAGCTAATTGAGAAAAAAGGCCCTTCCTCTCATACAGCTGCACAAAACTTGCAGTATCATGCAAGAAACAGCTTTAGCTAAAATATAAAATAGGACATCAGAACTCTTGGGATGTTGTCCCTGCCACTGATCCTTGATTCACTTCACTCATCTGTGCCTTGGTATCCCTTGTCTAAATGAGTGTGACAGTACTTTCCCATGCCTTGGTGGTTTTGTGAGGTTTAACCCTTATTAACATTTGCAAAGCAGATTGGGACCGTTGAATGGAATTTTCAAAGCTTTATTACTTGAGAGAAAAATATTGGGGGGAAAAATATCCTGGTTAGTAGCAGAAGACTCTGTCCCTCTCCAAGGTGTGGAAGCATTCAACTCTGTGGGACCGGTTTAACCCAGTTCTGTAAGGCTGTTCCCTGACTCCAGACAATCCTGCTCTGCAGCCACCTCTTCTCATCCCCATTACAAAAGGTGAGCAATATTTATTGGTTCAAGCAGGGCCAAGGGCTGACATTAAGCAAATTTCAAGGGTTATTTGAAGTTAATTGAGTTTAATCATGTAATGATTTTTTAATTAGTCATAGTTCCCAATCTTGTACTGAAAAAGTCACACTTAAGAATTATTTAAAGGAAAATTAAAGCCAGTTTAGAAGAAGCAGAAGGAAGCTGCATCAGTGATGGGTGGGGCTGGGTGAGGGATCAGAAAGTGCTGGCTAAAGGCACTTACTGCTTTCGTGCACTGAACCTCTGCCTTTCAGTGCAGGGAGTTGTCCCAGCTGGGGATGTGCACCAAAGACAGCAGCAAGTTTCCAGTGCTGGTCATGCAGACTCGATGGCATTTCTCACTGGCAAAGAGTTGGGTGGATCCTGCCCCAGGGCAAAAGAAACTTCAGTTTTTCCATCCCATTGCAGCCAGGTCCAACTAGGTAATTCAAAAGCAAAGATCAGGAAATTGTGTTTATACACCCTTAAGGTAGGACATACCAGTGACAAACTATACTCCTCAGGGGAAGGTAAGTCTTATCACTCTGCACAGAAACATAATTATTATTAAAATTACCCTTCTCCTCACCTAGTGATAATTATTCCACAACTGTCTTGCTTATTTTTACCAAATTACAGAACTGATGTATTCCTGGCCACTTGGCAATGATGAGCCACAAGGAAGACTACCTGGGACAACTTTTTTCTTTCAAACTCTCAAATTGTGTGGAAAATTCAGCCAAGGAGAAATAAACAGATGAACAAAAACTCAGAGTAGAAGTAAGGTAGAACACTCTCTAACTACAATGTATTAAAAAATAAATTGATTTTCACTTCAGAAATAAGATTTTCAAGTGCCACCTTCCTAACTTTGTCTACATAGTATAAATAAATAAATAAATACATTCCAGTTTCAAATGACTGGTTCTGGTTTTACTGAGGGATAGAGGATTTGAGACAGACAATTTGGTGCAAATTCTTTCAGAGCAAATCATAAAATCACAGAATGATTTGGGTTGGAAGGGACCTTAAAGATAACCTAGTTCCAACCCTCTGCCATGGGCAGGGATGCCACTTACTACATCAGGTTGCTCAGGGCCCCATCCAACTGGCCTTGAACACTTCCAGGGATGGGACATCCAAATCCATGTCCCAGGACAATTTCCAAAAGCTAATGCCATAATTCCAAAAGGCAGTGTTTGAAATGAGCCTCACAAAGGCTTCTTTTCATTTTAAACACAACCTTACCCACAATATTCTTACCGTCTCCCTATAGCCATAAATAATACCAGTGTATTACTTAATGATATGACTTATTTATTATTTAAATGATTTATGTAGAGCCTATAACCTTAACAACTATAATGATAACGATTCAAAAACCAGAAGCAACATGAAAAGGAGATGCTTAAATAATTAAAAGCCTCCCTCCTTTCCCGAAACAGAGCTGAGGAGCAGTGTGGTTTTCTTTCTTTAGGTTTCTAGTTCTCCTGCACGTGAAAGAGCATTGTGCCATTGGCTAAATGCTGGCTTAGCAAAGGAAAAGCAATAAATCAGGATACCCAGTGCTACTGTAGCTCTTGTCTAGCCCTTCCCATCCACGCACCTCAGAGGAGGGTGAGTAGCACAGGACCCATTTTACAGAGGGTGAAGCTGAGGACAAGGAGGTGATACAGATGGTCCACGGTCACCCAGAAGTTCACGTGCAAAGCTGGACATAAATCTCTTCCTCCATCTGCTAGACCAGACCTCATCCACCAAGTCACACTGTTTTCATATTCCCTCTTCTTAATTTTTTTTTCCTGTCATGATTCTCTGCCTTTTCAGCATTTACCATGTTTCTTCTCTCTCTTCCAGTGCCTCTGTTCTCAACCCCAAGCATTCCCCCTCCCCCAGTCCTTCCCTCCAGGTTTACCCCCATCCTGGCATTCACTTTTTACCCATTTTTTTCCAAATGGGTTTTATCCTCTGCAAGTAGGCAAATACTTGGCAACTCACAGCCCAAGTGGGTAATTGAGCACAGTTGTAAGTGGATTATCATGGAAATGACTGATTATGCCCAATGCAGAAAGCTCAAGGCAGCAACAGGGTGCTTTGCAATTTAAACATTGTAAAGAGAGGGAAAGTATTTTCAGGTTTCATTTTAAAACTTTCTAAATGCAAAAATGGAAGCTGATTCCCCAATGGCAAGGCATAAATACACATTGTAAACTCAAATCACCAAATGTTTGCCTAGTTCTATTAAGGGGAACAGATGAATTATCAGAATCAGACTTAACAGAGCAGCTGGAGCAATAAAAAATAAAATAAAATTTTAAAATATATTCTGGACTACTCTTCAAACAAGCCAAAAAGACAGAAGTTCCTTGACATCAATCTTGGGGTACAATGAAAACATTACCAAAGTAGACAGACAAGCATGTCCAAGAGAAAACCCCAAATACTTACTGCGATCTCAAAGTTGACACCCATGTTGTGGGTGATTCACAAAAATAGCACTGAGAACTCACATTCTTGACTGAAATTCCTAAAGCCAACACAAGCAGCTCTCTGATCTGGGGATCCTCTCTCTCAATTTGACACTAAGCTGCCTCTTAAGCAAAAGGATTTTTTTATTTAATTGGGAGCGGAGAACAATAAATGCTTACGGATGTTTTTAGGTCTTTTTTTAAAAAAAAAACAACAACAACAACAACAAAAAAAGAAGACCAATTCAATATCCAGCTCTGTCATGGACATTCTGTGTGACCTTGGCAAAGTCATTCAGGTCTGCACATCCACATTAGGCAGCTAATCCACCTAGACAATGCAGAGAGACAGAGACAGGCACCAAAAGAGTGGGGATGCAGACCACCTAAATAATACATAAACATATTTTTTTCTTCTACTCTTCATCTGCTCTATTGAGTATTGCTCATTCGATGCTGCATTATCTTTATGGCGTAGACTTTTCTCCCACCCCCAACAGGATCCCCATTTCATAAACCATCCTGAAAAATTGCATTAATACAAATAAAAGTAAGAATCTGAATTCCAAATTGTTGTATTTATCTCATCAGAGCTGCTTACATTTAAAAGATGTAACTGTCACAGTGAACAGCTCACAAGCAATCTGCAAACGAAAGAGGCAAATAAATGTTTTGTTAAAAGTTATTTGAGGAATGATTCTAAAAACCACAATCAGCACAAGAAAACCACAGTCTGCTCAGTGACCCATTGAGAACATACAGAGATATGAAGTTTGAATGAAAAAAAATTCACAACTTAATCTGCCAAGCTACCTTCTTTATTCTCAGAAATAGCAAATAAAGGAAAGCATTTGTGAATAAGGACTATTCATGGCTGGAAGCAGGTCCATTAGATATGGTGGACTGAGAAAGCAGACTCAGTCTGCCGGAGACAGACAGTCGCAACAATTTCCAGTGTCAAAGAAAAATCTGGCACCTTGTTAAATATTAATAAGCTGTCGGGGTCAAAATGTTTAGGTCCTCCCGACTCAATCACTTTCATTTCTACTTCTCAGAAGCCATTCAATTGGAAATACCCTTTCCTGTCTTGCCCCTCCTCATCCTGCCTTCTCACCAAGAACCATGCAGAACCAGATGAAAACGGACAGCAAATGAGTTGGCAGCCAAATGAGGTTTTGTCTGCCCTGCCTTTGCTGCTATGAATTCTGTTATTGTTAGTGAGGCACAGAAAACTTAAATACAAGAAAAAGAACAATGTGAAGAGTTGGTTTAGCAAACCTCTGCTGCATTTTCTGCAGGTTAGTGTTATTGATTACTGACACCTAAGGGTCTGACACATAATCAATAGACCCCATGACCCACATATGTGACATGGCCTGTGGGGGCTTTAGAAACAAGAATGAACATGGCAGCTCCATCCAAAGCTTTTCATATAATATTTATTTATTTATTTGCTGGCAAAGCTGTTTCTACTCAAATTACTGTCATGGTGAAAACTGGTGTCAGAGGGGTTTGTTCATATTTTTCTCTGGAACCTGAAGACTTGGAGCAAAAAAAAAAACCTGTTAGTGAAACAAAAATCTAACTCCACACCAGCAATCTTAAGAACTAAACCTCCCCGTCCCTCATGAATTTAGTTCTTTGTAGTGAGAACTAGTCATCTGAAGGAGAAATAACCACTACAATAAGAGAAAGAGGCAGAAGGTGTCTCACCAGATTACCTTTATCTTTCTGCAAGGTGCCAGAGGTGCACAGAGCAGCGTGGAAAGCACCAGTTTGCCTTCAGAAGATGGGGCTGGAGGGGCTCTTTCCTGGTGCACAGTCCTCAAAAGCAGGTGGTGAGAAAAGCTTTTGTACTGCAGTTTGCAGACCAGAGTCTTCTCCAGGCGTAACTCATTGTTTCATTTTGACTTCTCCCAGTACAAAATGGTCACTCGGGATCACTGCTGGGACTCAAGGAGCCAGATGTGCTCATTTCTTTGACTGCAGCATTGTTTTTAGCTGGGATTTTACACTCCCAGAGCTTTCCTTCTTCTCACAGTTTGCTTTGCTATTTCTGAATGGGTGTTGTCTTCACCACGAATTGCTCACTTTAGTTTGAGGAGTCTCAGTGCTGAATTCCAATCCATGTATTATTCAAATACAGGCAACCATCTGAAATTCTCCATCTGAATTTTCAGATATCCCTAACGATTTCCCTCCAGTATCTCCACAGTATTCTATCAATTGCCAATTGCCTCTGTAAATTTTCTATTTTGTTTGGCTTTTTAGCCATTAAATGGATCCTGCAATATTTTAAGACCAATCCATACACACAGGCCACATGCAGGCTGCTTACGAAGGCACCCGAGATGAATGCAGGAATGAGAACCATGAACTGAGATGACTCTCTTATAGAGTTAAGAAATCATGGCTGCCAGAAGGGAAACCAAGGAAAGTTAACCATGATCAAGTGGTCTGAATCAGGCTCTGGGCATGCATTTTCACCCACAAAAATGGACACTGTCCCACAGCAGGGCTGACAGTGAGGCTGAAGAGCAGCAGGTGCAAGTCCTAGCCTAGCCTGGTGTTACTGGAGTGCTCTGCTGCACAAGGGCGATTCCTCACTGCTTTGGAGACTTCAGCATCCAAATAGAATAGCTGAGACTTTTCCATCAGCAAAGCCTTCTTACAGCAAGCAATACATCTTGCTTTCAAGCCAGGCCCCAGGACTCACTTGCTGGGGCTGTCTGAGGCCACAGAAGGCATCCTGCTGTTCTCTTCCCTGTAGACATTTTGCCCTGCTTCTGTCACACTGACACTTTCTTGGCATATCTTCAAGGAAAATACATTTCTGACCCAAAGCTATGTGGACTTTCAGTGCTTCTTCCACATCACAAAGAACCAAACTGCTGGAACCAAAAGGTTCCCACCAATAGCAAACAACCAGGACAGAAGCTAAGACCTCACAACAATCCTTTCTTACATTAAATGCCCTACAATAGCATCTAGTCTTGAAGTATCAGTCAGCAAAAGTCAATTGAGAGGCTGTTGACAAGTCCCTCCACAGTCCTGTTCTCTGTGCCAGCTTCTGTGTAATGCTGGAAAGATTTCAGTTCTAATAAACTCTTTGTTGACATGAGCAAAGTTTTTGTTAGGCCAGTGAAGCATGAATTCTGTAAATGCATGCACGGTACCACACTCTGTTGCTGAGGGGCAAATGCAGATTTGGACAGAGGTGGAAATGAAGTGAGAGTGGGGAACACACAACCCACATTCACCTGATGGCCTTAGAGCCACTTACTATTTCAACTGCTCACTGCTGAGCTTGGCAACTCAACCTTTTCCACTCAAATAATTTCCTGCCCCCCCTTAATAAAAACATCAATTCCTGATGCTGGGCATTTTCACCTCAGTGTTGTGCTTCCCATCAAATACAGCTGGCTGAATTTAAGGGAGGGTGGCACAGAGCATTCCTGGTCTGTAAAGGGTTCTGAATCCTTCAGGATAGAACACACTACACATTTTAAACAGACACACACTCTACACAAGTCAACTACTGACATTTTTCTCTAGTTTTCAATCTCTTGCAAGACACTGTTATTTTATGGAGAGCTGAAAAATACCCCTAAGTTGCAGACAAATAATAATACCCATTCAGCTCCACACTAGAAACCCTATGAAGATTTTCTCTTTCCAACAGACCCAGCAATATCCTACAGGAGAGATGACCTGCTGCTATCATTTTAGAGGGGCAATCTTTTTTTTTTTTTCATCCTTCCTGCTGCAGAAAATTCTTCATCAGCTCCTGATAAACACTGTTTCTGTTCTAGCCTGTTGTGCTGTATGGGGAAACGCAGTGCTGGGTGCAGGAACTTCCTGGTACCTATTTTACGCCTCCGGGAGTTTTCCAGCAGCCAGCAATAACATAAAAGATCACCATGGGCTGTGATAGGACCAATTACAGCAGACAGCAGTTATTTATAGCAAAGTCAGCAGCACTGAGGCTTTAACACCAGCCAGCACACCCCTCTGCTTCCCATCACTCAGAGTGAGCGCCAGCATCCTGCAACACCCTGCGTGGCGAGGAGTTTTAAGGCAATCACCTTGGTACCTCACAGGACTGTGGAGACACACGGCATATGCCCACGGGACAGGGAAGGAGTAGCACTTTACACACACCGTACCTTGGAGCTGCCACAGCATATTTCATTTTCATAAATCCCCGACCCCAGATGTCCCCCGCGTTCTGAAATCCTTGTCCGCCTACTCAGCAGCACAGCACATTAGGGCACGGCACAGCCAGTGTGTGCAAGACCCTGTAACACACACCTTCCTCAATCCTGGCTCTTTGCTAAGTGGCTCTTCTCTTCCTCTCCAGGACCTGCTATAAAGTCTGGCCTAATATTACAGCTGAAAGGAAGACGACATGTGAGCGACAAACCTCTCTGACCTTCCCCAATTACGATACAAACTAAACGAGTTGATTCAGCTTTCAGTTCCTTGATGCAAAGCTGAAAAATTCACTGAAAAGGTGAGAAATTCACCAAAAAGGAGGAAGAATCACAAAAAAAAAAAAAAAAAAAAAAAATTAGAAGGTTGAAAATTCACCAAAATTCTAGACAAACGACAGTAGCCAACAGGGAGATGTTCCTTCCAGGGGTCAGATACTGCCTCATTGAATCCCTGCCACAGGACAGACAATGCTGATGGTCCCTGACATACAAATGCCCATTTCTCAGAGCTGACAAGCAGCATCAGGATTGGTTGGGTCCTGCAGTTTGTAGCTTAGGCACTTGACACCAGTCACTAAAGAAATTTGGGTTCAAAATGGAATTTTGAGTTATTTCCCTTCTGGAATACTTAATACAGTCTGTAAGTGCAAATGTGCTCTTGGAAGCTGAGGGGAAAAGTTCACGGCCCCTTTCTGAGGTGAGCATTTCTCCCAGAGCAGCTGCAGAATGAAATGCAATATTGCCATCTACTGCCCTGCCGTGCAGCCAGCCCCTCTCTGGCTGACACAGCCAGCTGGAGATGAGATCAATGTTTCAGGACAAGGAATCTTTTAATCATAATGAAAATGTGATCTTGACTGATCCGAGGTCACATTACATTAATACAGTCTTCAAAGCTTTTTTAATAATACAATTAACGATTTCTGCCATACCATTAAGAGAATTAAAGACCAAAAAGCTTAAGGGGTATTGACCTATTCAGTTTCAGTTTTTAAAACAACCTCAAAGCAACACGGACTTTTTTCCTTTTTTCACTTCCTCCTTTAAATTCCCACATACATAATTCCTGGATGCATTTTTTCTATTTGTGTTCATGGATATCACACTTTTAGTAAAGATTTGGATAAGCCAATAGAGGGGATCTCCATTCTGATGAGTTAACCCCCTTTATCTTGTGAACCGACAGGTCAGGCTGGGACTGCTTGCACTGCAGTAAGAAGAAAAACAATATTAATTAAGAAGGTCAAAAACTAGTTTGATGCAGAAAGAGACTTACTTACACAAAGCCACTGTAATTCCTCGCCCCCTTTTCTCCAAGCCAACAATCTCATTCTCTTCCTTAACCTACCATCTCACTAAAGCTCTCACCCAAGCCTTTGCAAATGACTTGGAAGCTTTAAAGGAATTTAATAAATACAATTAAAATACATCCTGGCTAATTTTCCCTCCCAATCAGTTCACTCCTCAGCACCAGAAGCCACAGATTCAACTGGTATTTCTCAACAAGTGGTGCTATTAGTTGGCCACTAACTGTAGCCTGAGTATCCCTGGGTTCAAACTGCTCCCCAGGCAGCCATGCACGGTGTGGGATGCTCAATCCCAGGAATAGCCACTGCCAGGACACAGTGGAGCCCAAACTACCCAGAGGCTGTGATCAAGCAGTCAGGACTGATGTGGCCTGGTATGGCTGCTGAACAAGCAAGGTCAGCATCAGAAAGCAGCAACACAGTGACTTTCACCCTGGATGAGTTCCAGCATTCAGGAAAAGACTTAAGCCGATCTGGCACTGTATAATTTCTCCCTGTATCAGCTGGGTTCTCTTCTGTGCTTCCTTGTTTTCTTTTTTTCAGGCATTAGATATAAATAAACTATCAGTCCCTGTTGATTTTTTACGACAAGTGAATCTCAGGTAAATCGTTATGAATCGACTGCAGATGCTGGCAGGGTTCTGTGAGGGAGAGCAGCCTGCTCCAAGGATCCCTGGTACTCCTGAGCATGATACAAGAGGGGAGAGGCAGACCTGTGCCTGCGCAGCAAAAAATTGCAGACAAAACCAGGGGGCTGTGAAAAATCTGTAAGAACACTGGAGAACACAACTCAGCCCATGCCACCACCATATGAGCTTATTGTCCTGGGCAGGGGTTCAACCATGGGATTTGGCAGAGAGGATTCTTTCTGATCAGAGTTACACCAATCCACTGCCATAAATACAGGGAATAATCCAGTTTCAAAGCTCCCAGGCTTGTATTTCCCTGCATTTCCAGGTCCTGAGCAGTAAGATACTGTCTGCCTCCTGGATTTCTAATACCAATGACCTTTTCCCTTGACTAGGACAGGCAATATTGGTTGTCCTGACCCTGCTATGTTGAGAGGTGAACTATCCAAGTATGTGTTACCTCCCCTTCAGATCCCATTGCTGGAATCATCTCTGCCACTGTAATTACACTGCATCAAAGAGACTGACTGGTCTGAGAGTAATTCACTGCAAGGCTGCAACCAGGCAAAAATACAGAGGCAAAATTCAAGCACTTCTATTGCTGGGAACTGATGTCAACTCCGTCTTTGGTAGAAATTCGCCTTCCCTTTCCTCTGTAGGCCCACAGCATCACTCTGTGAGCTTAGGCCTGTAAGTCAAAAGCCAGGCAAGGACAGAGCACAGCATGGAATATCCATCTGTGGAAGCAAAGGCTCTCTGAAGCTCTCAGTCTCGGTTACCTCAATGACTAGAAAGACATAAGGTCCCTCCCTCCCATCCCCAGCATGGGAGAGCAACGTGCTTTGCAATCTATTTGACAACTCATGAGGATATTACCTATCGAAGTGCTCGTGTCTTTGATGCCTTAACTGTTCAGGCAGGACATGCTAAATATCATCTTGCAGAAACTTCTGATGTCTACAGGGAGCAAGACCCCTTCTTGACCTTTTCTCTTGCTATTTTGCTGGTTTTGTTCTGTGCTTCTCAGAGCTGCTCCTCCATCCCAGATGCACAAAAGGGGTCAAACTAGCAGAGGTGGCTTGTGCCAAAGGCTTTGGCTTCTACCAAGAGACACTTTAAAAGGAAGATATTTGTGCTTGTGACATAGAGCAAAGAGGGACAATGTGTCTTTCACTCCAATTGATTTACCCATCAACCTTCCACGCAAACAAGGATAAAAGCAGCATTTCAGTCTGTATTACAGCAGATGGGCTCTGCATGCAGCACAAGAGAAACAGCTTTAAAAAAGATTGAACCAGCCCCAAGATCTGGAGAGGGCGGGGGAATCAGAAGGCTCTTTTATATCGTGAGGCTTGAAGACAGCATTTACCAAAATGCATCTTGGTTAAGATATTTCTCAAAGGCTTCAATGAGAGGGAATATGCCAAGCAAGGAGAAACTCAAAAAATTAGTCAGTTCAACTAATCCTTTTAGGAAGCGTTTTTCTCTTCTCCCTCCCCACTCCTTGCAGAAAGCTGGGACAGGATTACTGGTTCCAGGTAGGAGGATTGAAGGAATGCTGCACATCTGTATCTTTTAAAAGCAGCATGAAATTAAAGCCATTAAGCCAAGGCCACTGTGCTGACCAGAGGGCACACACAGCTCTGAAGTGTTTCTCCTCTCATGGTTACTGACCTTTAACATACTGCAGTCCAGAGAGGCTGAGCTATTAATTTACAAATCCAGTGTTGGTGAATGAATACCGACATCCCCAAATGCACTCATCATGGTGAATGCAACCTCTGATCTCCTCCCTGAGAGTGAAAAAAAAAGAAAAAGGAAAGAAAGAAAGAAAGAAAAAGTTCAACTTCATGTAAGTGTCAGGTGGCTGGGAGAAAAGAATTCTTCCAGATGGAGTTTATTGATCTTCCAAAAATGGAGCCTTCAGTTTAAATTAAAACCAAAAGACTTCTTAAAAAAACACCACCACTAAAAAAAACCAAAAACCAACAACCTTCAAAACAGAAAAAGTCAATAAAGTCTAATGCAAATAGAGGAGATTAAACTGGGACTTCTCCATCAAGCTGGACTGCAAGAGGAAACAAATTCCAAAGCAGGCCAATTACAAGCTCCTGATTTTGTTTCCCATGTACTTAAATTTTATTGCGTGCTCCTCTGTAACAAGAAATACATAAAGGAAGGCCTAAGTCAGTACCAAACAATGAACTACAGCTGGATGCATTCTTTGTTTATGCAGTTGAGCAATAGAGCTGACAAAGCAGAAATTTGATTTGGACACGTTACTTTCCCCTTTTTCTGCAACATCCTTAATATGCAAATGTTAAGAAGTATCCAGGTAGATGAAGTTTACACCGTTCCCTCCCGTCTTCATCCATAGGAAAGGACACTAAAATGTGAATTTGAACAGCCCTGATTCTTTTCTACTTTGGCATCTACTTGTTAGGCAGACTTTTGGATGGCTCACTTCTCAGAATCAAGTCATACAAGTCAAAAGTGCGTATTAATTTCTATTCCCAAACATCTAAAAATTTTGCACAACAGAGCCAGAATCATCTGCTGGGAAACAATGAGATACAACATGGAAAGTCACACCCAGGGTTCCTGGTGAGACAAGAGTACAAAGGGGCAAAATCTGGGTGCAATTTGCATTTTGTGCTACTCTGACCTCATCTCGACTTCACAAATATTTGAAAAAATCATCCTAGAGCCCACTGGAGACAAACTCCACAGACAAATGAGCCTGAATGACAAACACAAGACAAGCTTTACCACACTCCCATCCTCCTTCCCGAGGAAGTCAAGCCAACCAGGGATGCATTTAAACCCCGGGCACGGTCTTCAGCCCCAAGAGATGACGACAAAGTTACGCTGTGTAATGGTGCCATCTCGTGGTACTGAGACGGGTGACTGCAAAGGCTGCATTTTCAGTGCAGCCATCACACACACATCAAAACAGATTAGTTAAGTCCGAGTTTTACAGTGCATGGTCATCCACAAGCACAAGAGAACTCTGTGATGATTTACAACCACAGGTCACGGCAGCCCCGCATCACTCAGCGTGACTGCGACCAGAACAGCGGCTCTGATGATGTTTCGGCTCCTAAGACGAATTTGAAAAATTGAAAATCTATCTGAAAGGACAAGAAGAATGCAGCAAGGTCAGGAAAAGCTTCCTCACAGAAGCAGATCCAAATACCAGTGCTCTTCACTGATGTCAAGATGGACCACAAGTCTCCATCCCCACACTGAAAGCATCTTGATAGTACCAGAGGCACAGCTCAGTGTTAAACAGAAAAGCAAAATCCATCAAAGGAGACTGAAACAAAATTAATTCAGATTAAAGAAACTGGATGCACTTGTAAAGACAAAACTTTAGAACAACTTGCCAACAAATGTGGCAGATTTCCCACTGCCCAACATCTGAAAATCAAAACTGCCAAATCAAAACAATCCCTCTAAAAAACGGGTTGTTTCAAGCAAAACCAATGATTTTTTGACACAGCAACCATGCATGAAATCGTCTAGCTTACATTATGTGAAACATCATGACAGATTAACGTAATGAAATTTCTAGCCTTAAAATCCATATGTTTACTTGGCTTGAGAGCAAATCAAATCCTTTTTTCAGCTGGCACACACCCACCAGATGACTGCTAACACTAATCTTGATGTCTAACATCTTACTTGCAGGCCAAACTTGAATGTCTCTGCTTATAAGAACCATAGGTACGGATCTGCCACCCCTCTCTCTCTCTCTCACACACACACACTCTCACCTTCCTGTCTCCTAAGCAGAAACAGCACCATGTCTCATCACAGCCAAACTGCAGATTCAGAAGGAGAATACATCCAAGGTTTTTAAAATTTCCCTCCAAGAACCGGAATGCTCTTTCGATCCTTTGCCAACTTTTTCAGCACTCTGAAACCATCCTATCCCTAAGTAAATGCAGATTTCTTTTAAATAAAAGAAATTCCACTGAGAGAAAAAAAAATATGTTTGTGCTGTTGGGTGTGTTTTTCCTACTCTGTTCTATTAAGACAGTGAAAATATTGATTTGTTTCTGCTTCAGACCCTCTTAGGATTCTTCTGATCTCATTAAGCAGTGCTTCAGACTGCTAAGAATGAGTTGCAGGTCCAAGCTTCTGCATTAATCAGATACCTTAAAGCACAAATATAACAAGAACGAACAAACAAACATAAAAAAACCCCAACAAAACAAAAAAACAATAACAACAAACAAACCTAAATCAATATTCAAACTAATTGTTCTGTAAGTCAGAAATAACAAGGAGCAAGCCTCTGTCCTCATGGAACCTGTAGCCCTGGATTTCAGTACAGTTAAGTAGGACCTCAGAATTCCTGGCCCTAACTGTCACAAGTTTTGATGACAAGGATGATCTCTTTGATTAGAGAATACCAAGCGCCTGCCACCACAACCTCAGCAAATGCACCTTTACTTACCTCTGCGAGATGCCCAGTTGTCATCACGAGAATTTTTGATGCTAAAAACACAAAGAGAGACTTAGGAAACAAAAACCTAAACAAAATCAAGGAAGGAAGAGGAAAGAAGCAACTTTTCTGTGAGAACAGCCAGTAAAAGTGGCTGTTAATGCAGCTGTAGATCACTGGCTAACAGCCGAAACAGAAATTCATTTTGGGGATTTTGAAAAATTGATGGTTTTATCTTCTAACTCAAAATGTCTCCAGATATAGAATGAATTTAATCTAATTAGTCATTTGCCCATTCCAGACAGTACCTTATATATCTCCTTTATTCTAATACAAATTCACAGAGAGTTTCCTCGGGACTTCTTGGACAAAATTTTGTTGAAAGACCTAATTCAGAATAAAATTCTCAACGTTCCTCGCTTGCTGGAACAACTCCAGTTTTCCTTACTCTGCCACTATAATATAATGTGCAAACTGGACACGAGGCCAGTTTGCCCGGCTGCTGTAACTCCAGAGCAGCTTCCATGAGCAGAGATATAATAATTTTCTATCATAGTTCAAAGCAACTGGTATTGCAACTCTTCACAACCACAGTATTTTTTAAAAAAGAAAAAAGGTGTGTATTTAACCATACATTTAACAATATAGGCTGCTGCACAGGAGGACATGAAGTTTCTAGAAGTCTTTACAGCACACTCTTGGTGACTTTTCAACACCCCTAAGATCAATTGACTTTAAAGTTAGTCTAAATGCACTTTCTTTGTGACAAGAAAACCATAGCAACGTGATTAAGGCTGGCACACAATCCAGTGTTTTAATTCTCTTGGCAAAAACTTCTAAGTTCCAATTATAGAATTTCTTTTATTTTTTTTTAAGAGATTCTTAGGAAGGTCTGATTTCACTGTGTCTCAGGCATATGGTTTACAGAGCAGCTCAACGGGGAAGGAGTTACTTGGATACATGAATAAATGCTACATTAAATCACAGCCTTAAACAAAAACGGGGTGATGGGGCTATGTATGAGCAATTACGCTGTACAGGGAAAAGAATATACATCCCTACAGTGTACCTACAATGCCTGCCTACAGAACTGTCTCCCTGGTAATACTGGGTTAGTTTCTGGAAAGAAATAACTACCTCTCCTTGCTCCAAGGCAGCCACTTAAGAATTACAGGCTGCTGGATCTGTTCAGGATCATCAAGATCCTCCTGCTGTTCACTTCTTTGCAAAGCCTTCTCTACCACTGGACTAGACCTTACCAGTTTCACCTGTAATTCCTTAACACAACATTCAGGCTTTTGAAATTCCCCACTAAAAAAAAATTAAAATACTCTAACACAGAACCAGCCTGTGGTAAAAGTGCAAAATTTCTTTACCAAGCCACAACATGAGTAATCTAGTGAAATATGCTATATTTCCAAGTAAATTGAATGCAAAACATTAGGAAAGAGCCTGCAGGAAATAAAACGTGCAATATGGAATCTACATGACGTTCTACACCCTGAGCTTGCACACAGAATTATCACAGTGCCTGAACTGAAAGGCAGTTTAATGCCTGTAGCTTGCTCACTCTTCTTCTCTGCACCAAACTTTTTCTGCATGAATGGCCTTTGTGTGCCATCCTGTCCACCACAGGGTTTAAGGCAGATTTTTCTGCTAGAAAAGCTCAAATGAAAGCAATTCAAGATCAATTGTTCGCTCTGAAAGGAAGGTTACAACTGTCATTCTGATACCAACGTGTGTTGTGGTATCTTTCTTCCATAATGCAGGATGTGGTTTCCATAGAAATATCTTTTTACATCAGTACCTACAAGCCCTCCAATTATTCCCCTTTGGACACCTCATGCAATCCAATAAAATCTTTTCAGAGCAGGGAAATAACTAGGCTCAGCTACTACTTAATTACTTAGTGAGAAGAAAAAGGAAAGGACATTTAGTAAACAAAAGCTTTATTTAAAACAAAACATAAAATGGAGAACATGTGCTGCAAAAAATTTCATCCTACCTGAAGAAATTTCTCCAGTGTTATAAATTAAGAACAATCAATTACGGTGTTTAAGATCATACTGAATTTTGCTGATTTCTGAAATAGCAATTATGGTGTCGCTTTAAATTGTTTGGTAGTCTTGTCTCCATTTAAGTCCCCAGGACCTGCTCTTTTCTTGAGACCTTTATGTTGCCGAGCATTGCCTGCACCTTGTTCCAAGTCCTCCTCTTCAGGACCTTGTGAGTTTAGAGTCCTTGCTGCTGTTGTGTCATCTTTTTTCTCTGTGGCATCTCCTGCCTCTTTCCCAACCCCAGGAAAGCATTCAACACCCTGAAATTAGAGCCAAGACAGAAGGAACAGCAAATTATACACAAACAAGATAAACTGTGACTTGATCCTAATACCAAATGCCTCTGTCGACCATGGTCGCCATAAATATGCAAGGCAAGAAACTCAGCTGCATTGTTTGTATAGAACAGCTTCATTCCTGCTGCTCTGCCTGCCTTCCCAGAAGTGTCAGGGTAAGGAAAACTGGGAGCACAGAGAGCCTTGATCTGGCTGGGTGGGCTCTGAAGCCATGGCCACAGCACACAACAAGAGTGTGCACCACAGGGGCTGGAGCCGTCACAGCTCCCTCGGGACACTCAGGGCTGAAGGAAACAAACTGATTTAATTGTGTGGCAACTAAAATGTGCTGAGGAAACAACCCCTGCAGCTCTTTGTTTTGCTTCCACTCATCTCTCCTTTCTCTTTATTACTTGAAAAAGCTTCATTCTGTGAATTTGTTTTCTCAGATACATGGCTGAGGCTTCACTCAAACCTCACCGCATGTTTTAGGCCCCAGTCCTGCAAAAAGCTAAGCACAGTCAGATCTGCAGCTCAGCAGTGAGATAACGTAATTAGGACCATAAAGAGTTTGGCTTATTCATTCTAAAGTCACACTCAAGCCCCTGCACAGGAAAGACTACAGTGGAGTTCAAAAAGCCACTCCATATGGGAACCTTGGAATTCGCTGTATACCAGCTTGGTTACAGTTCCCTTATCTCAGTAAGGATGAAACCAAAACATTTACTGAAAACTACTCTGCATTCTTTAGCCTCTCAAACAATTACAGCTATAGAAATCAGCTATAAATATCATTTTTATATATGTGTATGTATATATATATATAAAATATAGCTGTGACTACCTACATAGATACATGAGTCAATAGCAAAACACACCGGTGGAAATCTCTCGTATTTACACCTCTCTACTTCACTAAAAAGGGAAAAGGCCACCAATGAAAAACAAAGTCATAAAATGGCATATTAGTCACTGTACCTTATTCATCTGGTCCATATCTGATTGTCTGGGTTTACTGGTTGGAGTCTTCTCCATACAAGAGCCCACTTCAGCCTCTGGAGAAATGGGGTGAATATTTTGCCCCAGAAAGAGATTAAAAAGATAAAAACATTATCATACTTCCATGACTATGTCCATTAAAAAAAAAAAAAGAAAACAAACAGAAAAAGCCACCTGACCGCTACTTTCAATCCCTCTTGCCTTGTTTTTGTTCATTAACTAAACCAGAGTGCCCCATGACATTACCACAAAAAACAAAGGTGAACAACTGTACTAGAAACAAAATGTCTGTGAGTCTTGAAAGCTGTGCTGAATATATAATCTGTTCACCTCTTACACCTGGAAAATCCATATCCCTTTCTTCTTTTCAGAGAATACAGGTACTCTGACCAATTCTGATAAACGATTATAAGCAACCATTTGAAATTTATTTTAATTCTTCTCAGCCTGCTTGGTTTTGCATAAGCTTCACATTTACATGCTTTATGTATATTACTAAACTACTTCAAAACAGCTTAGTTCACTGCCTGGTAGATTTAGCTACCACGATCAAACCACGTGAAATGATTTCTGTTCTTCCAATCAGCCCCAGAAGAGAAATGTCACCATGTTCCTGTTGCTGAGACTATTTGCTGAAACTAAATCTCCTACATTTTTCAAACAATAACAATTAATTCAGAATGAATGACTGCAGCTATGTGTGACATGCTAAAAAGCTTTATTTTTATAGATATATGTATATGTGCAGACAGAAATGTGTGTGTGTATGGATGCCTATGTATCTGTGCACATCCAAACTGAAGTATCAGCTGCAGGAAACAGAGTGCTGCAGTTTATATGAACTGCCACTAGATGCAGCCACACAACCTTACAAAATTGAAAATTCTGACCTCAGGATTACAGAAACCTGTTTTGGAATATCTCTGACTGTAGAATTCTTACAAGAACATTAATGGTATTCAATCCTGAGTACTGGTGTGGGAAAAAAATACATAATACGAGCAAAATATTCCATTTCTCTTCTCAGTAATTTTGTTCCAAAACACAGCACTGCAAATGTCAACAGGAATCTAACAAATCAGAGCAGAATCAGAGCAGAATAAGATTTGTCTGTTTTCACAGTTGTTGCCATAGATCCTGATTGGAGCTGACAATATTGAATTACATTGCGTTTTGCTTTCTGCATAACAGAGAAAGGCAGAATGAAGCCCTTGTTCCCAAGAGACCCCCCTAAAGATAGAATCATGGAATAGTTTGGATTGGAAGAGACCTTTAAAAGTCACCTAATCCAACCCCCAGCAATGAGCAGAGACATCTTCAACAAGACCAGGGTGCTCTAAGCCCCGTCCAACCTGGCCTTGGACACTTCCAGGGATGGGGCTGCCACAGCTTCTCTGGGCAGCCTGTACCAGGGCCTCAACACCCTCACAGTAAATTTTTTTTTCCTTATATCTAGCCTAAATCTATCCTCTTTTCGTTTAAAATCATTATCCCTTGTCCTACTGCAAGACGTCCAGCTAAAAACTTTATCCTCATCTTTTTTACTGTCCCCCTTTAGGTAGTGGAAAGCTGCAATCAAGGCAGTTCCCCAGCCTCATGTGTATTTTTTACTGACAGCAATTCTGGTGGAATGATATTTCCCCATTCTTTGGGTCATTCATCTGTTCTATTTGTTTTTCTAGAAGATGGCAAAAAGAAGAAAGAAAAAAGAAAGCATCCTCTCCCCCAGGATCTGCTGGTTTTTGATCTGATCATAGTTCTGTTCAGTTGCCATTAATAAACTTCACTTAGCAAGATTAAAGGCCAGAGCAACACCAGGTTTTGCTGGTTTAAAGCATGAGGAACACAGATATAATGGCTTCAGAGGAGCCCAGCCTAGGGCTAAAGTCTGACTTAACTCTCCTGTGGGTGCTGCAGACAAGATGAAACGTGGTGTCTCAACGGAAGGTTCCCGAGCCAAAACAGAGCAGGATGGATGTGGGAAGGCATGGGAGCAATTTGCTCTGGAGCACTTCTTGCTGCACTTCCAGAAAGAGACAATGTGTGCCCTTCTTTTGGAACCTAGTGCTTATCACAGCTTGTGTGCACGCAGCAGAGGGGCCTGTCTGGGTCCTCCAACCAGCTGAACAGATTACATCAGTGAGATCCCCATATGAACTGTCAAAAGGTTTCCCTACTCTGTTGCTATCTTTTGTGAAGTAGGCAGAATATGCTCCCAGCAAAAAGGATTTACCCTGCAGGAGAGTACTTGGAATCTTCCAAAACCCATAATGAAAACCTTTGTGTTTCCATCCAAGAATGGTATTGGCAGCAACTGAAGGTAATTAAACACACTGCCCATTGGCCATACAAATTTCTTCTCTGTAACAATTTCAGAGAAACAAACCCCCGTCTGTAACCCAGACAATGTGTTGTGCAACAGGAATTTTTTGGGCTAACTTCTACTCTGCTCTAAGTGCACTGCAACAGGAGTTACAGCCACTTTATGCCACAGCTGTGCTTTGTTCAAGATCTCTCAGATGCTCTGCGGTTCCATTTCATTACCTCATAATTTCTAAGAATTGTCCTGTTTACTGTGAAAAGATGAGGGAACTGGACTGCACACTCACCACCTCTCCATGATCACTACCTAACCCTTGATTACATTTCTTATCTTTAGAGAACTGTAACACAGGCAAGTTCACACTGTTTTAACTCACTTCCTGAAGGGGATGACTCCATCTGAATTTTTAACCAGATATTCACTCGCTGGCTCCAGTCTCCTGGTGCTTCCACCTCCCACAGCCGCTTCTGCTCGTCAGGATGAGCCTGCAGGAATTTCTGGCAAACTGAATAGGAGAAAACAAGGGGTAAAAGTATGAATGAGTGAAACGTACAGCAGAAGAGGGAGCGTGTTCTATCCCAGAAACTCTCTCAGACCTACTTTCACCAGTTCCTTTGGAAATCTTTCTTTTCCCTTCTCATCTTCCTCCTCTTTGTTTCGGCTGGGACTTTGAGTAAAAGTCTGGGTGGAATAGCCTAAACAGTCACAAGTGAATCCTGTCCATCTGCTTCAGTCTAGATTATTTCCTTGTGAGTGCAGAAATAAAGGACTTGAAATTATTTGCGGAGCACCTTCTTCTGGCACTGCAGCACAGAACAACATCCAGACACTCAGCAGGTTTCAGACTAACAGCAGTGTGAGTTTTTTTACTCTCACTACTCTGAAAGGAAAGATGTTCCTCTATCTTTCAGCTTTAACCATTCAGAATGCTACTCTAATTTCTGTTTATAAAGAAAAGCTCTGCTTTGGGCCAAAACCTCCCTCCTTTTCACTATTGTTACCCTATGCCCCATTGCTAAGTTCATTTATTTCTTTGGATGGGGAAAAAAAGAAACAGGAAGAACCAACAGAAAAATTACAGGACACCTGTGACAGATGTACAATCACCTTTAAAAACCATACTGTCACAGATTCGTATCACTGTCAGTACACACTGACCATCCATAAAATTTGGATAAGCAATCAAATCTAGGTCTGCTTATGTTATCAAACTGAAGTATGTTCTATGTATTGGTATGCTTAGGATGTGTGCAGTGTCAAGCGGAGGCACATGCTGTAGAACAAACTGTTCAAAACATTTAAATGGGATTTTAAAACTTCCCCTCACCACCACCCTATCAGTTGCATCAACTGCACTAAGATAGCAGTCTGTAAACAACAAAATTACTGTCTGACACTGTCCACTGTAGTTCATCATACTACAGAATGGGTAATTCATCTTCAGCATTCAGTTGAGTTTAACAATGGGATGTCAAAACAAAAACCCTAATTCTGGTATGTAAACATTTGCCTTACAGTAATGAGCAGATCGTGGACATCAGTTTTATCCAAGGATATCTAGACTAAATTAAACATTCCAATAAAAGCTACTAAAACTAACATATCTACCAGAATCCAGGTATCTGCCAAACAGCTTTTTACTTCCTTTTAGGCCTCTACAGCAGCTTAAATACCATGTCCATGTTAAATAAACTGTCCACAGCTTCAGAGATTTCAGTACAGAGATTTAGAGTAAAAGGCTGCATTCATTTGTCAAAGTATGAAAATGTGGTTCCAATGAAATTAAAAACAGACGGTGACTTCCACATGCTCAAAATTTAACTTACAGTACTGGTATTTTTATAAAAGAAAACCTAATTAAAACACGATGCAAGTCAAATTCATTCACTATTAGCTCTAAACTTAATTGAGACAAAAGCACAGTCTTCCAATATATTGCTAGTGTTAACACATAAGAAATGCAGCTTTCTCATCCAGGGTGTCTAAAGCCCCGATGTCTGCCAAAGGAAAAATGGATATTACTGGCAGAAGAGAAGGAATGCTGTCAACACTATTCCCTCCTGAATTTAGAAGTAGCAGTACCTGCTCGGATGCCTTTGTACACATTCAGTGGCACATAATAACCAACAGAAAGAACAGATGTGGCCAAAATTTTGTTGATATTTATTAGGAAATAGCTGGAAAGCTGTAAGTCAATCAAAACATCTCCCCAAAAATGACGGTGAAGATTGCACCACACAGAGAGCAACCTGAGAAAAAAATACTTTTCTAAAGAAGACAATTTTATAAATAATGTGAGCATAGATATTTTCTGTGAATTTTATTAACAAAACCAGAGCTTTGACCTGAAGACAGAGAAGATATAAGACTACTTTGTGATCTTTTAAAAGTGACAAATGTTCAAACACAGTTGATACAAAACAAGTACTGATGTAACTGGATAACCGAGTAGAGCCTGAGTATTTGGCTTATTAAATGTAATTTCTTAAAAATGCAGTATCTACCAGAGTATTATGTACATAGTGTGGGCTTGACAAGAGCTTATGATTATTTTCCCTCTGGTGTCAAATAAAACGTGTAAGTCCCAGTCTAGGGCAGTGATATAGTTCTAAGAGAGAACAGTTCTAGGAACACAAAATGTCAAACAGGCACTACAAGTTTTGGGCTTCTCATTGTCTTACATAAATATTAGCCTACCTTTCCACAGGAAATTCCAGATGTCTCTGGAAAAGTAACCAGTTGCAGGCTAACAACAGTTCAGACAAGGGCACTGAACTCTTACACAGTGAAGACAATCTTACCAAGACCATATTGAAAACTATGCATTATACATGACCCTTACCTAACGTGTCCACATCAAACGGTTTACCTTGATACATGGCAGCAGAAACAGGGCAGCTGATCCCCAAGGCATCCTCAGCCAGGAAAGACTGACAGAAATCATGCAACATTTTCATCCCTAGGCCACCTCTTCTGTACTTTCTCCGGACGAATATAGTATCCAAAACTGGCAGCAGGTAACACTGACTGGTTGTACCATCACACAAGCTCCCTGAAAACAGACAGGGAAAAATACACCCATTTGCAAACAAAATTAGTATTGCTGCACTAACTGCTCTGGGATTTCAGCCACACACACTGCCCTGGTACCTTTCCATAGGCTGTGAGGATGATCCCAGCTGAAGTGTATTTGCATAGACAGTAAAACACTTTCCAAGAGAATGATTTGTGCCATGAAATGGAGAGGACCTGCCTAACATGTGGCTGACAGATCTTACTGGAGTATTTTCCAGACTCTGATTCTTCATAGTCACACCATCTTGGTACACAGGCAGTGTATACAGGAAAGCTCACTGAAAAGATGTAAAGGGTCTATAACCGAAGAGAGGTAAATATTCTGAATGTAATGTCAGTATATTCCGTTACATAAACAACGGAGTGGTGCATTTTAAGAAAGCACTGTAAGAGCTCCTTTGTAAGTCACTCAATTTCTACTGAGTGATAATTTATCACACATGTAGGTGCTTCTAGTCCATCACTTGAACTACCGCTATCATTGCTAAACCAGGGGTTTCACTCAAGGACAGTCCTTGCTAACAAACACATTAAGTCAGTTAACTGAAATCACGGGGTCATAATGCTCTACATGTGGACAAAATACAGACTCAAGTATAAGCCTCCAAACTATTAAAACTAGTTCTCAGTGAAAATTGTCCAAAAAAACCCCAAAACACAGAACCAAGGGATTTATTTTGAAATCAGAAATGGTAAACTCAAACTGGAGTCAAGAGAGAATTGATTAAGAACAGACATTCAGCATCCAAAATGTTGATGTTCACCCTAACCAACCTGGGGTCCTACTGCTACACTTCCATTCAGTGCAGAATACCATAAAAACAGAACTTCAAACTACTTTACTGCATAAGCACTCAGCCCTGAAATGAATGACCAAGATCAGTTCACCAACCACCTACATATAGGATAAAGTCCCCACAGAAAAATCTCGCTGATTTATTTTTAGAAAATACTTATGAAGATTTTATGCTGCTTCTGAGTACACAGTAGGTTAAATACAAATGGATAGATGGATAGCCGAGCCTTCATAACAGAAAAATGGTTATATTTTCATATTTTGTTGCTTAAAGCTCATCAAGACTTTCTTGGTTTTCTTTCTTACTACTTCCTAGTGGACCTGACTCAGTCTAGTTTTCAGCGCCTTGAGACATGAAGCTTTCATCACTTCACTAAGACCTATTTCACAGTTTCACCTATCTCCTAGTGAATGGCTGTTCCTGAATTCCAATATAAGACTTTTACTTACCAGATCCATTTTTTGTCACATTCCCACTGTCTCAAACTGGGGTCTATTTCTGCTCCTTCAGTTGGTGTCCAGCACCTTTTCTGTCTCTCAATACTAGACAGGTCTGACTTTTACTACTCTCCTTTCTAGAATGCCAATTAAGCATGGCATACATGACTGTTTTTAATTCTACACCCTGATTTGTCAAGGTTGGAGCTCATCATTTAGCAAGAATCCACACAGACTGAGCCATACAGTAAGAGTATGTAGCTACATAACCATCCA
>WEIT01012473.1:0-33343 GCA_013389985.1 Dryoscopus gambensis | reverse complement strand
GTACTCCTGAAAAGTATTTTGCTCGGTTGCACTTCCCTTTTCCTTTCTCTGCATTCTTTAATCTTTGACAAGTTACTACTCTGTATCACTAATCCCCATTAAGAACAAGACAAAACAACAGCAACAAGAAAGCCCTAAGCAAAGCTTTTGAAGTACACTGGTGTATTTTGTATGGTAAAATGTGCATAATCTCTATTAAGATCTGTTATACAAGCTACATTGAGGTATAATATAAATATTTTATGAGAGATGCATGCAGTTTTCATTGTCCCAGCTAAATTTCTAGCCCTCTAAAATGCAACTCAAGCACAAGCATGTTGGGTTAGTCAAGAAGAGAAAATTTACATTCTCTGTTTCGCTTCCTGAATGTCATTCCCATCCCCTTTTTCGTCAGTTATTAAAATGCACAAAGCCTCTTCTGCCAGCCCACTTATCCCCTGCCACATTGAATCAGCATATCCACAACAAGTGTTTCCTCTGTGCTTGGAGCTGTCACAGATGGACTGGAAGAGCTGCTTTCTGGTGATTCCGTGCAGCAGGGGACACATGCTCCAATGACAGCAGTGGTGCACAATTAAGATCGGCTAAAAGAGCACAAAGGAAGTTGTAGTGCAGAGTGAAAAGCTGCAGAACCCTTAGCTGTAACTCACTCAGGGCTTTCCAATTCTCTTTGCAATAAGGCAAAAAGGCAAGTTAATAAAGCACTGAATATTTTTGTAAGGCAAACTAGTGGCCTATTTTTATATAGGCTTATGAAATATCAATGGACTAAGGCTGACTTCTATATGAAAAATGTTCTTAGAGAGAATTTGTGGAACTCAAATGATGAATTGTCTTGGGTTTGCCATTCTTTAGTAAAGATTTAAAAAACACAACCCCAGTTTCCTTGATCATTTTAGTACCTTAAAAAGAGAAATGTTCCCAAGGGATCTTTGCTGAGGAGGAGGTTGTACTGTGAGTCCCCGTGTACTGCCATGCTAATCAGTAGTTATGAGTGATTGCTATAACTAATCCATAAGATATAGGACTGAAGAATGGACAGTGTTTCAAAACTTTTTTCTGCATTTTCCAGGAGGGGAGCAGCCCTTCCACTTGGATATGATTGGCTTATTCCAACCTTTGCTTAGTGCTGTTTCTCCCTAATTCTATCTGGGCATGAAACCCACCACATTACCTGATGTGTGATGCTGCCTCTCCTCCTCAGCCCTGCAACACCACTGTAACAGCCACGTGCTTGCCTGGTAAAATAAATAGCTCTAATGACCTCCCCAGCAGCCCCTGCAGACTCTGGAACCCTTCTCCATTTTCAAGGTCACAACTCTGCTTTAGGTTGATAAATTCATGAATTAATAATACTAAGCACTTTTCATCCAGGAGTGTCAAAGGTGAGAAACCATTGTTAGTTCCATTTTTATCAAGGAGGAAATTGAGCTGTAGAAGTGACATGTACAAGATGGTTTTGGAAGCCAGTGGTAGCTCCAGGAAAAGAACATAATTTTGTGCACTCAGCTTGCATTGTAGCCACTGCATCACAGAGCTTCGTGGTGCCCTTTGTGCAACAGCACAGTCTTATTAAAGTTGAGATTTAAGTTCCATAAGAGTCAGGAAATTAAACTCTGCCATGCAGTGTGTTCATTGTACATTTTTATTGGACAAGGCTTATACATTACCCGGTGATCATCCTTCTGACAAAGGATAGATTTCAGAGAACCTTACACTAGCAAGTGATGCACACTTCTTTGTTTGCTCTGTCTTATTTGTGTAATACCATAACTGCAGGCAAGACAACATACATTTTGTTATTCTAATTTTCAGGACTGTACTAATCAGAGCCGCTCTATTACTTTGTCTTTTTAAAAATTACTTTATCAAATACTTAAAATAAAAATAAGTGTCTTAAACACTTTTCTGGGATAGTCCAAAAATTATTCAGACACTTTGGAGCTCTCATGGAACATGAGAAAAGTAATGGGAACGTATCCAGGATGAAGGCCATCCCCTTCTGGAAGAGATCTCTTGTTATGCTTAGTTTTGACATTCCTTGAAAAAATGTTTTATTCAGCAAGGATGTTCTGTCTGTTCCTACCAGCCCCATTTCCCCAAAGGATCTCCTGACTGTCTATTATAATTCTTGTTTCACTCACAAAACCCTTTCTTGAAATGAGTACTTCTAACAAGAACCTCTATTCATGTAAGCACTCCAGAAAATCCTCTAGATGGTTAAGAGGAGATGCTGAAGAAACACTCAGAACTGTCAAAGCAAAGCTTTTATCTGCCAGAAAATTCTGGGAGAGTTATTCTTGACAAACACTGAATGCTCTGCCAGGCACATCAGCTACTATTTAGCCATTTAACAAGTGAAATAGCTTCAGGTACAGTCCTATGCAGAATATACAGGTAGTCCATTAACCCGGGGCCTGAGAGAGGCAGGCTGGTTATTTGACATGCCCTGGACAGGTCAGTTTTATTGTTAAAAACCTGAAATTGCTTCTAGGAACAAACTGTAATGTTATATTGTATTTATAAAAACTGGTTTAAGTTTAAATTAAGCATTAATTTTTCAAACAGATTCTTTTTGCAAAATACATGTTACAATAGCAGTGGTTCTACCCATACTGATTTAATGACAGGATTATTTTTTTCCTTATCTTAAGCTTTTTTTTCTCAATTTCAGCAATATTTTCACTAAAATACTTCTGTGCTGTCTCTGCTGCCTCGGACTGTGCCATTTGTAAATTTTTTTTGGAAGAGAACAGAGGAAGGAAAGTCTAAGAAACACACTGTAATGGCAGTATAGGGGCTGAAGACTAGTGGCAGCAATACAGCCTGGAGGAGTGAAAGGTGGTGTTTACCTGTGTAGCCAGTGCAGCTCATTCACTGGCAGCTTCTCCACAGCCACCAGACTGCTCAGATCCTGAGTTTTAGACACTCTGACCCTGTCTGTAGGAGAACTGGGTCAGCTTTGATTTTGCAGAAGTGTTTTCAGTCCATACCACCTATTAGTCCCTGGAGGACAGGCCTTGTTGCTTGCCTAGGGTGGCACTTTCAGCCTTTTCTGTTTACTGGATTTGGCGTTTAGAATTTCTACTACTCTGTAAATTTAAATGACAATTATTTCTCTGTATAAATATTTACCTTTCTACAAACAATTTCTTTTTTCCTCTCCCTGCTCCTAAGGGCAGATTCTTCTAATTTCCTGTTAAAGATTCCAAAAAATATAGTTTAGCAAAGTGGCAATTTCCTATGTTAACAAACAGGACAACTACCACTAGAGGGCTTGAATAGGGACCCAAACCTTACCTCTATTGCACCTTATGCAACGTGAAGTAATTTAATGGAAAATGTAGTTGCCCATTTTCCTTTAAATTTGAAAGACAGNTTGTTTGTTTGTTTTAAATTAAATCAAAGTTCAGCATAATAAGTCACATAAGTGATTTGCTTGCTTAAAGTTCTGCTGAAAAGGAGACAGAAATTTTCCAAGATAACACTCGGAAAATTAAAGCTTCTTTTAATTGTGAAGACCAACCATTACTCTTTAAAGTCAGTTTGCAGCCTGGTCCTTTAAATGCCTTTGAGGTGACTGTGTTTAAGGGCAGAAAGTCCTGTATGGCACTTGGCAGTGCTGAGCCAAGGGGACCCAGGGGCCGGGGTGCTCATGTGCACCAGACTTCACCATGGCTCAAACACTAATCCAAAGCAACAAAGTTTCCCCCGGGTCTAACGACTAAAATTCATTTAATAATACTTAGCACTTACCACTTTGGGTACATCTTCAAAGAGCTGAACTAATAGCAGCTAATTTAATCTTCAAACAAGCTGAGTGAGGAGCGTTATCATCGCTGCTTAACTGGGGGTAGAGCAGAGGAATGGCACTGCAGAGAAACACAAACCAACGCCTCCACCCAGCTGCTTTGTGCCTCACTAAGAGGAAAGGTTTTTGGTGGATTTAATCCTTACCGGTATTTCGGGGTGGCTGCTGACTCTTCCCAAATCCTAAAAAGCTAGTATTTTAAAATCTAAGGGTAAAATCAAGGTTACAAGAGGGAGGGGGGAGAGGCAGGGAAAGAAAAAGCAAAAGGGAAAAGTATGTTTCTATGGGCCTGGAAACACATTCCCTGGTATAGGAGATGTATAAACTGTCAAGGAGGAGAGATGTTTCCGTTCCTTCTCCCCAGAGCTGTGGTCCTCAGGGGCCCTATTTACCCTCCTCTACATTATGTTAAAAGGGGAACAAAGCATGTTGAGCTGGGCACCTTCAGCAGCCTGCTCTGCCGTGGGATTTCTTCTATGGGAATACCCTGAGGTGGCTTAGGGAGGTAAAACATAGTACTGTAAAATGGGAATAATGCCAGAAACAGAGGAGTTAACAGGGACATGGAAGGGCAACCTGTAAAGGAAGAGTGTAGTTGTTTCTAAATAAAAGATGAGTTCTGGCTGGAAGCTTATTTGATTTAATGAAGTCATTGACAGGTCTTTATGTAAAAACCATCAGAAATATAGAGATCTGAGCTCACAGAAAGAGGGGTTTGATGAATTTCTAAAGTTTGTATTCAGCCTTCTCTGAAGTCTGCAATAGGTATGAATTAATAGCCAGATCCAAAATTAGTAAACTCAAGGCTTATGCTCAGGTTCTCAGGTTTAAGTACACATCCACTAATGTCATCTTCAGAAAGAGACACAGTGAATAATTGGTTTTCTGCCATTGCAAATCCAAAACCAAGCATGAAAACACAGAATTTAAATACTTATGTGTGTGTGTGTAACATATATCTATTTATATGTATAAAATTAACACTAGTTTTAAGCAAACAATCCAGTTGCAATCCAGTTTAAAATTACTAACACCTGGTTTTTCACAAACACACTTCTACATATTAATATATTTAAGTGTCAGTTTCTGCAGGAATTGCAAGAATGCTTAGGTCAAGTGAGATGGTTTGTTTAAGGATTCTAGTATTTTTAAGTATTTTATTTTTTAACAAAACTTCAGGGCACTTGAAAGAAAAGATATTTTGAATTAGAGAATTAGATCATCTTGCTTTAGGAATGGAAAATAGCTTTTTTATTTTTTAGTAATTTTATTATTAATATTATTATTCAAATATGGGGGTGGGGTTTTTTTAAATTAGTAGCTTATTGCCTAGATTTTTATACAAAAGAGAGCAGCTATATTTCTTTATAATGCTGGTCAGTTTGCCATGTTTTTCACACTTCAACACCTTGGCTGCAGCCCCGAATCCTCCCTGGCAATGACTGGTCCAGTGGAGCAACAATTCGTCCTGTCAGCCAAGTCAATATTTCTGCATCGTGTGTTGGTTGTTTCCTCTGTGCACCTCCTGCCACTGTTTCCTCTCAATTCAGAGCTTCAGGAGATTGAGATCCAGAGCAGTTACCGGATTCCACAGCTTAGGGCACATGATAATGAAAAACACAAATTGCCTTCATCTCTTCCTCTTGCAGATCACTTTTATGATGATTCCACTGCATGAGCACTCCCTGCAATGCTCAAAATGCTGCACACCACTGTAGCAGTATATTTTTATTTAAGCTGGCTCATTTTCTTGGCCTTGCTCTTGTCATGGATCCAACTCAGGTGAAAATGAAAAGTGATAAAATGCAGCATTAGCAATTGCTTTCGAAGATAGGTACAGGGCAGAAATTCTGGGTGCCTTAGGCAGGTAAGCAGTAATAGGTTACCTGCCTAAGGCATTCACTCAAAGAGCAGGGATGGTCCCTTCTATGTCTGCAACAAAAACATTTTGGA
Source organism: Dryoscopus gambensis (assembly GCA_013389985.1). Lineage (NCBI taxonomy): Eukaryota > Metazoa > Chordata > Aves > Passeriformes > Malaconotidae > Dryoscopus > Dryoscopus gambensis. The sequence goes on along the minus strand of WEIT01012473.1, from coordinate 27,579 downwards.
AGAGGAAGAGGTGTAACGTGATCAGAGTGCCCAGAAACATATTCATTGCTCTGCTTTGTCTTTGTAAATCTTTCCAATGTTCAGCAGGACAGCTGTGCTGTAGCTGCTAGCTATTAGGGCTGCACACTGCTTTTCAGATTTACAGCTGTGTGCTTGTCATTTCCAGATGCAGTTTTACTAAGACAGTCACTCAGGAAACGTTGTGAGAAGCAGCAGGTTTCCAGTAAAACATGCCCATAAACACCACGGTTGCTGGCAAAATAAGACTTACACCCAGATGCTTTAGGAGAAAAACAGTCTATTCTTTGTTCACTTTTACCCGGAGGGTTCAGCTCAGTTCCATAAATATGTACAATGGAGCAGCCCATCCAGCTCGGCTGGTGGATGGGACATGCAATTCCCCATCTCAGACGCTTCTGCTATTCCTGTTGCATGGATCTGTACAAGGATTCTGTCTGAGGCAAATAAATCAGAAAGCTGTTTCAATCAAAACTCAGACTGTGGGCTATGTGGTTATTTTTGTTCTCAGCTCAGCTGTGGCTTGTTGAAAACTGGACTTCAGCTGAGAAATTCAAGAATCCAGAGAGTGGAATGCACAAAACTCCTGCTGGTTCTGAGTTATCCCAACAATACCCATTCCTAGTTCCATCAGACTCTGGAAACAGCAGAGTGCAGCACAAAGATTGCAAAGATTTAATTGGCACTTGACAAAGGATAAGCAAGGGGAGGACGGGCTGCGCAGGCATTGCTGTCCTGCTGCTGTTGGATGAAAGCACTAACCAGAATCGGGGACTTTTTGTATGCTGCATTTTACAAATTAAGATTACAACTGTGACTGGTAACAATTGATCATTGACAGTTTTTTCTCATTTGTTTCTCCTAACTTTGCTTCTTGAGGAAGAGAACTTCCTCAATCAGTTTTCACTTAGGTGGCAAGCAGCATCACATGAAGATTAGGAACTGTATGTATCTGTGTTGATATTTGCCACCTGGTAATGAGGGGAAGGGTTTGTAGTCTGCTTAAACTCAGATGGGAGCCAGGCACCCACCAAGCTGCTCTCTCAATCCCCTCCTCAGTTGGACAGGGGAGAGAAACTGTAACAAATTTCTCCTGGGCTGAAATAAGGACCGGGAGAGATCCCTCACCAGTTACCATCATGGGCAAAACAAACTCAACTCAGGTAAAAAATTAATTGAATTTATTATCAATCAAATCAGAGTAGGCTAATAGAAAAAACCCAAATCTTATAGCGCCTTCCCTCCAAACCTCCCCATTTCCTCTGCCTCCTCCCTGGCAGTGACGCAGGGGGATGGGAACGGACATTTTGGTCAGTTCATCACACATTGTTTTGTCCACTGCTTCCTCCTCAGGGGGAGGACTCCTCCCACACTTTCCCTGCTCCAGCATGCAGTCTCTCCCATGGGAGAGAGTTCTCCATGAACTTCTCCAGCAAAAGCCCATCCCACAGGCTGCAGTTCTTCATGAACTGCTCCACTCTGGGTCCCTTCCACAGGGTGCAGTCCTTTAGGAACAGAATGCTCCACTTGGGTCTCCCACATGGTCACAAGTCCTGCGAGCAAAACTGAGCCAGAGCGGTCACCCCATGGAGTCACAGCCTATTAGGGCATCACCCCGCCCCAGTGTGGGCTCCTCCACAGGCTGCAGGTGGATCTCTGCTCCCCACGGACCTCCAAGGGCTGCAGTGGCACAGCTGCTTCTCTTTGGGCTGCACCTCAGGCTGCAGAAAAATCCCAGCTCCGCTGCCTGGACAACCTCCTGTCCCTCCTTCTGCACTGACCTGGGGGTCTGCAGGACTTTTGCTCTCCCACACCCTCACTCCTCTCCCCAGGTGTAGCTGTGCAGGTTTTTCCCTTTCCTTAATACCCTATCCCAGAGGTGCTGCCACTGTCACTGAGGGGCTCAGCCTTGGCCAGCAGTGGATCTGTCTTGTGCTCTTTTGGAAGGAGGAAGCTTCTGGCACCTCCTCAGAGAATTCACCCCTGTGGCCCCCCTGCTTCCCAAACCTTGCCATGAAAACCCAATACAACGGCATAGCATAAACAGAGCACTTTATCTTTCTCTCCCATCTCTCTGATGGAGCAGGGCATTTATTTTTCTGGCAAATGTTGTGTTTTCTTTTTAGCCTGTGTACCCCCTCTGTACCATAGAAATCATTTCCTTATAGCTGTTTTTACAGTGCAGGGTAAAAGTTGATGTATTCATTACCAAGGATCCCCAGGCATTTTTTTGTGCAACTTATAGAGATGTACTGAATGAAAGATATCCACTGCCAGCCTGTCAGCCCGAGCATGGGACTGTGCAGTCCTGCTCAGCAACTGCGTTGTCTTGCGACTCCTGCCTGTTCTCCAGTGGCTTTGGAAAAAAGCAGAGGGGACTTGAGAGCCAAAACAATAGTGACAAATTGAAATGTAGAAGAGGTACTGCAGAGCTCATCCTGCCCCTGCACACATGGCGCAGAGTGATCTCTACTCCTCGGGATCCTCACTCATTTTGTAGAATGTTTCATTTCAGAAGACACGCAAGGCAAAGAAGCAGCTCCTTCTCTTTGCTGTGCAGCTAATTAAAATGTAGGAGATGGTACTAGCAACATGTCAATAATGCTGTAATGTACAAATTTTGTACCTACTACACGTTGACCAGAGCTGACACTTCGTGTAGGGGAAAAACATGTATTACCCTGAGGATGAAAAGAGAAAAAATGTTGACATAAACTGCCTAGAAGTGTGAGCTGAGAAAGTTATTCCCAGCCATTGTCAGATTCTTTTCCTAAAGGATGACGAGCCTCATCACAAATGGAAATCTCCATTACATTAGTAGCTCTGTTTGTGATCTGGCTTCTTTCACTCTTTCTGCATGGAAATGCTACCCCTATGAATGTTTTTACTTCTTTCCCACTTTATTTTTTCAGGTGTGCCTTGAGATTGGCAAGCCAGTGCAAAAAATACCAAACTCTGGAAATTTCAAAAATAGGAATTTTTTGCAGTCTATAATAGAAAAATATTTATTTATACATTTTAATAAAATTTTTGCAGGGTTTTAGGATTGTCTTCTTCATTTTTTTCTTTCTGTGTCTTTCCATTTTTTTGTCACTGGGCACTGAGTTTCAGACTAGTAAGGCTTCATTGCATTTCCATCTCGATTTTAGATTTCAGTTTTACTTTTTATTCCAATTTCCTTCTCTTGTTCTTTTTTCTTATTAGTAAAGTCCAAACCTGTGACTTCTTTAGAATATTTATTTATTTTTGGAAGTTTTCATTCCTTTGTACCGCTTCAACAGCTATAAGTCAAGAGATTTCAGTCTAGTCTCACATTGTTTTTTGTCACGTCTCTTGTCCCATTACTGTCCAGTGAGAATTCCAGCAAGAGCATTCCTTGAGCCGATAAGAGTTCTCAGCTTTTGTACCAACTCCTAATTTTCTCCAAGGTGTTGTGGTCTAGCACAGCTTTGGCAATGGGGTCCTCCACAGATGGCCACAGGAGCAGTTGTGAGCTGGGCTCTGGATGTTCCTGGGCGTTAATGAAGCTTCAGGCTCCCTCAGGTTCTCTGACCTGGCTTGTACAGCTTCAGCACAAGCAAACCACACCCTGAGACACATGCAGTGGAGAAAAAGGTAAAGAAATGGAATTAATTGAAAAAGGTAATTAATGCAAACAACAAGAAGAAGAATTGTTGGAATTGCCTGCTTGCACTGAGTGAGAAGTTTCATTCTATCAGCAGAGAGTGCATCCAGGTCAAAGTTAAAAATAGTAAGATAAATGTTTACTTTGAGTGAGTGTGAATAGCAAGGAAAATGTTTTAGTGAAGATTCTCTAGAACCGCCTTTCAAAATAGACCAAGTTCTGAACCTCTGTATAGACTCTCGAGTTAGATGAGACAGGGTCAACAGGATGTCTCTTGAATCATTAATTGAGGTATATGCTTAGAGTTGATTAGGCAGTTAAAGGTCAGTGAGAGAAAGGTGATTCTTTGCCTCTTTGCTGTTTTCGGGGATTGTGTTGATTACACCATGTAGGCAGGGAAGGGTGAAGCACAGTGGTTAGGTCACCTTAACGAGGGCAAATAAAATGTGTTTCTTCCAAAGAGGTGGAGAACCTTTTTAATTACACATTTGTGGGACACTATTACTTTTTTATACGTTATTTTTATTGTGGTTGTTTTCCCAGGAATCTCCATTTAACAGAGGGATGTTTTATGTGGTGTGTTCTGGTTTCATGCATGGAGGCAGACATTTTTATTTTTTTATTTTTCTTCTCAGGAGCAAGGAGTATATATGACATGTATATTTATACCTGCTCTTTTAGACACACTGTTTTTGTCGCTCAAAAATAACAGAAATAGCAGCTTTCCGTATACACCATTTCCCACAAAGTACATGAAACATGACTTCTGGGGGGATCTGTTTGGTTGTGCTTTGTAGTTTCATATGTCTGCACTCTGCACTAAAAAGGTCTATAAAAATGCCTTCATCGTTAATAAATGAACCTTTGTCATAGAAAAAGGTCTAAAACAAAAAACTCTCCAAGTGGCATCCTACTGTCTCCATGCATCCACTGTATTTTGAAAGTAAATTAGAAAATTTGGGAATTTTGTAAAGGTTTTGAAAATCTTTCACGTCCTTGAATTTTCATTGTAAAATAATCTAGACTAGAGTTGGAGAGGAGTTGAAAGGGGTTGAAACCTGAAGACCAAATGCTTGATCACTACAGATACCTGTCCATCTTCTGGAAGGAGCAGCTTCCCAAAGAGGCTCCCTGGGGGATGTATGTGGATGTTTGAAAAACAAGCAAGCAGGCAGCTACATCTGCATTTGACGATTTAATAAGAACAAATGGGTGTGTTAAATGTTATCAGGACTTCATGTTCAGATGCTAGGAGGGTGTCTTGGTGAGACAGTGGGAGTTTTCATTCCAGCTTCTGGAGTTGCATTTCTAAACCTTTTCTTTCAAAGCAGAACTGCCATGGAGGAGCTAATGCCCTTATTTAATATAATAATGCTGTGATTAATATATCCTGTCAGTGTGTGGGAAACCTGAATTCAATTTCCTCATCTGCCTGAGGGATTTGAACTCCAGACCACACAAAGTGACCTGATCAGCAAGCTATGCTATTTTGTGGGTGAAGAAGACTCTCTTCATACTTTCTAAGTCATCCAAACAACACGCAAAGCCATCTGAGGGAGGCTGATTGCTCTGTTATCTGGTAGTTGGAGTTCAGAAAACACAGGGCACTGAACACAGCTGCTCCTATTCTGAGCAGTGCCTCTACCAGGAGCTGGCTCTCCAAGGTGCCTGTGCCAGCCCTGTGCTTATGGACTGTGAACCAGTGGGTATTTTCTGAGAATTTGTATCTGGGCTCTGCAGATCCAGCATATGAATGTGTTCCCAGTCACTAATCCCACACAAGTGTGTCAGGCTTCTCCCTGCTGTCTGAAAACGTCCAGAAGCTTTGGGGAGCAGGACATCCCAAACATCCAAAAGGATGAGGCAACCATGGGTTGCAAATTTGTTGTGGCCATAGGAATCCGCCCACAGCTTTTTGTAGGTTCAAGGCAAGAACCTCTCTCAGCCGAAGGAAAGGCTGAAATTTCTTGACCAGGTTGATGAGTTTGCAGGGCAATACCATGCTTGGCTGATTGCATTGGGTATGGTTGCCTACTATTCCAGCTCACAGTTATAACTGTTACATTTTATTGGCCCCTTAGTTATTTTCATTCCCAGTGCCACTACAGCTCTGAAACCAATTGTGGACGTGTGTAGGTCAAGGGGAAGGAAAATTAAGGGTCATCTTAAGTTTATACAGTGGTGCTTTTTCATTTTCTATAAAACTAACTACATTTAGGCTCCCTGTCGGGTAAGCCTTTTTTCCCTTGTCTGTTATTTTCAAAGAAGAGAGTGCATATGACAGTCTGAGAATAGCACCAGCCTGAACACAGATGGTAGGGATTACACCACACTGAGCCTTGACCTTCAAAAGCTCTCCATTCCTTTTCAAGGTTTCTCTTCTTTGACAGGTGTACTGGCTTTTGTCAATTACTTTCATTAATGCATTTTTTTCATTATGATCAATTACCTGTGGTTTAGATCGTGTCTCAAAATTACAGCAAGGCAGGTTCCAAACTGAAAAGCTGAAACTGTTTTCCACATTTTTCCCCTTTCTGTTGCCCCAAAGTACTCTGAAGCTCTCAAAGATTTAACTCATAATGGAAAAATATCACCCAGTTTCTGCTCATTTCCATTAAGCTCTCGGTCTGTGAGATTCTGGCTGGAGCACAAGGCTAAACCTCACAGAACAGGTTTGCAGGGGACTGTATTTAAAAGATACTATTTTCTGAGATGTTGAAAATTATTAAAAAATTAAATATGGGAACAGAAGTTAAGCACTGACTTTATAATGTGGAAGGAAACTTTTCACAGGCCAGACAGAGCCATTCCTGTAATGTATTGGTACCAGAGTGTAAATATCAAATGGAAATCAGTTATTTCAGGCCAAGGTAATTGAAGTACATTGTGTCCACTGGTACAGACGAAAACAGGATTCAGCCTTTTCTTCCTCAGAGATACTGGCAAAAAGGACAGAAATCCAGATTCTTATTGCCAACCTCATGCCCTGACCAGCCAGAGCCACAGCAGTCTTCAGGACTGGGCTGCTGATAGAACAGATTCTCTTGGGAGTTTGGTTTTCCTCTGCTGTTTTCAGGCTAGCTGAAAACATCACAAATGCTTCTCCTTAACATCTCACGGTGATGTCTGTGACTGTAAGAGTGGTGGGAATCAATGACCAGTCAGTAGGATAGGGAGAGTTTCTCCCACTGTTCAGCATCTCACCAAAAAAGCGTGGTTTGAATTTATTTCCGACAGATGTTCAAATTTCTGTGGTAACAGTCTGTCTGTTCCAAACCTGAAGCTATCTTCTCAGGACACGTATAATGAGGAATCAGACCATACCAGTTTATGCAATAAAGCAAAATGAAACTCTCCGTCCCCTCAGGTCTCTCACGTGGCCTCCTGGCTCTCTGCAGCTGGAATGAGGGGCAGAAAGGCTGGGCTGGGTTTGACCTGCCTGTGCATTTTGCCCTTTATTCACAGCATCAGAGCTGCAAAAAGGCTGCACGTGGTTTGGCCTGGCTCCTCTTGCTCAAGTGACTGCCAGTGGATGGGTTCTCAAGGGCAACAAAGATGAAGGGAAGAAGGACTGAAATGTTTTTCTGGCTCAGTGCCTCCTTTCACACAGTGCTGAAACTGGAGGGACGATCTAGTCCCAAACCAAACCTTAAAAGGTGCTAACATACAGAACAGCCAGAGGGATAGCAACTCCTCAGAGTACACAAGGGAGACAAGCAATTAATGCTCATTAATATTAGGAAGAGTTACTGTGTAAATCCTCTGTTTCCTGGACCAAGTAAAAGAAAGTCTAAAACCATAATAAATCTGTCTCAAATTTAGTAATATTTATTCCAACTGCAATATAATCACTAGAATAACATTGTGGTGCTGTAAAACCTGTTGAAATATAGTGTTACATCATCACCGCTATTTGTTACTATAATTTTATCCAATAAATTATGGTACAATCCATGTCTTGGGATTAAAACGACAGATTTAATATGACATTTTTAGTCTGCATAATGCTCGTGGTTCAGGACAATAAGAGTTTTTATCTAAAGTAAATAGGTGATAAAAAAAGCCACATGAGATTGGCTTTCATTTTAAAACTTCATTAAAAAGGGATTTGTCATTATCACTAAATATGAGAGGGAAAAATATCCAAATCTGAAATGCTCCATAAATTGACTCCACTTTTACCACACAACTTCTAATTTGAAAGTTACTTAACAAACAAATGGTACTAATTTTCTGTAAAAATCTCAATCACATTGAAAATGAGCTATTCACTTTGAAAGCTGCGAGCTACCTAAAAGGTAAAGACAATTACAGAGTAGAGGGGTTTTTTTGTTTGTTTCAACACTGAAATGAAAATGATTTTCAGACTCCTCAGATTCCAGTAAATGTAACTTAGATCTCTCATGAGTACTCTGAAGTGAATAATGGAGGAACTAAGCCAAATATGTGCAGGATTTTGGGTTTTTTTAGTTGGTTGGTTGATTTTTTTGTGGGAGGTTTTTGACAAATAATATGAGAGTAGTAGCCTATAGTACATTCCGGAAACTGAGAAATAATTTGCTCAGGTGGAATCTTCCAAGTATTGGATACAGTACCTACACTGTGTCTTATCTGCAGGTTTAGCAGATGTTTTAGCAGTAACAGGAAGTATTTATTTTAAACAAAAAGGTTTTGGAAAAGAGAGGATAACGTGAATTTCTTCTATATATACCACCCCTTTTAAAAGGTGCTGGAATATTTTACACATTAAAACCCTGGACATAAATTCATCACTGAAATGATGCATCTGAGGCTGCACAAACCCTAATTTGCATCCTTCCTTTACATGACAATGACTCCAGAAAGAGTCAGCCTTTATTTGTATGAGGTGCTTACAGACACTCAGGAAAACCTGACCAGTGGCTGCTGAGGTTACAGAATACAAAAAAATCCACAGGGTCTCTGAGAAATAGTCTGGGAACAGCAAGTGAGAGTTCCTGACATGGATTCTGGGTATTTATGGGTTATTGTTCCATTCCTCAGCAAAAGATCCTCTGTCAAAACACTCCAGCAAGAAATTGCAGTAATACAATGATACAAATGAAAGTAGTTCCTTAATAATAATTTAGGGGTTTTTTTCACACTTCTTATCAGTGAATTCTCATAAAAGTAGTACTACTATGGGTGGTAAAAAATTATCTGAAATAGCTAATATTTATGTTGTGGGCTTGTGCTTATGAAATTATTTGATTATTAATGATACTCTGTAGAAAAAAACCCCATACTAGATAAAAAAATAAAATGTAAAAGGACCAAAAGCTTTGTCTAAATTATGTAAAATGACTTATCAGAAATATTATTATTCACTGCTGAAAGTGTATCTAATTTGAAAATGTGTTTCACAAACTGCCCCACTCCAAAAAAGTTAAGGAAAAGCTTTTAGCAATTTTTTTTTCTTTTGTGATATGTACTTTCATTTGATTAAAAACCTGTGACTTTTTCCTCTGTTTTGTTTTTTTTTTTCAAAGAGGAACATTCTATATCACTAGTTAATATTTTATGATTGTGTTCTGAAATCACCTTTTTCCCTTGCTGATTTGAACTTAAATTTGGAAAATCCCTTGGGCATCTCTTTATTGCTGCCATGAAAAATATGGGAGAAAGAGGAAGACAGAGCAGACGTCAGTGGACTACATCAAATGTTTGCTTAATGCTAAGTTTGTGCTTAAATTATGCTGATATAAGCCTGACAGAGATTAATTCCAGCAGAAAACTAAAAAATCATCAATTAAAAATGTGAATAAATTATGTGGTTTATCAGATCAGATCAGATTGAGATGAGCATGAGTATCTCTGAAAGGTACATTCCACAAGAATTTGTAGGAGTAAAATTTGCACAAGAGTTTTAGAACTGCTCTACTTAATTGGAGAACAATTAATTCAGGTCCAAAATGGAAATTTATTGAAAACTTAGGTTCAGGTCATATTTATAAGCACTCGGCAGGAATGTACAGATCTTAAGATCTGCCTAAACATGCTATTGCTGTGAGAAATTAACCCAAAACTTGGTGCACACTTTGTTCTTTAACTCAATGCTTTGTTCTTTAATTGGTAAGCTCTTAAACATATAATATGTCAAATTAAAGTAAAATAATCTGTTATTTTTCATATTAATGGCATAATTGCATTGCACCACTATAAAACTGCTTCCAGTCTAATTATGTCTAGGCAGAGATTACTGGTAATTAATATAAGAAATAATTTTGACTACAACTAGCAATAATTGCTTTCTTGAAGACTTTTCTAAAACCTTTGAGTAATTTTGTTACTTCTACATACAGCATTGCAACAGTTCTTTAGCAATTAGCAATTAATTACCTAAAGAAATAAGTAATTAATTGCTACATGGAATTGCATGTTTGAAACAGAAGGAGAACAGGGGATATGTTTGTTTTTAGAAATGTTGGTGAATGGCTCCTTTGGTCAATGGCTCCACACTGGGGAGTGTAAGAGGCTTGGGGTGCACACTCACGCCCTGATGGCTGGGAGCAGGAATGTCATCCAAAGGGAAAGCGGGCCAAGAAATTCCTGTTTCACTTAAAAGATGATCAGTGCTGTGAAATAATTTGGGGACCTCTGGTATACTGTATTATCTCAGGGCACGGCACATTAAAATATGAGCCTGTGAATGTCTGTCATTTAAAAGCCCATCTAGTACCATGTTTTAGACCCATCTTATCAGTAAATCTCTTTTTTTAAAGATACATGACCTAAAATTTAAAAGTAAAATTTAATTTCCTCTCCTTACCAAATACTATGCCTCAGTACCCGGCTCATGTTTCAAGATCCATTTCACTAAGGAATCATTTTCATCTTCTGTACTCTGCGAGGCCTCTTTATGTCAGATATTTATCCATGTTTCATGTTTTTGCCTGACCTTATCTTCCCACAAAGGCTGAGATACCAATTGCTGTTGCTGCTGCCACTCGTGTCTATCCATTCCCTAAAGTCTTTGTGACCTATTAATCAAAGAGGGAAAAATTTCACAACACTGGGAAAGAAGGACCACTTAAAGTAAGGGAAACTTAGGTAAAATAAATTAATTTCAGAAATCCTGAATCTCTCTCTGAAATGAAATTTCTGGTGCTCTGTAATAGATGTACAAGACAATAGCATAAGTTAATACATCCCTTATAAAGCACCACAAGCCTCTTTCTCCAGCATGTCAGCTGGGAATCATTCAGAGATGTTTATAAAGTGAACTAAAATCTGTTTTTTCTTTCTTTTTCTCTAAAATTTAAGTTTTATGGTTTTGTAACACCACTGACTTTACTGGACACGGGGATGTTTCAAAAAAGCTTTATTTTGGAACCTTTGGATTTTGCGCTCCCAAACTTAAGCCAGCATGTATCATCTTGTTATTGTTAATATTATTATTAAGCTAAACAAATCTAAAATGGATCTCAAGTTTCTCAACAAACACTAGAATCAGAAAATCAAAATGTTCTTTTCCAAGCATCCTACAAATTTTGAGCAAAATACCCAGGATATAAAAGAGTAAAACTCATAATCCTTTTTCACTCTGTTGTTCTATTAATGTAATAAGCCAAAAATATCCTCTACATACTAAAAAGAATAAGTATATTCTGAATCCCAGCCTAAAGGTTTAACAGATACTGTTTCAGATGTTATTTCTGTGGAAACTGGGTCCAAGTTATAATGAGTATGATTCCAGAAAGCGTTCCTCAAGCTGTACTTGCAGGCTTGGGTTTAAGAACAAACCTTCTTTGGGAATTTATTATTGCATTGCTCATTAAACAACATCCCATAGTTTTATTTCACTGGCTTGTGACATACGAAAATCAGACAAGGATTAGCTGACTGTAATGCCAAATATATGAGAACAATCCCTTTGTACCTGACAGCAAATTGCAAACAGCAGCTCTGGTTCTATGAGTTCATACTTCACAAGTGCTGAAATATTCAACAGCTTATTAAGAGTTGATACTTATTGTTTCCTCTTATAGAAAATGCAACATTCCTCCAAATAGTTGAAGTGACATCAAGAGGTGTGTGTTCTGAAAAGAAAAATGTTGGGAATTTCGAAGTGGCCTTGTTAAATTAATAAACACAAGTAATGAGCTAATGGAAGCCCTACAGTTCCGATAGACATGCACATATCAACATTCATACACCCACCAGCTTTGTGCAGTCCACATTTTAGCACTCAGTACAGGAATACTCGATGCTTTGTACTCACAGCAATGTTTGGAAGAGGTTCTTAATAACTATGTAGCATCATTTACCTCGTGACTTGTGCAAGAGGGTTTTGCACAGGGTGAAAAATACTGTACAATTTAAGGAAAGGTAATACAATCAAATCAGCCGCAATGATTTACAAGATAATCTAATAATCTAGAAGTCATATATCTTATATGTAAAGGTAATAAATGCTAAAATTGTGGTGAGAAGAAGCTTCATTTCTAGCATTAGCTCATGGTCAGAGCTGAAGAAAAGTAATGTCTTTCCCCCAAAAAAGGAAAGATATTTTAGAAAGATAGAACTTATTAATTTTGATTTGTTCTTCTTTAATTTTTAAGAAAATTGGTGTTGCTGTAATGGACAAAGACAAGGAAAAAGGGGGCTTTTTTGTGAATATCAGCACGAAGCATGCAAAAATTTATCATTTATGTAAAGCTTTGACAGAGAGTTATGCAAACATGTGGAGAATTCTACTTCTTTTTTGAAGATATCATATGGCTGCCCATGGGCCGGGCTTCACAGAGAGCCCTTGCAAAAAAACGTGCAAAGGCAGAAACACTTTGTTTCTGTTCAAGCTATCAAAATTTAGTGGAGTTGAACCCTTCAGGAGAGAGTCCTGCCAGCTTCCAGGACCGCACTCCGAGCAGTGCAATGCTGCTGAGCACGGCTGATAAGCCACATCAGAAACCTTCCTGGCAATGTTGCTTTTCTGGGGAGATTCTGCTTCATGTACATTCGCTATCTTACAACACCTGCACCTCGTGCTACTATGCTGCCATTTGTGCTTAGGTGAAAAGAGGGAATTTGTTTCTGAGGGAGAAAAGACGTACGCTGTGTTTTCAGTCAGAGACTGGGCCATAAATTTTTCCACTACTACAGATGCTTTTTGCCTCAGTGTGGATGTTAGAAAGCTATGAAACGCTCATGTAATGGGATGCACAAACAATGTAATATGGGAACTTTTCTTTATTTGACAGTCATTTACTCAAAACTTCCACTGAACAGGACTGCAGAAACATTTGAAAGATTTTTTAATGAAGCAATGTATCATTACAGTACTTTTTCCTTCTTTGCTTCATGTAGTTTAGCTAAAAACTGTTTAACGACTGCTTTAGAAAGAGAAATTCAATGTTACAAGTTGAAATGAAGCCAAAGTGTGCCCTTGCTTACAGGCCTCACTGTCACATGAACAATACCAGGCACCTGTTGCCATGAGCTGTTTATATTCATTGTGTTTATTTTGTTTTTAATATCAGAGGCAAATTTGCTGCTTCATTTTATAATAAATCAGGAAATTTGTTCACACAGTTTAAATGTGAGTATTGCAAAGGGTGATCTGCTGTGTTCTTCCTAACTCTCAGATGTTTATATTCGTGGACAGGTGGATATTTCTTCCTCCTTTGTCTGAAGAGGAGAATTACATAAAGAATCCATCCCGTTTTAAGGAGTTGGTTAAGGTTCCTAACATTCAGTTCAGGAAGGAGCTCTCCCTGCTCCCCCCCAATATCACTGGAGGGAATATTTTGTTCTCCTCATCCCGCTAGATCCATTATCATTAGTTAGAGCAGGTAAGCAGATGTGCAGGTTGCATAAATGCAGGACAACATTTGTAAAGGGAAATACAGACCGGAATATCCCATTCTTATTAATTTGCACACACGTTAGGCTTGTCCAAACACATTAGGTGTAATCGCCTCCCTTCCTAAAGATCTCTGAGGCATAGTGGGGTAGACCATAACGTCAGGAGAGGAGGGAATTGCCACAGCAGCTGTTATCAGGCAAATGACTCAGCTGAAAAGTTTGCACAGGCCTCTTGCCTCCTCTCACAGCCCTCTACAAAGTGCAGCCCTCAGCTCCACGCTGATTGCTGGTCCTGGGTGAGCTACAAACATTGCTTGGGTGTGATTAAACTTTGGCACTGAGCAGTGGCTGAACGTAAGGCCAGGCTCCTTGGCTGTTGTATTTCTGTTCAGCAGGACCAGGACTATTTTGAATGGCTGCTGAGCTGACACCAGGCACTCCATAGCACACTGCAAAGGATCATTCTTTGGGGCAAATCCAGAACAGTTATAATGCAGCTTTTGGGCTCAGTCTGACTTTGCACTTGTGTCAAAGCAATTAAATTTAGGCCACTTGTGGTGTTTAAAAAAGGATCACATCTGGGTAACCACAATAAATTAAATGGCAAGGCAATTTTCAATCTCAGGTGTAGAGAAAAGGTTCTTATATTCCTTTAGGTACTAATTTGAAAAGGGAGGCATTAATATAAGTTTTGAGAATGGAATGCCAGGAACGCCATGTAGCCATACAATTAGGGAGTTATTTAGTCAGATGAGGCTGGTCTGACATTAGAAATTTGACTGATTTGTTGAATTCCAGTTTTTCCACATTCAGGACAACCTGTTTATAGTGACCAAAGGTCTCTGTAAACCTTTCCTTTGGGTATCCTGGCACTGTTGTCCCTTGATCCATATTAATCACTTGGATTAGATCTATTTCAGCTGCTTTATAGGCCAACATCTCACAGTTCTAAAGGTATTGAAGTGAACTGGTGCACAAGTGAAGCCCTCTTGTCTACAGGGAGTTTGGAGAATGCCTGGGAATGAAAAACCCTAAGGTCAATAATTACAGCCTAGGGAGGGTAGGTCCAGTTCACCCAGCCACTGGGGAAAGGGACTGTTTAAGGAAAGTGGAAAATCTCCTCAACACAAAGCAGCAGCATTGGCTCTCTCATTAATTTGTATTAACATTACCAACTTCAGCAGCAGAAATCATTATCTAGGCTGATAAGTAATTAAGAGAGGAGTCCTGAATATATATGTAACCCACTAGAGGAGATTATTTTGTAGTGAGATGGACTCAGCCAGGATGGTTTAGATGCAGACAGCACAATAGTTGGATTTGTACTTTTTTCACTTTAATTTTCCCCCCATTCACAATCTTTGCTTGGTTTGCTTTGCTGCTTTTTCCTTTTCTTTTGGAAGCCCAGAGATTGAGTAATGTCAGTGTGTTTTCTCATTGAAGACTAACAAGATAGAGATGATTCCTTTTATTTGTTTGTTCCTCATAAAAAACCCCCACAATTCTTTCTCTGAATCACAGACTAATTACTAATTGTAAAATCTCTTTATCAGGAGTATCCCAGACTTTTTAGACAAGGTACCTGTTTGATTTTGTAAACACACAACAGGGAAAGGCTTGTTTTCACTCTGGTGACCTTCTGTTGTCCCAAGATCAGTAGGGACTTCTGTTTTAAAACACGCATAGCTTGCTACTATTTTGTAGTTTCTTGCTTCCATTCTTTTATCAAAAGTTTCACAGTGTTTGGTATTTCTCCTCAAGTCCCATTTCCTTGGGTAATGTGATTATGTGAGACTCTTGGGTGTCATTTAAGAAAAATTAATTTCTTTTTCTTTTAGCTTAACAGAAAAGTATAAAAACATGACCCAAGTGCATTCTAAAAGCTGGAAAGCCAAAAGCAATTAAAAAGAACACACAGTTTATTATTTTAAAAAAATAAGGTTTTCTAAATGTAATATTCATTATTTTGGAAGGACAAGACCATGTTTTTCAACACCTGGGACAATCAGCTCAACATGGCTGTTGCATGGCCATGGCCGTGGAGTCTTGCAGTGTTATATGTGCAGAAATAGCTTTTGAATTAACAGATGGTGGCCTTTTGTGTTTGTCTGTTTTCTTAGCTTCCTGTATAAGAAATCAGTTATTTCTGTTTGTTGAGGGAAATGATGCAATTTCTTTGCAATTGTAAAATTAAAATCCCTAAAAGCAATGATGAGCTTTTTACAGTATTAGCAAACTCTTTCTAAATTCTGAGATACTAAGCTGGCAGGCAATAAATCAAAATTAGCAATTAAATTAACATAATTTTTTTAAGTTTCTTTAAATTCATAGGGGAAATAATAATGAGTATTCACTAATAGCTTTTCATATTTCTGCTTTATCTGTCCTTGAAAGGACATCTGCCTTTTCAAGGCAGATAAGGCCTACCTACAGACTTTTCCTCACCTATGCATAATAAATATGATGAAAATAGGATGAAAATAGCCCTCTCCTGAGTCCTGTGGACTACTTTAGTAACAGATATTTTGGACTGAATCTGGAGGCAGTGTCCTCAAATAAGTACAGATATCAGAATGAGATAACCAGGATGCAATAATTAATTTCGGAAAAAAACCCCTTCATCTTAATTCCTTTGTAAAGTGCCAAAGCATCAATTCAAATTATTTGTGGTTAAGGTTGTTATCTTTATTTCAGTAGTATATGAAGCTAGTCAAATATTCAGTTTCATAACCATGTCAAAGTGCAGACTTCAGTCCTAACTTAAACCATCATGGCCATCTGCAATAAAAATCATTCTCACTTTGCTTTGCAAAACCATTGTTAAGCTTGTAGACTAAACATTCAACCACTGCAAGCAGTCAGCAGCTTTATTACTTCTCCTGCAGAGGCATCCTGGATTCAATTTGTCTAAATACATCAAAGTATTTTAATTTTGAAGTACCCCAAGCATTTTGGAAAGTTTAAAGGCTATTTGTCCTCTGAAATGTTTGAATGTAAACTCAGATGAAAATTGTCTTGATTATTTTTTTCCAGTCTAAATGACGGTCACATTCCTGTTCTGAAAAGCCCCTGAAGCTCCAATATACAGTTTCCCCTGCCTTTTTCCCCCCAAGTAATTATAAGTGAGCCAGTTTTAAGTTACGTGGTCAGATTGGCTTCCTTCATTCTGAGACTCCTCTATTTCTGTAGAGTTCAATGAATTAAACACTTACTAAGCCATCAATTTGTCTCAACTTCTCTTCAAGCTCTTTTTTTCCCCTTTCACTAACACTAGATTGCAAATAAATACACAGTCAATTGATCCATCAGGATAAGATTGCATGTAGCTAGTTCTGGGCTAAAAATGACAGGAATGTCTGAACTGGCTGAACAGAATTCAGCAAGCACAAAACTAGGCAACATATGGGTATCTGGCCAAAACAGCCACAAAATAATTTTATCTGAAAATACATTAACTAGTTTGAGATATTTGAAAAATCATACAAATTTGGTAAAATATTTGGTATTATGGCCATTAATTCACTGACAGTTTTATTTGTTTTTTTTAAAGTTTCAAAAGTTATGTGAAATACAGGCACGTGTATAACCAAAAGTTTATTTTGGTCATTATATGTAGTATTAAGTCAATGCCTGGATGGACTTCCTGATAGCCCCTTTGTCCATTAAAAACTCCTCTACAATCATAAAATTCTCATGCTTACAGGCAGAAGTTTTTGCAACCCAGTGTGCTGTTTGGATATTAGAAATATATATGCATTCAACTTATAAAATCACTGAGCTGAAAAGGCCTTGTGAGTTCAGCTCAGTCCATTCCCCATGCCCAGAACAGGATCACCTAAGCCCTTGTCATTCCTACCAATGTTACTCCTGATGTTTGTCAAAAAAAACACATCGGCAGGATCAGGGTATCCCCACTAAAATTGTCTGTCCCAGCGAGTCCCTCCATCTAAATGGGAAATTTCTTCTCCTAACCTGAATTCTTCTAAAATGTAAGCTCTGTCATTTTTAGTTCTATTAATTAACAACACAAATAACAAGCTATAAGCTTCCTTTTCCCTGTATCTTTCTTTGTACTTGAAGACCATTGTTACGTTTCCTGTCATCCCTTTCCTCTATATTGTCAGCCCCCTGCTTGACCAGTCATTATTTGCAGATCATGGGTTACAGCACTTGGTTTGCACATGGTTACGGCACTGTTTCCTCTGCATACCAGTTTTTAGACTCCCTCTACCCTGTCTGTCTCTCTTGGATGTATCGCCCAGAGCTGAAGCTCCAGGGGAAGGACACAGGGATACCTCTGCAGATATGACAGACTGACTTGTGCTTGGTGCTCTTTGTCTTACAAGGGATGCCAGAGCAGTATGGATAATTCTGCAGCCTACAGTCACTTAAACAACCGGAAATTCCTAAATATGTCAGTCCTAATTGGGGACAAAGGACCTGATTCATTGGGAAATCCACACTTCTGTCTTATGTGCCTTAGAATGAAAACTTCTATAAACGTGAAGTCCCACTTGCGTAAATTTTGTTTTTGTTATTGTTGGTTTTTAAGAAGAAAAGAACAGGCTATTTAAAATTGCTCTGCCATTTTTCCTCCCAGGCTGGTGACCTGTATGGCTGCATACTCTTTCAGTCCCACAATATCAGTTACCACAAAATTACAGAGTTTTGAGAAGAAAAATGTAGCACAATAAGTTAAAGGATGTTTAAATATAGTCCTTATTTTATAACTTGGGCACTATATTCCCATTTTCAAACTGCCAATGAACCGCTGGGAATTTTCTTTTTCTTGCTGATCCTCCTTAAGACCTCTATGAATAGCAGAGAAAACAACTTCACTGCAATAAAAATGGGGTAGTTTTCCTTTTTCAAAACTGAGGCATTGGGTAAAATAAAGGTCATTGCAACAACCTTTGAAACAACAGAAAGAGTAATTTTCCCCCCTTTTGCTTTTTTACTGCTGGTTTTCAATGCAATGTGAAAAATCATTTTTAAGTTTGCCCATCTGTTTTACATAAAACCTTAGCTGACCTTACACAAAGTGAAACAAATGCACAAAAAGCTTTGCTGTTGGGCTCTTGCCAGTAGGAGGGAGCAAAAAAGAAAAGAATATGTAAAGTTAGATCCTGCTCTGGTGTAAATTAGCCCAGTTCCAGTGGGGACTTAGGTTGATTTATACTAGCAGAGGCCAAGGCTTGTATTTCTTATAAAAGCCAGACTTGTTAGACTCAGCCCTGCTACCACTGAAGCACTTGGAGCTTTGCTATCGATTGTTGTGGGGAGAAGGACCATCAGTGATGGAGCCACGTTTAGTGCAGATAAACAACACACCCAGCCATGCAGTGGATGTGGCATTCAGCAACTTGAGGAGAAAGGTTTCAGTGTGAGAAACTGAGATTGTGGAAGGTGTGAAGTGGGGCTTGAGCTGCGCCCTGACTTTGTACAGCCACTGTACCCACTGAGGTCAGGCACATCTCCAAGCTAAGGAGAGTCTCTGACGCCAGACTTGAGGCAAAGAGATGCTCACGCATCGTGGTGGGGCTCCTGTCCTGCTGCCTTTCTCCTGTTAGCCTAACCTGGGTCATGCAGTGTCATTATATGGAGCAAAAGTGGGTCCTGAGGCAAGGAGAGCGTGCCAGGTATGGAATTAGGCAAAGCATGCAGAAGCAGAGCACACCAGGAGAGAAACACCATCTTTAAACCCTCACACATCTTACCCTGCACTTCCATAACGCTTCTGTTAATGTGTCTAAGGGGGAGCCATGCCCATTATATCACAACTCCAATCTAATATGATTAATGAGTATAAAGCAAGGTTCAAGCTTTTAATTAAAAAGGCAATCATAAGTTACTGAACAGTGAAGGTCTAGCTAAGTTTCTCAGAAGTAGGTTATTTAATAGAATGAGATGGCCCAAAGAGGCAATGGGCCAAAAATCTCTCCTCAGTCCTATTTTGTATTCAGGTACTGACTTTGATTTATAGCAGAGAGCAGAACTGGATCTATACAGAAATGAACACATATAAATGTGTATTACAGCGTGCACATATGGTGATGCCTAAATTTAAAGATTGCCTAAACTTTCCATTAATAGCCATTTTTTCCTGTTGCTTGTTAAGTTGCCATACTTCTCAGAATGAAAATGCTTTGTAGGATAACTGCCACACTTTAAACATTTTCTTGTGTGTAAAAGAAACTCTAAGAAATGTTTTGAAAAGGTCAAGAGAAGACTTTAGGATAGACTCTCTATAGGCTCTAGACTTTTGACATGTGGATTGAAAGTGGTTGCTGTGTACTTATCAGAGATCTGCCTCTTTTTATTTTCTTATTGAAAACAGTCCAAATTTGACCATGTCATGGATTTCAGTTCACCCATGTCTAATAAAGACTTGACAGAGGTTGACGTATTCTGTAATTTTATCATTTTATGTTTCAATTAACTTAAAATGAAATTTACAGTATAGCTTATTTCATACATTTTTCTCTGGCCTCTGAACAGAGTATCCTCTGTCTACCTTTACAAGAATGAAATAAGATGGAATATTTGCAATGAATAGCCAGGGGTTTTTTTAGAAAAAAAAAATTACTTAAATCATCTACATTCTCAAACACAAATAATATACTATGAGGCATATGAATGCAATTATTTTACCTGAATGAATTGTCCATCAAATACAATATCTTATTGACCAAGAATGACAAGAAATGTGAGCAAAACACCCAAACAATGATTGTATTCTAGAGAAGCTTAATTTTGGGGGCAATTAGTAGTTGTCTTCTCAGTGCACCTGCAGATTTCATATTCTTACCCATTTCTATTCTATCTAAAATAACTGTATTAATCATGAAAAGGGAAAACAACTGACATCAAATGCCTTTCACTTTGTTTAGAATGATGAAACTAATGTGTAAATGAATCAACACTGAGTGGAATGCTCAGCTTTCTCTTTTTCTTTTTGTTTTATTGTACTATTTAAAGTGGATTAAAGTCACTAATTTCTGTATTGAAAACACTGAAGCAATCAGAAAACAGTGGCTGGAGGAGCAGAATACATGACAAGAGTTAAGAGTTGAAATCACTCACATTTAGGGGCATTTTTCACATAGGAACACATTTTCCCAGAAATGTTTATGTCAAGCGAAGAAATCATTCACCTAGAAAAAAGTCACGTGTGGTAGAAGCAATGAGAACAGGAATATATCTATATCTATATCATCTATATCTATGTCTATTCAATCTATATCATGTATATCTAGATCTATATCTATCTCTATCTATATCTATATATCTTCTTCCTATAAGGAAGGAGAAAATGCAGAGGGTTTTTGTCACCTACCAGATTTTGGGAGCCTTTTTTGAAAATTTCACATTTGCTCACCCAATTCAGCCAGAGGTTTTTGGTTCTCTTAGCAAAAGGAGTAAACATTTGAGAAAAGAAATGGTTTCTAGAACCACGGAATGGTCAGCCTGTCTTTCTAACCTGCCTGGGGCAGGTAACCTGCACAGCTGGGTCTTTTTCAGACACATCTAATGCCGCGTGCCAGCAGGCATCCAAAGGCATTCCAGCTTCTCTCCCAAATTAGAGGACGAGCCTATAAAAGCTGCCTGTAGCAATAGTTACAGGGCTGGCAGCAGCAAATTGCTGAACAGCCGGGGGAGGCTGTTCCTGAAAAGGACAAAGCTGTTCTGGGGTAGCTGCTGCCCCACGGAGGGGCAGGGATTGTCGTCTCCTGCTAAATTTGTCCCCCAGCGCGAGCCGAGATTTACAGTTTGCTTCAGCCTTTGTGTGAGCTGATGCAGCTCTGACCAGATGATTCCTTAGGAAAGGATTCCTGCCGGGCCGTTCTGGCTGGCAGCCAAGCCCTGCTCCTCTGGCTGTCTGTCTGTCTGTCTGAAGTCTTTGGGAACGGCTCTTGCTACGCAGCCGCAGCAGCTTTTCCCATATATTCCTCTTGTGCTCCAGAGTGGTTTTGTGGTTTGGGGTGAGAAGAAGCAGAAAACATAAAAAGCCAGCAGCTCTGGAACTGCTCTCTAACAGCATTTAGGTGTTTGATAATATTTACTCAACCATTCTTTGCTATCTGTTATTTGTTTCCCCATAAAAATAATAAATAACCAGAGTGATAAATTGCACTCCTGAATTATTACATAGGACCTCCAGGTATGATAAAGTTTTGATTATAGTATTTCAGAAAATAGCATTTCAGAAAATACCATTTGGAGGAGGTTTGTTCCCCTCTTAGACCAATTCGGGTCTCTGAATTGACAAAGCATTTAACAATCCATTTTGGCAGCATTTTGATACTCTCTTTTGTTGTTGTTGTTGTTTTAAAGGAAAGTTAAAGATCTAATCAAATAAATTTTATTTAACTTAGGTGATGCACAAGCCACTCCATCTCTGCAGTGGCAAAGGGGGAACACCGTACTCAGAGAAAATTTGTTGTATAATTTCTCTGTATCTCATCACCTCCACAGTTTTCTCTTTGTTCCCAATTTACTAAGGGGGTACAAGAACAGCAACATGTTGCAATTTCACAGCCAATCTCAGCTTATTCAGCTGTAGTAGGTAGAGTTCTTTTTTTTTTTTCTTACTAAATTCTTATCCAACTCCTTGGAAAAACATAGTTTAATACACCTTTAGCAGAATACCTCTAGGCTGTGTCAGTAGGATGCACGATCCAGTCACCCCGAGTGACTCCTCTCTCAAAGTATTTGGGCTGTGTTGTATCATCTGTTGCATTAGTGCTGCCCTGGTTCTTCTGGACAATTTAATTTGCTAAACTAATTGAATTCTCCTATAAATATGTGAGTAATCAAATTCTTAAGGAAGGATTGTTCCAAGTGTAGCAGATCTTGCAGCAGATACCAAAATTTCACAGACACATTTCACAGAAATTGCAAATACTACACTAAATTAGACTGCTGTGCACACATTTGGTCACTGAATGAAACATGATGTACCGACAGATATTCTCTGGCCGTTCTCAGGTAAAGGTAATTCACAGATTCCATCACTGGCTGAACTCGAAAATTATTTAAGTGTCATATGAATATACAAAAAAAAAAGGAAATAATGGCAATAATTTTCCTGTTATTTTTGTCCATCTTTCTGATGAGGAGCTGAGAATTCTCCCTTAGTAGCTTTGATCTTAGCTACAAAATTTGGGTCTCTGGAATACAGACAGCAAAAAGCTGCTGAAGTATGCAGATGAGTTGAATCCCTGTGGCCTCTACAGGTGTCCCTGTGAGGCAGATGAATCTGACTAAAGGTAAAATAACAGAAAAATCAAAACCCTAGTGTAAATGAAAGAGATTTCTATTTGTTGAGCCAAGATTTGCTTAAACTGCAAGCTGCAGTGCTTTAAAAGCATGCTGAGATGGAGCAAGGCGCTATTTTTTTAAGTGCTGTAGGGCATTCTTCCAGTCATTTGAGGAGAATGCACTACATAGTCTAAAAAAGGAATATTGTATCCATTCTTGTAATGCAGGTTCATTAAGCATCAGATTGATTTATTGTATTGTTTTCTTTATAAATTATTTTCATTATGTTTTATCACAGTACATGACTACTGCCCTAAGGGAATATGCAGGAATGAGCTGAATGGCAAGTGTAATAGACTGTTTTAATTAAAATAGTGTAATGCATATTTCAGCGCTATTAACAGAAACAAAATTGATTTTGTTTTCTGAGTAATTGAATATATTAAGGCTCAGGTGCTGTTTTTCTATTGTTTAACCCTCCTAGTTCAACTTCATTCGATGCTTTGAGGAGGAATTCCTGGGGAAGAGGAAAACATAAACAGGAATTTCAACAGTGAAACCCCCCTGACCCTTTCCAGTGTCTTTGAGTGAGCTCCAGACAGTGAGGACACCGATCCACAACAGAGAAAAGCCCATTATTCCTCTGCACATTTTAACCTGATGTTCTGTGGAGACAGCAGTTGCTTGCCTCCATAATTCCATTAGTTAATGAACACTTGAGGAATTTGTCCGTCATAAGAAAGACCCTTTAAAATTACAGTCAATCAATGACACCTACTCTTCTAAGTGGCTTTCTTTTCCCCTTTTTCTCTTGATTTATATTGGCTATGAGTCTTTTTTATTTCCTTTACCCTTCAGATACCAAAAGTTTACCTTTTAGCAAGAAGATGTATTGTGCCAGATGGTGACAGACACAGGCAAAATCAGGTAAATGACTTCTGAGCAGAAAAGTCAGATGAAAACAACCAACCAGCCTAGAAAATGAACAGAGAGATGGCTTACATGACCCATCTGTCCTTGAAAAGAACCATTTTGCCTAATGATTTTTGTCTACCAAACCCTAATTAACAGAACCTGCCCCCTTTTCATCAATTGAATTTTTACTGGAAACTGCTACTTTGCAATAAATATTATAATTTATTTCTGATTCAGCTATTGTGGTCCCCTGGATTTTTATCACTTGTCAGGATGGAATACTGTATCATCAGTTCTGAGGTGTCTCTTCCTTTAGCAGAGACGCAGTGGATATGGAAGATCCTATCTCCCATTTTATGGGGTGAAAAATTGTGGTTTTCAAAGTAAACAGTAAAAGTCCCAGGAGCTGGCTTACCTTTGTAAAGGCTACCCTATTTCCCAGGGGTATGCAACTTGCTAAAAAAGAATGGTACTGTGAAATTAAGAGATAGTAACTGTAATTTTAGCTATGTCTTTTTAAAGGAAAAAATAAACCAAACCCACTCCAACCATCCTGAAGCAGTATGAACTATAGTAATGTCTGTCTGGGATATATATAATTTAGGAATAAATCAAATGGCTGAACTGAAAGATAAGTCAGAAATTCAAGATAAAGCAAAGCAGACAGCACAAAAAGAGTTACTGCTGCTCCGTTCCGTTACTCTGGGGATACCCAAACAACACTAATCATTGTAGTGGTCTGAAAATGTTCTCTATAAATCCTATACCCTTTAAAATAAAATATGGGTATCTTCTTTTCCCTATCAAAGATTTTCTGTTGGAACTCATTTGCTCAACAAGAGCCTTTTACAAATGATGGTCCTGCTTTTACAACAGAAGAAGGCCATAATTAAACTGGTGAGTCATCACTCCACTGGGTTTCATAGGAAATCCCTTATTACTTTAAAGCACCTGCCGTAGCTCTTCGACTCATTTCCCAGAGAAGAGTTGCAGATACAGATTGATTCCAAATAGTTCCCATAAAAGAATGGACCAGTGAACTGGTTTTACATAAATTTCAGTCTTTATAGTTTCTCTTCCTCTGCAATTAATGAGATCTGGCTGAATCCCCAGTTACTTCTGGGTCGTGATTTATAAAGCACAAGTTGAGATTCAGACTTTTTGAAAATGATTTCCCACATTTTCGTGTTATTAGCTCATTTCTTACAGTGCATCTCTCCATGTTTCTTCTTCTTGGAACTGGTCACCTTTAATCCATTACAAGATATTTTTAATTATTAACAGGAATATGCTGAATTGTACTGAAAAGTATTTAAATACTACAACATGACAAAATTACATGTACATTGGCTATTTCTCTATTTTGATAAATGGCTATTAACTATTTAACTTTTCAATATTCAGTACTGAATTCAATCAATGCATTAAAACAATCTAAACCATAACATTCTAAGATCAACATATTATATACTGTAGATACTGGCATTAGATAGACAAAAATAGTTGCATGCTCATTTGCTATATAAAAATTTAAAGCCAAGAGAAATCAAAGCAATTAGTTTAGATTCAGTAAATAGATTACATCAGAACAAAACAGAAAATTTCATTCTGAAATATGCCTCAATATTCCAAATATGTCAGAGGTTTTGGAAACTATTTTTAAGTGCTACTCTAAATGAACTATAATGATCAAATAATCCTAAGCACACTGTGATAATTTAGGCAGATAAAAAATATTTCACAGTAAGGAAACTAATATTTTCATAGATAAGAATATTATAGAACAAGGATGTAGAGCATTTAGCTTTGGAAGAAGAAACAAGTCTTCATTATTCATGACCAAACAGAGTTTGTATCCTCATTTAGATTGTGGTATTTTTGCTCAATACAAATGTTCTGTAATAAAAGAATAAGGCCTAAACTTTAAAGCAATTTCTTAGAAAATAACGTGTTCTTACTGTGCCAATAAATGCAGGTAAAAAAGGAATCAAAAGAGTTTAATGAAAAGAGGTAGGTTTAGAATTACTAAAACTCTAAAAAGCAAGTAACTGCCAGGGCTAATGCACTACATTTAAAAAATGCAGGGTTAAAGATAGTTTTTATTTAGACCATAACATTTCACTGCTGTTTGGAAGTAAAATGGAAGGGCTGTTTTTTAAAGGAATAACATGAAATAGTTTCCCTCAAACATGTGGTCTGGGAGTTAAACTTCTGCACTTTTTTTAGGTGACCCATGTTTGCAAAACACAAAAGATAATTCAGTTTGTTCAGAAACTCACTCAAACCTTTCTGGGTCAAATCTTCACCTTCGTCAGGGAACATTCCCATTGAAGTCAACCTTTAGCACTTTCTCTTCTCAAGCATCCAGCTCTGGTGTATTCTGTGAGAAAAAAGATCCTCAGATGTCTGCCTGCAGTGTGTTCTATGGAGAACTGCTGCAAGGAATAAAAATGGAAGCAAATACACTGAGCATCCTGGGTTGCTTTAGCAAGCTTGCAGCTTCCATCACCACTGAGAAAGGAATTACAATTTGCTCAGAAGTAGTCAGCCTTTAATGTTGTGCTTCACCAGAAGTGATGTAACAAAAATGCATTATTTGCCTTCGACTTTTTTTACTTGAACTCTTACACTCCTGTCATTTATCTTTTGTTTGCATTTTTACATGTCAGTCTTGAAAATCGTTGTCCGTTTGCAAAATTCATGTAGGAGTAACCCCACTAGTCACTGTCACCAAGGGAGAATGTGGACAGTGGCAAGAAGAAAATAAATGCTATCAGGTATCTCTTCAAGGCTTTCCAGCCTACTTAGAGGGTAAAGTCTTCAAGACTCAGGTAATAATTTTTTATTCAAACTTATATTTACACAAGTTGTTCCGTGCCCAGCATAGTGGGTGTCACTCCTTGTGGAATCCCTGTTATCATGATACATTACATTTCTATTACAAATCAGGATTGTGATTGCAAGTCTTGCTATTAATAATATTAATAATGCAACCAATAAAGTTCCTCCTACTAAAGTTTCTCCTACATTTTCTACTAATCTGTGCCTGAACCTTGTCCTACCTTTTCTTCTGTCCTTAAAAGTCAGCCAGCCTTGCTTCTCTCAAGTCAAAATGTCTGGCAAACAGAAACTCTCTACTGCGCTCAGACAAGCTACTAACGTAACTTAATTTTCCATAAATAGCTCCTGCATCATCCAAGTTCAGCTATTCCTGTCTGCTAATACTGTCTGCACACAATGACTTGCTCATATAGAGCTTCTCTGAAGTCCAATCCAATCCAGATAAATATGATTTTTCAGGCTGAGCTTTATGCAGCAACTTTGGCTCTGAACCAGAGCTGGAACTGGACAGCTGGAACAAGAATTGATCTGGCAGCAGAGTCAAATATAGCTGCTGTGGAAACCGGTAAGATTTTTCTATATCAAATGCACACAGAACTGAAAAACAATCACAATAAACCATCTTTCACAGAAATGAATGAAAAAATTCTGATTTTTTTTTAATAGTCTTCTCAGTCAGTCAAGGGTGAAAATTCTTTTCCTCCACCTCTCTTTTTTTAAGGAGAGTGAATTCCAGTCTTGTCTATACCATTATGGAGCAGACCCTTGTGAAATTANTTTTACCAGTAGGATCAATTTAAAATCTTAGGCAATGAGTCTAGAAAGGCTTGGAGGATTCATCTCTAGGCTACAGTCGGGCCAACCCTATGGATGTGTGACATTCTCAGTACTACAGACACATTTGTCCAAACTGTTCTTAAAATAATGGTGGCCTCATAACCACCTTTTTGGTGCAGGTGAATATCAATTAGCCTTTCAGATGAAATATTTTCCCAGGCTGGCCTGTATCGTATACATTGAAGTGTTATTATTTTTATCTCATTTCCAGTACAGAGGAAAACATATTCTCCATTGAGGGCAGCTGCTGTGCATGTACA
>WEIT01012470.1:24890-42078 GCA_013389985.1 Dryoscopus gambensis | reverse complement strand
GTAGGAAGCAAACCATTTTTTATGCCATTTCAAAGTAGTAACATAGAAATGATGTGTTTTATGCTGCTCCTGTGTATAATACGTACTGTTTACTAATGCTGTGCTTTGGGCTCAATAAGAACTAAAGTTCTATCTCAGTACATGCTATGTTAGCATCAAATTTTTCTCTCCCCAAATTGATCTGCATCATGTGTTTACACAAAAAAACTACGTGTAAATCCATACATAAAATACCTGTAATAAATAAATAAATAAAATAAGTAAGACCCACAGCAATATATTCCAAACTACAGTGTACAGACCTCTCCTTTTAGAGAACAGACATTTTATAGGGATGGGAACATGGTTGAAGGAAGCTTTAGCTGTATTTAGTTTCACAGGGGAAGGAATTGGAGAAATTTTCCCCTCCAAGAAAAGTAATGTAAAAGAGGGGTAGAGAAGAAGTAAAAACATAAATACTCATACTTTGCTTGCATAATGAAAACCATTTGAGAAAAAGAAATAAACAAGCTCTGATCTCTTGACTGATCTGGGGAAACAATTCAATTAAAATAATCAACATGCCAGATCTCCCTTCCTGATTTGCTTAAGTAAGCTTGCATTTGCAATTGTAGAATTAGATTGTGCATATATATGCGAGTGCTTCCCTCCTCCTCTTCTCCCCCAGGGAAAAATCAAACTTACAAGGGGTTGTTTAGCAAACGTTATGGGCGATTAAAGGATCTTGGGTTCCCAGAATTCTGACCACACTAAGTATAGGATCTGTATACATTAAGAGAGGAATCTGGCTCAGATTTAACTCAACTATTGCTTTGCTAGCTCAACTAACCAAACTTCAGTTGGGTCAAGTGTGGTTTTGGTCGGGAACTGTGCATTTGCTCCACAGTGGTTATAAGTTTTATTAGTTTCTATTCTACCCAAACTAAAAAGATGCAACATCCATTTTTACCGTATCACTTTTTGAAATGTCTGCGCAAATCAGATGCATATAACTTAACAAACAAACAAAAAAATCCCCTTCAAACAACAAGAAAGACATACGGCATGTTATCTTTACCACTTTAGAAAATAAATCTCCAACATTAGTCAAACTCTGAAAGAGTGATAAATTGGTAAAAATCTGTAACAAAAAGANNATCTGTAACAAAAAGATTATACTCCTGATTAAAGGCACATTTCCAGTCAGAGCAGATTATGCCTTTGGAAATACGAAAAGAACCTGTTTCTTAGTGCTGCAGCAGACAAAGTAACAGGAAATTCAGTGATGGATACAGCAGAGTACTCTGACAATGACGAGAGCATCTTCTGTTGCTCTCTAAGATTATCCCCACA
Organism: Dryoscopus gambensis; assembly: GCA_013389985.1. NCBI lineage: Eukaryota > Metazoa > Chordata > Aves > Passeriformes > Malaconotidae > Dryoscopus > Dryoscopus gambensis. The sequence goes on along the minus strand of WEIT01012470.1, from coordinate 40,746 downwards.
CAGAATACAGCACTTTGCTGAAAACACCTACAGTCCACAGACTCAGCAGGAATAAGGTACCTGTAGTATCATTATAGTACATAATGTTAAATTCCACCTACAGTAAATTCATAAGACAGTGTAATGACGTTTCTCAAGGAATAATATACAAAAGGCTGAAAGGGCTTAGATACTGATAACCACACAAGTGACAGTAATCCTCAAATTTCTGGATTACGTAATTTTTATATTTCACAGGGTTCACACTGCTTGTATTCATACCTTTGCTACACAAAAAATATTTTTGGTAGGTCACACTTTTCTAAAAATGTTACAAAAATTGTTCTTAACATTTATTGAAATTTAATATTTGAAATGCTTTCCCTCATTTCTCTAGCTTTCATAATATAGTATTATAACTTCTATAAAGTTATCAATAGATTATTTGATAATTATTATTTTGTAATGATATTTTCACTCCTCCTATGACCTCAAAGAAAGGGATCTTTCCTGAAAACTTATTTATATTAAGGGAACACAATTTACATTTTTAAAAAAATTAGCAGTAGCTACTTAGATACATTTTTCCTAAGCCATTTTTCACACAACACTAACACTAAGAACCATTCGGCTTTTATATTGAGGATTTCCAACTTCAATATTTGAATAAAAATTTACTGAATCATTGGTGAATAAAATCACAAACCTTCACATAGTAGTAGATTTTAGATGGCTTCTAACATAAGCAATCATGCTGCAGTAAGAATGAGCAAAGATTTCAGCAAAGAACAAACCACTAAAACTCAGTACGAACAGCACCAGTTCAAAAAAACCCTCACAGTTTATAAATGTATTGCAACAGTCACTTGCAATAACAGTTGCGAGTACCGTTAAATCTACTTGGAAAAAAAAAGTCACTGTATTTTCACTTTCAGATGTTTGAAAATAATTTTTAAGAAGAGCTGAATATTGTAATTTCATCTTCTATCTCTGTATTTATGAATAAATATCTATCTTCTATATAGAAATTCAGAAAATACCAGAGTTCATGTGGTTTAACTTTGTACAGGCACTGGTGGGATTCGTGGCTTCCCATCTGCTGCAGATCCGAGTTTCCTGAGTACTGTTACAGAGCATTGCCAGGACATAGGAGTGCATTCAGAGGGGCTATTTTAGCACAGATTTCTCTGTTCTCTCTGTTAGAGAAGCATGTAATAAATGACCAAAAAAGCTGTTCTGTGAGCTCTGGTAGAAAAACAATAATGTATGCAATTTGGATTTCTTGGATTTGGGAATGCTACTCATGTGTTCTTTAAAATACTATCCTAATTATGAATCAAGTTTTAATTTTAGAAGGCAAAATTCAGACTGATTTGCTTTCAGAAACAAATGAAATGGAAGAAAATTTATATTGAGCAGATAGGGAATGAGCACATTCCCTCTCATGAAACTATTTTAATGAAGACATATAAGCCATCACTTTACTTCTCCTTCAGTCTGCTGAACTTAACCACACCTTAAACAGCTAGGGAATCCTGGCTTACTCTTTGCCTCTACTACAATTCTGGGAACCTCCACAAAAAACTGTTCCAATATTACTTTTTAGTATTATAACCAGGAAGCAGTCCTTTTTATGACTGTGCTCATAAGTATAGTGTTTCAACTTCTAGGTGAGCAGCACAACATTAGAAGGAAAAAAACCCCCAAGTCTCAAAAATTAAGTTGAATGCATTAAAAGAAAGTAACTGTCCCCAGGTTAGCATATTTACTAGTGAGGGTATAGAACTTGACACTTAGAACTATTTGTGTCTGACCAGAACAGGTGGATAAGTGTACCTGCATGCATTTATGATTTAAGTTACAGTGACTTCATTCTAGAACAGTCCAGCATACAAATCCTGTCATGCAACTCTGCTTTGGAAGCTTTCATTTGGAAGTCCAATATCCAAAGGTTTCCCCTTTATACATCGACTACATATGCAGAGATCTTTTTGAAGTTGTAAAAAGTAAAACAAATAAAACAATAAAAAGAAACAATAAAAGAAAGCAAAAAAGCCCACTCAAACAAACTTTCAAATATTATGTACGTTAGCCTGATAGAGCAAAAACTCATAGATACAGGTATGTGTATTTCTATATGTGTATTTGGACGAAGGGAGAAAGAAGGCAGAGAGGTAAAAGGACTTACCTAGCTCTTATAGCAGAATTTCTAGTTTTAAAAGCTTAGAGACTGTATTATGTCATAAGTCTCTGGGCTTCGCTAATTCCATGACTGCAGGCTTCTTTGTGATTTTGATTTTGCAATCGAAACTGACTGGCTGGCAGACAAAGGGACAGAAACAGCTGCAGCTGGTATTATTGATTATTTCCTCAATTTAAAGGAAGTAAATGAGGAGGCTAACAACATTGAAGGACAAAGGCAAAGTTGTTGCTCTAGAGCTCTGGCAAAGCCAGTCACTGTCCCCTGCCACATGAGCTGAATTAATTCATAAAATGCAGCTATTATCATTTTAATACCACAGATCGGTGTAGAAGTGATAGGAACCTGCCTGTAATGATAGTGAATTTTTAACCTCATTATTTCTTAGTAAAAACTGAAATGTCTAATATGGAAAGACACTAAATCTAATATAAACATTCTGGAAACTGCTTTTGGGCTAAGATCAGTAACACAGATGACATTCTAGAAATCCACTGAGATTATAATAGTTAATACCTATCCTGAGAGGTCCTGCCCTCTGCATGAGAGTTGTGACTTCCTAAAGAAAACAAAAAATAACTCTCGAAAACCAGAAGATACATCAGTGACTGGCAGTGGAAAAAAACCACAATTGAATTAAAGAAGGAAATGTGTAAATGTAGAAAATAAATGACACAAATTTTATTTGTTTTGCCTCTCTTCTTTGCCCTTGTCAATGACACTAACCACTCCTCTTATGCAGGGCTTCAACTTGAGGGAAGTAAAGCAGAATTGAAGAGAGCCTATCTCCATTAAAGAAATCACAGAATAACTGAGTTTGAAGAACCCACAAAGATCTTTGAGTCCAACTCCCGGCCCTCAGGAGTACAGAATATGCCCAAGAGTCACACCACGTGCCCAAGAGTATTGTCCAAATACTTCTTGAGTCAGGCTTGGTACTGTGACCACTTCCCTGAGGAACCTGTTCCAGTGCCCAACCACCCTATGGATGAAGCACCTTTGTCTAATATCCAACCTAACCCTCCCCTGACAGAACTCCAGGCCATTCCCTTGGATCCTGCCACTGGTCACCACAGAGAAGAAGCAGTGTCTGCTCCTCCTCTTCCCCTCATGAGGAAGCTGTAACTGCAATGAGGTCTCCCCTCAGTCTCCCCTTCTCCAGGCTGAACAGACCAAGTGACCTCAGCTATTCCTCACATAGCTTCCCCTCAAGGCCCTTCACCATCCTTGTTGCCCTCCTTTGGACACACTCCAGTAATTTTGTATCTTTCATATATTGTGGCACCCAAACCTACACACAGCACGTGACGCGAGGCCAGAGGCAGAGCAGAGCAGAGCAGGTCAATCCCCTCCCTTGCCTGGCTGGCGATGCTGTCTCTGATGCCCCCCAGGACACGGTTGTCCCTCCTGGCTGCCAGGGCACTGCTGACTCATGTCCAACTTGCCATCGACCAGGATCCCCAGGGTCCTTTCCACAGTGCTGCTGTCCAGCCTCTCATTCCCAGTCCATCTGTACATCCAGGGTTGCCCCAAAACAGGTGCAGGATTCAGCACTTTCTCTTGTTGAACTTTATATGGTTGGTGATTGCCAAGTCCTATAATTGTTGAGGTCTCTCTGCAAGGTCACCCTGCCCTCTAGGCTCATCCCAGTTTTGTACTGTCCGTGAACTTGCCTAGTATCCCTTCCAGTCCCAGATCCAAGTGATTTATAAATATGTTGAAAGGCACAGGGCCTAAAATGGAGCACTGTGGATGCATAGTATAAACAGCAGCTTGGATGTACACTCTAGGTGTAAAATTAGGTTTGTCCTCACACAGCTTCTGGATGTTGAGGTACTGGATGGAGGCTTCTCAGGCTACAGTACCTTAGGTAGCAGGCACTGGACTGTTAAGATGCAGTTTTCAAGCAATAACAGCAGGAGGAATTTGATGCTCCCTTGCAACCAATATTTTTACACCAAATCTTAAAAATTACCATTACAGATATCTGTAAAGACGCAAAACCAAAAAAACCCCAAGAAAACAGAGACTTGCAGGAGCCCCTATGTCACTCAGTCATTCTCACAGCCTTACTGAAACAAATCCTCCCTCACCTCCCTGAGCAGCCTATTCTAGCTTCTTGCTCCCATTACCATTACAAAGATTTTCTAGCCTATCTGAATCTCTTGACAGAATTTAAGCCCATTACTCGTTGTTCTGTTCTCCATGTACATACAAAACAGATGACCCCCTTCTGCTTTAAGGAGTTGGAAGTCATCCTCATGCTGTCAGGCTTTCCAAACTAAGCAAAGATCTTTTAAAGAAACGCCCTCTAGGATCTGAGATCATGCTTAAGTGATCATAAGGACTGGATCTGTGCACTACTGGATCATCTGAGAACAAATATTATCTGCACACGTAGATCTCAATGTTTCTGTTGAGGACACAAACTATGATGCCTCCTGCTACATCCATGGATCAACTTCATTCTCTGCCTTTTGTCTTACCCTCCTCTTGCCTTCCAGTCAAAGTATTCCGTCTGTAATGCTAAACCAAACAAGGTAGGTTTTCTGGCCCTGGGGCTAAATGGCACAGAATGGCTTCCTGCCATACAGTTAAATCTCTCTTCTCATATAACAGTATAGCTTTGTCAGTGCTGCCTATTGGGAACAGTCCCTGGCCTGCACCCAGATATTATCTAGGAAAGTTAGTTTCCACCAGGCAGTAGTCATAATAAGCACGTGCCAGGACTCGAGGCTTTTCCCTGTTTAATTTACAGCCATAAATGTAGCCAAGGATGTTGACTCTATCATGTTAGAGGAGAAGTTTAGGGCCACTAACACTTTGGGATATGGTGTTCACTTCCTGAGATTAACTAGTACCTCAGAAAAAGCCTCCAGAAAAATCCTTGTGCCACTTCCAGGCTGATAGTTTTACTTTTTAAATACTGTAACACCAGGCTAGTTACAGCTCCCCACTTCCTAGGTATCATTTTCAGGGTAGCCTAAGTAGAAAGATGTACATGGGTCTATATCCATGCAAAGTCCCCTTGTTAGACACACCATAAGAGAATGTGAACCCTTTGTTCAGATGCTGAGAAGTCTTCATAAACCACAGCTGAGGAGCTATGCAATTACCTCATGAAATTCATCAGGGCAAAGTACATAGTCCTGCACTTGAGAAGGAACAAGCCAGGCACCAGTACATGTGGGGGCCACCCAGCTGGAAGCAGCTTGGCAGAAAAGCACCCGGGAGTCCTGATGGACTCCAGGTTAAATAAGAGCCAGGAACGTGCCCTTGCTGCAAAGATGGCCAGTGGTATCCTGGACTCCATTAGGCATAATAATGCCGGCAGATGCAGAGAGGGGATCCTTCTTCCATACTCGGCACTGGTGAGGCTGTGCCTGGAGTACTGGGTCCAGTTCTGGGCTCTTTGGAGCAAGAGAGACATAAACACACTGGAGAGGGTCCAGGGCAGGGCCATCCAGGTGATTAAGCTACTGGAACTTCTCTCCTATGAGGAAAGGCTGGGAGAGCTGAGACTCTCTGGCCTGGGGAAGAGATGGCTCCAGGGGCTCTTGTTAATGCGTACACATACTTGAAGGGAGGGTGCAAAGAAGATTGAGCCAGGCTCTTTCCAGACACTGGATATGTGTCTTTGTGCAAATTTCTTTTCCCAAAGCACAAGACAAATCATACTCTCAAACTGTGATTCCAGAAAAGACTAATTATTTAGCTACCATGAACAGACCCATTTGCCATTCCTTTTTTTCTCACACAGGGAACAGTTTCAGAAATATATTAAAAACCTGAGAATGCAAACCTTTTTTTCTTTCAAGTAGAAAAATTCTCTAAGTCAGATCACAAAGCCAAATTCTGAATATAGTATCCCTTGCCTGTCTCTGCACAGTTCATACTGTGACAGTGCTTTGCTTTTCTGGTTCATTCCACAATGTTTCAGAATATTTATGCCACTGTAAAAGAGCTGTATAATTTCCATAATACAAAAAATTGTTATAATTATCAGAAAATATTAAGAAAGCATAAGACACCTGTGAATTTCTGATTCAGATTTTGTACTTTGTTTGTAATCAAAAGAGATACTTTTTGTGCTTAAGAAAAATAATCAAAGGAAAGCCACTGACTGAAAGAGAACACATATCTGCTCATCAGTAACCAGGAAAGGAAAACTCACGCCTGTAACAAACCAGTGGATGTTGGTTAGCTGAATCCCAGTGCTCTCTTCTAATGCCTCTGAACTGGCAGCATGCTCAAACTGGAATGGGAAGCAGGATGTGTGTTCAAAAACTTCTATATTATCCCATTAAGAAAGGTGAAGAAAATTATTGAAATTGGCAACTCAGTCATTGTATTAATGGGCAGACCCAAAATAGTAAAAATCAGTGTGCCTGCAAACAGATTTAATAGTAGCCTGCTTAGTTTATCCAAGTTCTGTGAATCTCCAGGGTTTAAATGTCAAACCTGAAGACAGCACAAGGCTGAGATTACCATACTCTGTTCATGTGGGAGTTTATATGATCACAGAGGAATCATGCAGCTAGGCTAAGCTAGGTCAGCTAGCGAGCCAAGTTCTACTAATTTTTGTTGTGGAGAAAACAGTGATCCCAAAGACAACGTGATCCAAAATCCTTAAGAAAATTTGTGAAGAGGGTTATGCCATGCAAGTGGCAAGGGGTATGCTATGCTAGTATAGAATGACCACGCAAATGGAAGGAAAAGAGAGAGAGATTGTTGCAAAGATGCAACCAGATGGAGAACTGCAAAGAGACACCAAGGGATACCCACCAGCAATTGACAGCCTGGTTACTGCAGCACCCACTCCTTAAGTGGGCAAGTTTCATATTCAAAAAGTAGAAAGATTTTTATAAATCCTAATGTTGAATTAAGCAGCCACAGTAACAATGATGTCCTTGCACTTTTGTTTACGTAAGTACATACTGTGTTCATGCAAAACTTGTGTACAGTCAGAATCACACCTCTAAGACACAGGAAACAAACCAGGTTTAATGAAAATCTTTTGGTCATCTGCCAAGTAAAAAGGGTCTGAGATAATGTTTTTTTGAAAATGCTACAAAACTCTGTATAGCTCACCCCATTCTGTGTAGGAATCTCTGTTACTATGAACAGTAAATTGAAAGGCACACAAGTCATATTTATGCCATAAATTCTCGAAAGTGTGTACAACCTCTTTGAAAGCACATGTAATGGTGCAGTAGAACAGACCACAGAATTTTCTCTCAGCTCATACAGAGACTAAAGGAGAGGCCAGATGACCTGTAGGTTTACTGTGACCAGCTGACTACATGTGTTCTCTTGCTGCTCTCTCTATGCCATCTGGAAGCACTGGGAGAGTCCAGTCCAGCGCTGACACACACCCTCAGCCTTCACATCTTGCCTTTTTGTATTCTTCTTAAAAGTAAGAAGTTCCATAACAAGATAAAACTGAATGACTGAAGTATTTATTTAGATTGTAGTTCTGATTTAGCACCTACTTCATGCAACAGCAAAATCTCCACTGGTTAAACTGGAACAGAATGGGATATGTGCATGTGTGAGTGTAGATTCCTTTGTCTAATGCTGCTTTCACCTCTCCTGAAAAGACCTAATGTATTCTTGCATATTTAAAGAGGTATTTATTAATTTTTAGCTTCCTGTAGATAATTTGACTTCTCTATGCAGCCATAAAATTTTATGACAGTAAACATGAGACATGTGCCTAAATTGCACAGAAATGTTTCTAGACTGCCTGTTTTATTTTTCTTCTATAGTGTCAGTCCCATTAAATTTACACTGGTGCTAATTTTACAAAAACTTGGTGTCAAAATTATTAAGGTGTCAAATACGCTGAGTTGATTAATTTTACTGATGGCCCTGACTGACTGTGCACTGTACTTTCCAGTATGAAATGTACGTATGTGGAAACACCACAGCAAATGCTGCTATGCTTATCCAACTCTAATGATGACAGTAAGAGATCATTAAAATGGGATTTTAATTGTTCAAATCTCAATGTGCCCGTCCGAGCACAATTCCTTAGGAAAAAAAGAGCTTATTTCTTAACATTGTGAAAAATCTACTGTGAGAGTAAAAGAGAAATACACATTTAATAAATATTATACTTTTTAATAAAAATAGCTGAATATTATATTGCTGAGGGTAGATTTATCAGTCAGCTTCTAGACCTTCCCAGTGCAAAAGCAGACTACTCTCTCTACCCATGAGATTTACAGAAAGAGCTACAAACTATTCCAGAATTAGCATAGCACAGATTTCTACAGACTGGAGAGAAGATGAAGATTATGAAGAACAGCTACACAACACAATATTATATATCTTTTGATGAGGGAATATTTCTGCACTCATGCTTTGTGCCTATGTAGATGAACTTTCCCGGCCTGGAAGTCTTTAACTGAAAGAAACAACGTAAGGCTTAAAAGTTTGAGCAATTCAACACATGTTTTCCTTACAGTGAAATGACTTAAAGGAAGATATTTCTTCTTGCTCTTTGTGGGTCAGTATGACTTTCAGTCCCCTCTCCCTGAGATAGCCACAAAATGGTATGCAGGTCAACAGCTTAAACTCTCCTGAATCCTATGGAACTCAGAACACTGCAAGTGAGCCCTATCAGTTTGTTTAAATTCAACGTTACAAAACTAGCATGATAGAAATAACACACACCTCAGTTCTTCAGTGCCAGAGTGGTTTTTTCTGCATATTTTCTGTGTAAGTATCTTTCCTTTGCCTGCCTTCTCTTTCTGTGTCCTTCCTCTGCTTTCCTCCATGTTTTGGTGATGGTACTAAATTTGAACTAAGCAATGCTTTAGTTATTAAAACATAAGATAGTGGTTTTTACTTTGACTACAGACATGATTCTTGTAAGATATTTTTAGTTGTCTGAAGAAAATATTTTTATTCGTCAGAGTTCACAAAGCAGAACCTTGTTTGGTCTAGTAATAACCTAGAGCTACATATCTGATGAATAGCTAATTTTGAACCCTCACCAAAAAAGTTCAGTAATTGCATATGTAGATGCATAGGTAGATTTTATCCCTTTTTTAAAAAAAAATATATGCCCAAAGAAGAAAGGTCCTTCTGAAATTCTGATTGCACCACAGGAAAGAGAGACCTGCCATGTCACTGGCACAGTATTTTCTCAGAAAAAATGATTAAATATTCCCAAATCCTATTTTCCTAACTTTTATTTTGTTTGCTTCTCCTCATTCATTTTGCATTCATCTTTGGCCTGCATCTGTTTGCATACTAGTCTGTTATTCATCTACAATGTAAATGGTGCAGCAGCCACTGCACCCTTTTCATATAATATTTGTAGCTTCTGTTTCCAACTTGCTGGGTTTTTTTAAACTTATATAAGCAATCAAGCCAAGAAAGAGTACGAAAACACAAAATAAAGTGTAGCTTGAACCCCAAGCTTTTTCAGCTTAGGCAAGGTTATTGCTGATCCCAGAGAAAAATAATGTTCAAAACTGTTAGCCAGAAAGTTATAAGTTTAAAAGCGTGATGAATGAGAAATGCCTGGGATCCAAGACACAGCAATCATAACAGATTTCCGATGTCAAGGAATATAAAATACCTTACAGGCTATTCGGCTTTTCTCTATAAAGGCAACAAATCAGAGATCCTCCAAACAGGACAACACATTTTTATGAGCATCACCTTATAGATAGCATCCTTTTTTTACCTTTCTACCTGCAAGCTCTTATGTAAAAAGATGATTTAAGGGAAGTTTATGTAAATATTGCTAAACTCAAAAGAGATGCTTAGCCTTTCCACTGTAAATCTTTTTCATATGAACATCAGCATAATTTTGTCCTACTTTCTCTATCATCATCAGTTCTTGTCTTAGCTTTTCCTCCAAATACGAGACTTCCTAACTAGGCTGATACACTATTTTACAGTGCAAGAAAATGGAAACACTCAAAGATAACTAAAAGAAGACAAAATTAAAAAATAATTTTAAAAAGTGTCAGCTTCCTTATGAAATAAGCTTATGAAATAAACTATTGAACCTACAGCAGAAAATGCTACCAGAGGAGTAAGTAAAGGAGGATTCTGAAACAAATTTAAATAAGTAAGATAAATAGAAATATTAATTGAGCTATGATTACAGTTTCAGGGGGAATAGTGACTTTATAACTCAAGACATATAAAGCAACCATAATTTGCCTGATGTAAGGAAGTAAATCCCTTTCAGGTATTGATACTTATCATGTGGGAATTCTTGCCATCTCTGTTAGGCAGCCAGCATAGGTACTCAGAGAAAGAAGAACTGGATCACTAAGTGACATAGTTTGATTATATAGCAGTTATTCTTCTGCTTTTCATCTAAAAAAAATCACTATTGTGCTAAACTGCTGTCAGAAAAAAAAAATTTGAGATGAGTGTGCATATCTTTATTTATTAAACTGGACACCCTATTGCATAAGCCACTTCTCTAGTCTCCGAAAATGTTAAAGGAAAAATAAACTCACTAAATGTTTAACCCAAAACTTACAAAGGATGAGAAATCATAAGCATATATTTGAGAAAGACTGTCAAATGCTTTTCTTCAAGAGCACTATAAAAAGTAAGGAAAGAAAGGAAATAAAAATAAAATAGTCCATGGCACAGTATTGTACTAACAACAGCTGTAATACAACTAGACAGAAAAATATAACAAATTGCATTGGATTATTGAACGTTTGTAATTTGTACTTTTCCACACACATTTCCATAAAAGTCCAAGTGTGAGGTAAATCTACATTCTTCAGCTTAGAGAAGGCAAGAAATGAAATAGATTTTGTTTAATTCAGTCAATGACCTGCCTGCAGGCTGACATAATTTTCCTTCACTATTACTACTCTCTGGTGGATACAAATTTTGACTTCGTCTTTTACAAAATGATATTTCTGAAAATTACCAAGCAATCTAGATTTGGATATTAAGCTAAATAAATCCTCCAAGCCAAAACAATCATAAGAAATGGTTTTTATGCTGCAGTGATCTCTAGGCTCTGTTAGAGAAGAGAGAATTCAGGCTACATGCTCATCCTTCCACAGTATGGATTATTGGCTGCAATGTCCAACTGCATTTGAGGAGTTGGATTCTGTCCTCACAGGACCAAGGGTAAAATCTACAGTGTCTAGGATTTCTGTTTAGGCGTGGGTTATTTTTTTCAAAAAAGGCAGAGATCTACCAAGCTTTCATCCTAGGCAATGTAAGCCAGGCTTTTACCAGAAGTCCAAACCCACTGATGTCTTAAAATGTGAAATAAACTTTCACAAAATAACTTATGACTATTCATAACTTACATCACTAATAGAATGGAGGAAAATGATTCTCTATAAAATGCAATTGGTGACCTCAGAAGAGTGCTAATACCTAAAATATAACTACTATGACTTCCTATAACTACTATGACTTCCCAAATCAATAATAATAAAATTTGAATATGAAGTTAGACAACCTAAATTCAATAGAAATGTCAGTGACAGTAAATTTTAGGGAGACCTCATACCCAAAGACATGAAAGTTCTTCAATAAACAGATGAAAAAGAAAAGGTCTTCTGGCTCCATCCCAGGAACACCTAATGTATCTCCGGTGTAGAACACACATCCTCAGTTGTTCAAGAAATAATCTGTCTGCCCCCCCAGAATGAGACTTTCTTAAAAACACAAACATACCACTTGGAAGAAGAGTCCTTTTATTCAGGTTGAGGTTCTGATGAGAGAAGTATTTCTAAGCATTTCTTTGTGCTCAGAAAGGCTAAAAATGTTCTTTCATGTTTCAGGGCTTTTTTTGTTGTTGTTTTCCCCCCCCTTTTTTTTTTTAATAAAATGAAAGATATTCTTACTGTGTCACATGATTCCATGATTTGGGGACTGAAGAAAAACACCAAATGTCTTGAGAGCTGGCAGCTCTGAGAGTGTTACAAAACAAGCTGCTGAGCCAACTAGACTGAGAGATGTTGGCCTCGCACAGTTGCTATAGTGTAACGATAAATGTTTAAGTTAAATGCCTATAGCACTGGGGAGCTGCCTCTGACTTTATGTTTATATGGAAAGGCGATTAGGATAATAGCAGATGCCACTGTAAGCAGAGCTGTCATGAAAAAACACACTCCCTGGTTCCCCCAAGGCGGACAAGGCGGAGCTCTGGCTCTGCTGGCCCCCAGCCCTCTGCGTCAGCCAGCAGCATCTCTGGGCAAGCAGCGAGGTGAAGGCAGAAGGCATGTGTTATTCTAACAAATATGTACCAACGCCGGCGCACAGAGTTCTGTCGCTATCTCGGGAGAGCAGGCTCTCATTCGGTGGGGCAGAACAGCTCTCTTCCCATCTAATTGATGAATTGAGACCATGAAACCATGCGGTGTGTTATACTGAATTTTGTTTCAGTGGTTGCTACATATATGACATAGAATGACTCCTTAAAATTCAAATTGCAAGTCTCTTTCTCCACCAACTTTGTTTCTTCTCCAGAGGAAGGGGCAGGAGAATGAAACAACAAAGAAAGATCAAAATGGATTAAATAAAAGCTATTTACTTCCTGAGCTTGCTAGATTGTCTTTTTTACTCACTGAACAATTGTACTGAAATAAGTAAAACTACTCACAACCATTAACAGAAGAGAATTTGGGTCATTCTCTCATTTATTTGATTTAAAAGATTGCTCTGCTGTGCAAATGTGGTCTCAAAGCATGTTAGCAAAGATAAAAACCACATAACTGTCAGCTGAAAGAAATGCAAATTTTACCTGTGTTGGGTCCAAATCCAAAATGAGAAGAATGAAAAGCTAGTAGTCAGCTTATAATTTCAACATGTAGGCAAGAAAGTTTCCAGGTTTTTTTGAACAAAAATTAAAAATATTGACATTTTCTTAAAATTCTTACAAAATATGTTCTAAACAAATGGAAATGTTTTTTGCTTTAATAACACTGAAACATTTTATTTCCATTCTGGAAAATGTATTGTATAATATAAATAATAAGTATAATCAATTATTTGTTTTCTTTAAATTGTATTATGAATACCATAAATAGATTTCAACATTATTAAAACATAGTAAGAGAATAAAAATTATAAAATTGAATTTTTAAATTGAAAATCTCATTTAAATAATTTTCATAATACATATTTAAATGAATTTTCAGGTTTTATGACAATAATAACTACTAAGCTTGGATTTAAATTACCTTAACTAATTGATTCTTACGCCTGAGCAACTGATGGAAGTAGTTATGAGAACATTTAGTACATATCCAAATCCAGTGAACATAAATTGAAAATAATCCAACAGGGGAGTGTTCTTAAAGCTTTGGACACATACAACTATTTAACCAATCAAGATCTACACAGGGTTAAATCTGGTTTGAAATTGAAATGATATCTCAGTGGCTTTTATTTTAACAAACACATGTGGTTGGAAAAGTAATTTTTAAAGTACTTTAAGAAATTAGAAAATACCAGTTCGGAGTAATTATAAAAAACAAAATATATACACGATTTCAGGGAAGAAAACCTGTTGAAGTAGAGTGAGTGGAGAGAGGGCAGGTGGGCAAGAGCAAGTACACCTTCATTTCAGTTGCTTTTAGGCACTTAACATCTGAAACCAGTTTGTTACTCCAGGTCCTCTCTACAACAAATGCAGAAAAATGGGTAGTCCCAGATGGTGACTCTGTATGAGTCTTAAAGTGCTTAAATACTTATGAATTCTCACTTCCCAAGCTTTCCCTTAATGATCCTGAAAGCACAACTCAGACATAGGAAACTCATCACACCATATGAGAAAATATGCCATCAGTAAAAGGCACCGCTCATCACACCTCAGTTCAACTTTTATGCCTATACAAAACAGGTAAGAAATGAGAAGACAACTCCTGGCATTAATTTAAAGAGGATTTATGAAGAAACCACAGCTGAGGGGCTCACAGATTTTGAAAGCCGGTCATGAAGTAGCGCACACATTTCCAGTCCAAAGTGAATTTTTACTGATCTATGTTTCCAGCAAAATCCCTCATCCCTTTGCATGCTGTAATTAACAGCAGTGACAGAAACATCTATGGGATAGCAAATGCTTCACATTAATCTAGTAAGAGAACAGAAAGATATGAGCAATAGAGACAGTGACTTTAGTAAAGACAGGAAATGGTTGGAGACTGAGTGTGATGGGCCACTGAGTGACAGGTACAAAGCTCTAATGGAAATAAGATGTGTAATAAGGATCATTTTTAAAGCAGTTAAATGACTCCCTGTTAGCACCCATCGTGCTGTGACAAAACTGGTTTATTTTTGATGGTGTGGTCATTGTTATTGCCAAACAAGTCTCTACAGGTTGCATTGCAATAAATGTCAATTCCTAGCAAACAGGGTCTTTTGGAAAAGAAAAGAAAGACAAGGCTAACATACTATTTGTTCACAGCATCAAGGAACAGTGGGATATTAAACAGAAAAAATGTTTGTTGATTCATGATTCAAAGGCAAAATTGAAACTATGCAGATGGAGGTCACTGGGAATTGTTCTAATTAGCAAAGTGCAACAAGATAGATCATCTGTTTCTGCTTCCTCTCCCGAGTGTCCAAATATATCTCATCAAGAACAGCTGCCAGGAAATAAATAAATAAATAAACCATGTGAGATGGAAGTGTCATAAAACTAGCAAGTGCCAGCCACAGCTTCTTTAGGATTTGGAGCTGCACTTTGTGCTGAATTCCTACCAAAGAAAGAGTCATCAACATACCTGTGTTTCAGTATAGTTGCATATTGGAAGTGTATTCTTAAAATTTTACTTCAGCTTTTGCTGAATTAATCATCAAACCTCCACCGATATATGCTGTCATTTAGCTTGTAGAGATTTATGAAAGCAACATACCTCTCCAAGCAAATGTGATACACCTACAATGGCAACTCCACCATTGCCTTACTCTTTACCTGAAATTAATGCTACTTGAAACCGAAAATATCCATTAAAAGCAGTGTAATTTAATGTGCTATAAACTATGCTTCCACAGAAAGAAACTATTCTCTACTACCTTTATGATGCAATCCTAATTCAAAACATTTCATATTGTATATGTCACCATTATGAATGTGTTGATTTTGAAACTTCACATAACACAGAAACATGGTTTATTATGGAAGAGAGAGAGAGGAAAAAAAAAGAAAACCTAGAGTTTACTTAGGGAAAAAATACTAAATAAATAATTCATACTTGGATGAACTGAATTCTAGTCTTTTAGAAGGTGCCAACAGATGGTTTACATTTATAGAAAGTGCATTTGCTGACTTTTAAAACAGAAATTAAAATTCATAAACTATATCATTAGTTCCCCTTTGAAGCACCATTATGTTTATGGTGAAGATTTGAATTTTTGCAGGTGAAGAGTCTTTAATCATAATTTCACTACAGAAAAAGTGCAACATGTTACTTTTTAGCTATTGTTTTATGTTTGTAGGTTCAAAGTTAAACTAATCTAATGATCAGTCTAAGGGCAAACAGAAACATGGAATCTGAACTAAGGTGATGCTTTCAGCTATTACAAATTTCAAAGCAGTTTAAGAATTTTCCCATCCCTTAAATGAAGGGCACCATATTGTCAGTCCTCATGTGGTAGTGGCTCCTAAAACTGATTTCAGTTTATAATACCCTGCTAACACTTAACACCACATCCATCACAAAAAGC
>WEIT01012470.1:3012-13345 GCA_013389985.1 Dryoscopus gambensis | reverse complement strand
AGGTCTGTAAGGAACCGATGAACATACTGGGACTCCACCTGAAGCAGCCAAAAAGGATAATTTACAAACTTTAGAGGAAAAGGCAGGGGGAACATTGATCAAAAAAGTAATGAGGATCAATTCCAGTGCACTCTTTTCCAGTAGGGGGTGAGAGTTCCTCTGTGTTTTCACTTGACATTGTTGATTTTGCCCATGGGTGGGTATTCTGAGGCCTTTTCCAAAAAGCAAGTGCCCAGTAGAGAACTCTTATTTCTAAGACTGAACTAGGAGCTCTAGGATAGGACTACAGGGTCAGCTAAGTCTATGACTGAGTGAATGAGACAGATGAAAATAAAACTAATTACATACTGACTGCCACATACAAGCAGTATGAAATTGGACTTCTTAACCTTGCATTCAGCAACCAAGCCCTTAGACTTTAGCAAATGAACTTTACATCATAAATTCTTAGATTTTTTAGAGTGTAAGTTCTAGACAAGACCCTGAGCAACCTGATCCAATTAGACCTGCTTTGAGCACAGAGGATTGGTCTAGATGACCTTTGGCGGTGTCTTCCGACCTAAGTTATATTTGGGCCTCTGATTCTTCAAGCAGGAAATGTCCATTTGATCCGTGTTTATAAAGAACCTAGTGTCCAAGACCTCTGGGTGTTACCACAGAAAAAATAAATAATAATTACTATCTGCCAATTTGTTCATACAGTTGATATAAAGTAATGCAAGGAATGGTTTGGTCAGCCTCAAATTATTTGCTGGATTCTAAAATTACTGGGTTTTTTTAAGGATATCACTTTTTTTCCTGACTATAATAGACACACAAGAAAGAAAACCAAAAAAGATACACAAATATCATCTGTAATCTATTGTAAATCCATTCCTGCTCTAGTCCATATTTAAAAAAAAAGGTTTCTTGCTGGTTGGCAGCTGAAGCCACTGAAAACCATAAGCAAGCTTTTCTGGTAAGACGAAGTTATTTAACTAGTAACCAGAGTTCTCACTATATAATAATACATAGAAAGTATTTAAAAGTTCCACTGAGGATGTGCAAACCATAATAAGAAAATTCAGCTCAAGCCCATAATTTTACCATTTCTACAGTGCTAACAACAGTTGAAAGTTATTGTAAGTGTAATGGCATGTGTCTGAATACTGATAAAGATGATGATGGGACAACTCCTGAGCCCCTCACAGTGGACCTTTAAAATTGTTTAATTAGCCTCATGCAGATTTCTACAGCATGGAATGCAATGCCAAGGGGACAACAAAGCCAACACAGGGACTTTAAGCTGTGCCTTCTCAATATCAAGGAAAGAGACACAGCCAGAAAATGTATTACCTGCGGGAACCACCCACTGGGGCTATAGATAGGTAGCACAATTTAGTGCTATCAGAAATCACAACATATACCATAAGTGGCGAAATTTGTACCTGCTTGGATTTTGCAATTAAGTTTATACCTCTGCTTCACTGCTATTTTTCTGATGTCAAATTTCAAGGACTTTTGATGATAATAAAAAACCCTCCCACTGACACATATGAAAGATAAGAAGTGTATTTGTAACCCTGTTGCCTGGAAATAGTAGGTCCAGAAATAGTTGGCGCTAAACTTTAAATAAAATTATAGAACTCTTTCAACCTTTCTACTCTCACAGTGTAAATGCGACAGTAGTGTAAATCTTGTTGACAGTTATTGCCATCTCTATTGGCACACACTCAGCAGCAGTTTGAGAAGTGTTGTGCAGCATGGCTAGTACCTATTACCTGTCTCCCCATATTTTCTTACAATTTATTTTCACCCCAGCAGGCAGCACCTCACAATGCCATTAATTTGTTGGGCAGATCATACTTTCCAACACAAACTATTTTACAGCGTGCTCTTAGAAACAAACTGGTGGTTTACTGGCAATGCTCAACAGTGTCAGGAGGGAGGTTATGATTTAAAGGCAGCAGGTAAAAAATTGAGCAGGTCACAGAGATGACATAGTTTGACCAAACCTCCTCTCTTTTAATTTTATTATCGTCAGCACAAGTGTACAAAATCACCAGATTTACACTTGGTCTCCATAATATGTGACTGAAACAATGCTACTATCTAATAGCTCTTTTTATTGGTGCTTTTACTACACAGTATTCTGCTAATAGCATATTTGCTAGCTGACCACAGGTGCAAGAAAACAAATGGAGAGAAAAGGGGGGGAAAAAGAAATCTTTAAATTGATTTTAACAGCAACTATGGAAAACCCCACCCAAAGCCCTATCTCCTTGCAGAGTAATTAGGCACTAGTAAAATACTTGCATGACTCCAATATATATTTATAGCTACTTGTATTTGACTGCTTCGTTTAATACAAGCCTTCACAGAGTGAGGGAAAAAAACCCACCACTAAGAAAACAAATTCAGTCTTTTTAATACAACAAACTGAATCTCACATTTTTGTCTTATTACCCTCTAAACACTAATTTCCTCTGGCAAATTCTACTTCTTTCTCTAATAAGTAATGCAAATGTATATACACACAACCTGAGGTCTTACCAGGTTCTTCAAATCATCAATATTTTTAGAATATTTTACATATTTTTTATCAGTAATACTAGTGTGTGCATTAACTGAAGCTGTCTCTCCTGTTGTTACTCAAAATTAAATTGCTGTCAATCTGACACCTTTTGCAGACACTCAAGGAACTTGAAATTTTCTATCAACAAGTAATAGAAAACTAGAATGGATCAGAGGATATGATTATGTGTTACAGCAGCCAAAAATGATCTGCTAGGCTATTCTATTTTTATTTCTGTATCTTTAATCTAAAGATTCCGGCACCTGGGGCAGGGTTAAGTGAACAAACAATCTGAGTAATATGCTATCAGTATTCCTAGGGAATGCTTGCCTGCCATTACACAAATTGAATACTGCAAAATGGTTATTGAAGCTTTTTGTAAAAAGGTCACACTATAAACACATATGTTTGGCATCAAAAATTTCTTACTGTAAATCTAAGCCATAAATGCAAGTATGAAAGTATCATTCACCTGTAAAGAGAGCCTGCAGGGGTTAACCTGTGTCAGTCTTAAATTCATGCAATGTTTCTACTTAATTTTAAACTTTTTCCATGTGCTTGCAGCGCTTTCTAATAACAACAATTCCTTAACTCACGCAGGAATCTAAGTTACAATAATCACATGCATTCCTTTCCCCAAGAAAGGAAACACCTGTTGTAGTTGGTTAATTGCTGACTTTTTGTAAGCTTTCAGAAGAAAACGAACATTTACAAATAATTTATAACTGAAAAACTTCAGAAGCAGAGAAACACATTAATTTTAAAACTGATATGAAACTCAAAATGTGTATTGAGATAGTAACAGATGTTTTCACTTTGTTAATTAAAAAAAAACCTCTGTATCAAAGTACCATAATAGGATATGGTTATTTTATAACTAAGATGGGGCTACTTTCTGTTCCATTTCACTTCTGCAATAATTGTTATTCATGCCTCTATACAGCAGGAGAAAATAAAAATTAAGCCCTAAAAAGTATGAGAATTTAAAAAAAAAGTTTGTGCACTTCAATCAATATACCATGTAGAAGATATATTCAGTGAGGAATTTAAGAAATTCATTCACTTGTTACTATGGAATTCTTGGTGAATTACAGAAAAAGGCACATATTTACATGATGACAAACCCCACAGTGTCAATCAAACCTATCTCTATAAAAAATACACACACATGCACTCATATTAGTAGTAGTAGTAATAGTTTTAATATGATACTTGCTAATTATTTCCAGCCACAGTCTAATATTAAAAAAAAAAAAAAAAGTGAAATTCTGCCCTAAACTATGGTACTTCATTTTCATTCATGTAAATCTGGTCATTTCAATGGAATTACCCTCCTTAAAAGGAACAAAAGGAGTTATGTCTTGTGCCAATGCTCTCATACAAATATCTGTATTTGAGGCATGACATGGTACTTTTAACTGCAGCTATGCCACTAAGCTGGACATGGTATTCGTAACATGGTAGCAAAAGTGTAGTCATAGCAAGATCAGCATGGAGGAAAGACTCAGGGAAAGAGTGCAGGAAAGGAAAACTTTTAACTTCTCTTGTCATGTACAAATGAGATAGTTATAGAGCTTCACATCCTGCAAGGTGTATTTTCAAATGACAGTCAAGTCTTTACAGAGAAAAATAGCAGGCTAACCATTGCCTTCAGTACTAGAAATGGAAAAAATATTTAAAATAAAAAAAGAGGGGAAAAAAAAGAAAAAAGCCTGGGTAAGCCGATTAGTTTTTTTCTACATTAAAAAATGGTATGTGTTACTAAGTCTGCAGTGGATAGGGGAAAAAAGCCAAACAAAATATCTGGATATTGCATTCACATCCCTTATCATTTATGTCTTAACTAATGGCTGTCATACAGGTAAGTGTTCATTTACCTGGGTTGATGAGGTGCAAGGCTTATGAAGGGGTCCCAGCAAAGCCAAGTTAAGCACTGGGAATACTGTGGAACAGGTCATAGGAGCCTTCTGCAGACACCTGCGCTGAGGTATGTGCCACAGGCCCTGCGCAAGGGGCACATTAGAGCATATTCCTTGTTCCAGGTCACCCAGACCCAAGCTAAATTCACCCTGACTGCTGCAGAGGAGCCTGAGCTGCTCTTAGAAGCTGGATGAATATGAGAATGCACATCAGCAAGGTGATGTTTCCACTCTAGCAGCCAAAGTGCGCCCCAGCAGAATAATGCAGTAAAATGCTGATAGCAGAGAACTTGGTGTGATTGTTTGGATGCTACATTGTAGGTGTATCCTGAAGCAATAAGTAACTTCCTACTTCTTGTTGCTACATAAAATGCCATCCCTCCCACCTTCACCTATATCTCTGTACGAACCAATTTACTGAGATTTTTTTTCTACAATAGCTAATTTCACCTACTGCATTTAATGTCATAGGAGTTATACATGTAAATCCCTGTACTTAGAGATAAGATAGTCCTTTATGCCATTTTAATCAATCTTTGTCATGAGTATGTTACTTAATAGCTCTGTCTTCCTATAGAAAATGAGCAACTTAAGGGAAATGAAACTTTTCAAAGATACATTTTCCTTCTGGCAGACTGTGAAATACACCATAATTATCCTCTTTCAATGAATAACGTTTGAAAGAAAATGAACATTCTGTGCACCAAAAAGTATAATACAGTGACAATCTCAACTGCCTTGTAAATAAAAGGAGATTGTTTTCCTACTATGATCTATATTGCACAGAAACATATATACATGCTTGATAAATATAAAACCAAATCAGACTATCAAGCCATTTTTTAAGGTTCTACTACTTTCTAATAACAATAAACTCAGTCACAGGCAAAAGGCATTGCGTTTATATTTCTGAAAGATTAAAACTGTGTTATGAATTATGGGCTTCATCTTGCACACTGATGGAACTACTTGTATGAGTAAGGCTTGGACTGAACATGGCCTTCTTTAAAAATAGGGGAGAGAAAGATAATGGCACCCCAAAACTTTACTGCTGAGGATGGGGGCACAGGGGTTAGTAGGGCTGGAAGAGAAGACAGGAAAAGGCCTTTTCAATAGCATAATAAAATCATGACTTTCCAGCCTACATTCTCATATTTGGAAACCTGTACTATCTTTAACAGCTTGGTAAAGTAAATGTTTGAACATAGATCTTACAAACTAATGGTGCTATGCACAATTTAACTAAACGGTTAGGACAAAGTGCCATTTAGCCCTTTATGATATTTGAATATATTGTTCCAGTAAATATGAGCATGAAGCAAAAACAAGGAGCCAAGGCCACACAACCTTCAGTAGCTAATACAGGACAAAAACATTTGAATACCAACCTCTCCCTCAGAAAGTAAGCCAAAATCCAAGTTTTGAGTTAGGAAAATTAGAGCTCTACCATGAAGAAATTTTTTACTGTGGGGAAACTGTGATGTTTATGTCTTACATCCCTTGCTTTTTGGTTTTTTTTCTCCCTTCCCCGCTCCCCAAATCACTGCCTCCAAAGAGATAAGATGCTGCTGGTTAGTGGTAGCACATCTGTTACCAGTATGGAGCACTCTGTCCCACAGTTTCTAGAAGAACCAACAAAAACCTGGAAACTAATATGTATCACTAGAAGGAATTTCTCAGTTGCGTCTTGCCTTACACAAGTCCTGGATTTGCAAGAACAGGTGCTTCCACTGGGAGAAATCAGTAAGGCTTCCTTGCCCAGGCTGAACTTTCAGCAAAGCCAGAGATCAACAGTTCACCCACTGATGAGCTGCACCTTGCAGCTGCCTCAGGGGGACGGCAGCTCCTACTGCCCACCGAGTTCCTACTTAGTGGCTGGTCACGGCTGCTCAACAGGTGGAAGAGGCCCATGTACAATTAGTGCTGCAACACAAATGCACCCAAAGGAAACAGGATACTCAGCATGACATTCAGATGTTTAAGAGGTGATAAAATAATGCGGTACACACTAAAGATGGGGCAGTATATAATGCCACTGAATACTAACCTATTTCCCACCACTGCTTATACAATAATATCCAAAACAGGTGTTTCCCTGCTCTAGTCCCTGGCACTTGGAAACTGCATTCTAAGCAGGGCTTGCACAAACTGGAAAGACAGATCCTCTACCACAGTCATTTCTGCTCAGTAGATTGGTGACCACAGAGCTAATGAAAGACAGGGGACACACCAGCACCGGATCCATTGAAGCAAGCATGGTTCAGTTCAACGAGTCTTATCTGGCAGTGGTGCCTGATTCCCATTCCTGCTCCAAGGACTGTTCAAGTATTTGATGAACTGTCACCACATGCAGAACATACAGAAATTCATCTCCCCATCTAGTTAGCAGGAAGGGAGGTGTCTAACCCAACCTATTCCTTAGGTTCTACTTAACTAGAGAGAGTAACCTCCAGTGAGCATTTTATTCTGTCTACCTTAGATACTTATTTGAATGCACAATAAAAGCTTTTCTCGAAGTGACTCTATCTACTGGCTATAGGGTTGATATTTTAGACCCTGAAGTTAATGCCTAACTAACTTTAACAGCCCTCACAATTATTTCATTTACTGTAAACAACACACACTCCTAAAATAGTAACAAAAAAATTCTACACAGAAATACGTGCCGTTTAGTTTAAAGCTTCAGAACAGATGTGGCACATGCATGGAAAAGAAAAAAAAAAAATCTTTGAATAAATTTAGAAATTTTTGTCTAATGTTTAGACTGATGTTAAAAGTTTAATGTCTTCACATAGACCAGCTATGAAATAGCTCTAATTAGCTTTTGTTCTCTGTAGCAATGTGTTAATGTCTACGTTGTAAAAAGCTGTCTAAACAAGATACAAAGTATGTAGCCATGACATTATCAATAACATTTAATAAAAATATTTTTATAGAAAGTTCATTATACATGCCTTACCCTGTCAAAAATAACCTGAAGTCTACCAGTAATGAATATACACTGTGTATATTTAGTGTATATATTACACAGACTGTGTATATAGTACAGAGTTTCAACTTTTTCAACAAGGAAAGGTCACCTAGCCAGAGTATAGGTTATGAAAGACCTCCATAAATTAAATTAGACAGCTAGCTCAGAAAGTTATAAGCTGTTTAGGGAACATGTCAGGAATCCCCTATCTATAGGGAAGCTTCTCTCTCCCTGTAGAGTGGAATTTGACACCTAGTAAGAAAGGCATTTTCTATTCTCTTAATATTTATGGATATTTTGAAGTGTTTTAAGGCCTTCACAGTCTCCACATGTTTTGAACTGCTTTAAACTGCAGTGAACTGCCTGCATACACATTATTCCATCTCTAAAGCTTCTGCATTTCCATTCAGAAAGTCATAATGCAGTTATTAAAAGAGATTTCCACACAGAGTTATTGAATCACATTAGTAAGCTTGGTTTATGCCTAGGTGCTGTGACATGAATGCACATTGTCTTGAATTAGTCTAGTAGTCTGTGGAGTGACAGCTCACTGCAGCTCTTAACAAGCTGCACAGATCAACTTGGTAAGTACTTGGTTAAGTATCAGTGTGCCTGGTGATGTACAAAATAAATATGAAAAAGTATTGCACTGAAATATTTATAGTTTAAAGGTTCCACCCATTAGTAGTTCACAGATATTGTCTTCAAGTATGAGTCCACTGAGGTGGTGGAATTACTTGTGCAAAAATAAGTTACATATATGCTTGCCATCAAATCTGAAGAGACTTTAGAAGAGATTTTATTTCAGGATTGATGCCACGGTTAAGGCATCAGGATAGGGCTCTAACTACACAAATCAAGAGCATAAGAACATCCACCCCAAGGGAAACTTCATTTAGCAAAAAGTTTACTGGAGAGATTTTTGAAAAAAAAAATCCTTTTTGTCACAAAAGGTTTGAAAATTTTATTTAGAATTTCTGTGAGGAAGAAAACTGTTGAAGGCTTAACATAAGGGTTATATATTTTTCATGTAAGACATGTTGTCATGATTTAACTTATGTTTTAGATACAATTTGCAACCAAGTAGCACAGTTATTTGCACTTATGTTTCCCAGCTCATAGTTTTGTTTCTATGCAGTATGTCAATCTTTTCAAAGTACTGACTTTTGGCATTTATCAATATCTGTGTATATCCAAAAAAAGTCCTATCCAAATAATGTTCAAGGGTAGTTCACAGTAACATCTAAAATCTGTAAATGGCCTGTGGATAGATGTAACATAGATATGTACATACTAGAAGATTTTAAATAAAACAACAAATGGAAGCATTCCAAGTGCGAGATTCATAATGTCAAAATAATAAGTCATATACTTTCAAAAATTGTCACATATATCTGTAGTTTTATTTTTTCTAAATGCATTGACATTGTACAACGTAAACTGTACTGATAGCTTAGAAATTAAAATAAAATTAAATTATAAAAAGGCCACATAATTTTTACCCAAATAAAATGTGATGGAAGATCCCCTCTACTTCTGCACAGGAGTTGAAATGAAACCTGTAGTATTTTTTCCACTAAGAAGGATTATGATAATACTTAGTACACTACAGCTAAATATGTTTGGGTGGTTTTTTTTTTCCAATCAGTTATAATCTAATCAGACAAATACATTTTCATATATGTTTTATATTAAAATGTTACTAGTTAGACAGAAATGCAAAACACAGGCACACATACCTATATGCTCTGACTGCCAAATGTTTCTCTTTACCATACATGCACAAAGTCCTAATAAGATAAGAAGGGAATGTATTTAAATAGTTCACATTTTAAACCACTACATTTCAATATATTGTTTTTCAGACTACATGAACGTAATCAGATTATTTTCCAAGCAGACGTCCATTTGATTACTTAAAGTGCAAATTGTGGTCTGGCTATTGAGTGTGCAGNAGTGAGGAGACAGCTTCCAATAGTCCATGCAAGTGCCCCACCTAAGGGCTCAGAGTACTAACCTTCAATTCACGAATTTATGGTCAAGTTATAAAACCATAAAAACAGAGACAAGAATACAAATTGATATACNTGGGTGGGTTTTTTTTCCAATCAGTTATAATCTAATCAGACAAATACATTTTCATATATGTTTTATATTAAAATGTTACTAGTTAGACAGAAATGCAAAACACAGGCACACATACCTATATGCTCTGACTGCCAAATGTTTCTCTTTACCATACATGCACAAAGTCCTAATAAGATAAGAAGGGAATGTATTTAAATAGTTCACATTTTAAACCACTACATTTCAATATATTGTTTTTCAGACTACATGAACGTAATCAGATTATTTTCCAAGCAGACGTCCATTTGATTACTTAATGTGCAAATTGTGGTCTGGCTATTGAGTGTGCAGAGGAGGACAATAGGAAGGGCAAAGAAAATAGAAACCTTTTTACATCAACAGGTGGCAACGCTAAATGGGAAAAAAAAAGAGGGGAGTGGGGTCAGAGGAATACACCTTCCCTGCAATGTACAGATATCTAAGAAAGAAAAAAGGATTTGGCAGAAATTGGACCGTTTTTCCTGCAGTGATGATCGTGTTGCCTGTACGTGGTTTGTACACAAGAGCATGGGAAGGACAGCAGCAGGACCTCACAGAAGTTTCTTGAGCAGTTTGTGAAGTCCTCCTTGGGGCTGTTCAACATGCTCAGGGGCAACAAACTACTCAGAGTGAGGAGACAGCTTCCAATAGTCCATGCAAGTGCCCCACCTAAGGGCTCAGAGTACTAACCTTCAATTCATGAATTTATGGTCAAGTTATAAAACCATAAAAACAGAGACAAGAATACAAATTGATATACAGCTGAAAAACCCACAGTTGTAC
>WEIT01012466.1:17335-35381 GCA_013389985.1 Dryoscopus gambensis | reverse complement strand
CAAGGAGTAATGAGATAGTACCAAAATGACAAACGGTGTCACAGCAAACCCACAAAGTACAATATTTTAGTGTTGAGCCTGCATGACAATATCAGACAAAGGGGAAAAGAGAGCTGATCAGAGACAAGCTTCTTGCCTTTGTAAAGCTGGTTTACCAGACATGCTTGACACTGGAGAGAATCTTACTTTTTTAACTGTTAATGGGTTAGTACATGCACAGCAGCCTCTGGGAAATTCTCTTTCTAGGTCTACATGTTTGAAAACAGCTATCTTCACTTTTCATTAAAACTGCATGCACTTTGAAACACCTGCCTTCGGGAAAACTCCCAAGCTGATTGACTCTAACATGAGAATTAATTCAGGCTGCTCTAGTGTGTGGACAAGGCTACACAGAACAGTGTGTCAGAATTAGGCTTTTACATAATACAAACTGGCAAGGATTGCTCTTTTGGGAATCCTGCTCAGCTGGAATTCAAGACTTTGTTTGACAACTGATTTTCAAGGTGTGTGTCCTTTTCTTTTAAACAAACACATGATGCTTGAAAGCCAAGGTACAACAGTGCATATGTTCATATGTATGAATGAGAAAAGGACAGCTCCCTAAGAAATCCTTTCCTATAACTTGTGAGTGTTACTTACCCGTGCTAATGCCAGATCTTTCCAGCTAGAAGGAAGGAAAAATGTTTTGTTTGCTGAGTTTGTTTCAAAAGAGTGATCATAAGTGCCATTAGTAGATACCAATTTTGCTTTCTGACTTCTGTGAGACTCTAGAATTTGGGTCTTCCTTTTTTGGGGGGGAAACGTCTCTGTACAGTCATAAGATATTCTAGCTCAGACGCTGTTAATGTATGAGGTACACACTTGAACTGGATGTTTGTAATCAAAAAAACACTCCCAAACCCAACCCTTCACCCCAAAACAAAAGGCTTTGACCACTCCAATAACAGTTTCTGTGCTGCAGGCACACCATGCATTGCTCACAGTCTCAGTGAATGATTTTGCTGAAGCCCAGGCCCCAACACCTGCCCACAGATATCTCTCCCCTAGATATCACATATAAATATTTTTAAGTTCTCTGTCCACATCCAAACTCAAAAACTTCTCACTTGGCATTGGTTAAGGTCCCAGTCTTCCTGCAGTTATAGCTGATTTATAAAACAGCATAAAGGCTGTTTAAAGTCATTAGTGAATCCGACAATAAACTCGCTCTGTTACAGGCAAGAGACAGTTGAGAAACAAATTCAAAGATATGTGTTGTCTTAATAATCACTGAAATGCAATCTTGGTGTTGCTCATGGTGTAATTACATGACATTTTTCTCTGACAGTAAGGCAGAGAAATTCTTGTATTTACTTTAAATGCTGACTGTTCATTTCTGTTCCTGTACTGCAGTTAACCCGCTTTTCTGTGCTGAAATCTACAGAAGAGGCCTCACAAAAATCTGTAGAAGCACAGGAAAGGTGAGGTCTGGGACCCAGAAGTCAGAGAACCTTTGCAGTTGCCTCCAGCTCTAGAGAGAAAATAGATCCTGCATCAGCAACAGACTTCATTTCTGATCAGATTCTAAGCTGGTTTTAGTTAAAGTACGTGTAAAGTCCTAACAGTTACTTTAGGAAAATTCCCATTTCAAAGAATGCCAAGTCTATCTTGTCCAGTAAAGTAGTCTGAAAAATTAAGCTGAGAGCATTTAAAGATGTCTCTTTTAGAACTGGACTGAGACATTTCACATGAGCATGTGAAATGATCAGTATTAAAACAATGCGCCTGGTAGGATTTCCTTGTGTCAATGATTGTCTCCCTCCTTGCCAGTATCTGATCACCTGTTTGAATACAGAGATATAACTTTAGGTCTGTTACCAAACACATAACTGCTCCTAGCACACTAGGATTGGCATGCATGGGCACTCAGAAAGAAAGTACAGCAGATCAACCAAAGATCAATGTGCATAAGACACCCCGTGTTCGGCCTACAGGGAGGTGCTCTTATGCAGCAGCCCTTGGTCCAACACTGCAGAAACAGCTCCAGCATGCTTCCCCTGTTTCTGCTGTCAGTAGGAGTAACCAAAAGGATGGGTGAGAGCATATCTCAGCTTCCCAAAAGGAAGTCTCTTCCATTGGGAGACTGTTCCCATCTCCTGCTGCAATTTATTTCATTCTGAGTTGTACCACTGGAACTGTTTGTGAAGTCATATTATAAAGTTTGTTGTAAACTGATCTGGGTTCAAACACTTTTGTGAAATGCTGGTGGCAGATGTGAACTTGGCAACAGTCTCCTAAATCAGTTGTGCCACATGCGAGATAGTGGAGCCTTATCTAAGGTTATCTTTTCCCCACCAACTTTTGTGTATCTTATGTCACTAAATTCACAAACATGACACAGAAGCTGATGGGAAAAGATTTGCAGAGCTTGAGCCTTACCAGTGAACAGTCTTTCCTAAAGGAAATCTTACACTGGCATTGGTTCATAAAAATGTATGCAGATGACCCAGGTGAACCTAAGCCCCTAGTTTTCAAACACAGAAACAAAAACAGATTGTTTCCTCCTGTAAATGCATGCCAGGAAAGTACAGTCATGAGGACTGAAATGATGCCCGGTTTTTGCTCCCACTCTCTCAAGCACAAAACAACCAGAAAATAAAATCCACTAGCTGATTGCTTTTTAGGGTTCATTTAAAACATCTTTATAACTCCAGTGTACTTCCTACTCCTACTTATTTCAGCATCATCAGTCATGCACAGCACTGTAAAATACCATGTTTGTCACTCTTCTGAAATGTAAAGGTATATACTATCTGAGATATGTTGTTTCAGGACTGCTGAGTGATTCACACTATGATGAAGTCTTACTATGATGGGAGGACAACAGAGCATTCAGAGCATTAAGGTTTTTCACAAGTTATTTATCAATCTTTCAACACATTACCACATTTTTCCTATTCAAGCAGACAGAGCTACCACCCAGGAGCTAGCAAAAATTGTGGCATTTTGCTCCTGTTCACAAAATGTGGCCTAAAATACTGGTGACCCAGAAATATATAGTGCTTTCTACTGTATATATAAAGCATAAAGAGTTTCAGATTGCAAGATGCACAATTGCTTCATCCCAAAATGAGTAGAAATATTTCATTTCTGCAGAGCCTGATTATTATTTGTGAGCTGTGTAACATGAGGAGCCCTACACAGAATTTCCCTCTAATTAGCAACTATGTATGTCCAAGTCAATTGAGAAATAGGTCTTGGAACACCTTAAAAATAATGTATTATTTGCAGTGCTATCATTCCCCCTGTTTTAAACATGAAAAGATTAGGCTAAGAGACAGATACACAATGGGATCTTACCTTTTATTTCTCTGCCTGGATGCACAATTTGGGAAGTGATCTGTCCTGTAAGACAACAAGAAAATATCTCTGCTGTTTTTATGCTGACAATTTATTTTTGTGATCCTAGAGATCCTCTTTTTTCATCAGGTATAAAGCTCTTCCTGAGGAAGGTGAAGGTTCTAGTCAGGCTCTTAGAGGTTGAATAGGAGCTGCAGTTTAAGCAGGGTAAAGACAGAGCTAGAAGTTTACCTACATTTCTATTACACCCTCCTATAAAGTAGGTGCAGTCTTCTCTTTATAGAAATACACCCGTATATCTTTAAAAAGGTAAGTAGATCTTCTCTATTTGCTAAACACATATGATTCACTGATGAAAAGAATAGTCTTCAAGCCCTGGAACCTGACTTGTTTCTTTTTTTTAAATCTGGTATGTTACAGGCTAAGCCATTGTAAGGAAGCACGAGGGAGCTGTATTTATTTGCACTAGCTAAATATCTCATTTGTCAGCATTCTGAACAGGAGCAGTCTGCAGATAGGTCCCCTCCATATTCACAAAATGAAAATTAATTGGCTTCCCTCCAAGGTTCCTGTAGTACCATGAGCCAGTGCTCCTCAAAGGCTATGTGAGTACCATCAATGTCATATGATGCAATTTAAGTGAAACACTGATGGACAAGATCCATGTCTTCACAGAAAAGCCCATGAGAAAGGAACTTATTTTTATAAATTAGAGCACATCATTTAACATTTTTAATAAGCTGTATGGTGTTTTTCTAAATTACATAATTTTGGGCTATGTGACTAGTCAAGAAAATGTCTTTAATGAAGATTAACCTGGAATAGACAAGACAAAATTTATGACTGTTTTGTATCAAAGCCAGTTGAATCCACCGGAAACTTGAGGAGTAAACAAAACACTTAGTCTAAACATTAGAGAGATTGAAATTTAAATGTTATGATAAAAACTCATTTTACTTTTAAAAGTCCTGCAATGGATAACAAAGATATTTTATGCATCCACCACCATCAGTTTTTGCTTTGATCCTTAACATACTCCCCTCCTTCCTACAAACCTGGAACCTAAAAAACAACAAACTCAGAGGTGAGGAGTGAAGAGGAACTGCTGCCGCAAACCTGAAAATTTAATAAATGAAAAGGCATTATAAGATTCCAGTCAGTCTTAAGCAATATGAACCACGATATATATCATCACATGTAATGACAGAGCAGTCAGGGGGTTGTGTCATCACTGAAAAGGGAGAGGAGGATCCTGCAGGACTGAGCTTTGCCCCAGGAGCTGCTGCACTCCCAGAGGAGGTGGCTGTCCAGGCAGCTACTCCGGTGGGGTGGCTTCCTCAGAGTCCAAAACTCTGTGTGACATTTATCCCGAGAACAGTGAAGTGTGGTTAGAAGCCAAAGCTACTTTTCACTTCTGAGAGCATTGTTTTCTGCTGGGTTTCACACTCACTGTGGAAGGGATTGCTTTACAAAATCACCTTTTCCTTACATTGATTTTCTAGTTGCTTTGCCTTTCCGAGGTTTTGTGGAGTAGTAAGGATCATGTAGTATTGAACTTACAATAAACAAGACCTGGAAAAGGATTCTGTATGACATTAGGAGGCAGAACATATGCTGATTTTTTAGATCAGGCAGTAAAATAAAAAAAAAAGTAGATTAGCCTAATGAAGTGTCTTTTTGTTCGTATTTTTCTATTCTTAAAAAATAAAACTACTTTTCAAACCACTTTTCAGGTTTCAGAAAAGAAGGAATAAAGATCAAAGTAAGGAATGTTCTCAGCATTCTTGAAGCAAGTGATTCTTCATATTACTACTTTTTATGGGAGTGACTGTCAATCATCAATCTTCAAAACTGTCATAAACACCCACACATGCTATTTCAAAGATACCTAATGTAGGATATATAATACCATATTTCAAGCTGGATTCAAAGCTTTTCATCTATCTAATAGTTAGGAACAAGGAAAAACACAAACATCAAATGAAATGAAATGTATTTGTTGATGCTAACTACAAATATTAATTTTATAAAAATTAAGTCTATTACGTATCTATTTAAAAATAATTTTTCATGTTTGAATGATGATAGGGATCCTAAACGACTGCATCCATAGAGAACCACTGGTCTAAGCAGGTGATCTGCCAGACAGGACCAATATTAAAGTGCATGCCACGGCTTACAAATTTCCTCATTTCTTAAGGAAATCAATAATCTTTCACAGATTTCATCCCATTGTGACCTGATCTCAGATACACATCAAGAGTTTACAATCCACATAAGCAGGCAGGGAAAATTCCACAAACTCCTATTTGTGGAAGGCACTCCTCCTCCAAAACAACAGAAATATTCATCACACATTCTAGACCTCTACAGATTCTGTTAGCAAGGTATAGTCAAGACAGAAAAGATGCACATGACAGATTTCCACCCTTTTTTTCAAATTATTAGGAAAAATAATCAGCAACAGTGTATTTGGAGCTGTACGAGGCAATAAATTATAGCTTGTTCATGCTGTTATTGAACCAAGAGAGAAACACTGGGCAACCAAAGGGTGGTTGTAAGCAGATCTACACAATCCCAGGAGGATTGCTTGGAAAGAACTGCAAAGGAACACAGACAGAATGAAGTAAGGAGAAATTCTTAGGACAGAAAATTTTTTAGTACTTTGCTCCTTGATCATCTTTGATGTTTAGAGTCCCAAATGGTGTTTCATCCAATCCAGAAACTTTACACATTACTGCAGTGACAGTACTGTTGGTTGACAACCAAATGGACCACAGCTATCTATGCAAAGTTTATCAAACAGCCCAAGGACATGGCCACGGGGCACTGAAAGTGCTCAGAGCTTCTCCAGAGGGAGTGGTGATCCCTCACTGTGCTTTGTTCCAGCAGGCCAAGGACCTCACAGGATACAACCAAACCCAAGCCTGGGGCAAGTGGTGTGCGGATGCTAAATAAAAGGAATCACAGATTCAAACAAATTTTAACCTAACATTCTCTTTTTGTCACATCCCTTAGGTGAAAAAAGTTCAACAATGGCTGGGGAGCATAGGAACTGCCAGCAAAAATGTGGGAGGAACAGCTGGCTTGCCTCCCTGTGGCTGGGGCAGGTGGCAGGGCCACACTGGCATCACGTTATCTCCCTGCATGGGTCCTCCCTCTGAGCTGGCACATTAATGGAACTGCAGGCCCACTAAAAAATACTGGATATATTTCTCAATCTCAACTCCAGCTTTCAAATGAGTGCATTATTTATTCATTAGTACTACATTCAAAGTGCTGTTTCCCTTGTTACTTGGTGAAATAAATGAAAGAACAGTGATATCACTCTAAATCCCAATTTACAGCTCTTGTGAGCCCCAGATGACTGTATCATAAAATTCTCCTTACCCTCCCCCTCTCCACTCCTTTCTGCCTTGCATCTGGCTGAGAGAAGAGCTGCCCACTGCAAGGAGCTGAAGGCTGATCTGCTGGCCTGACCTAAGCAGCAGAAGCTATAACAATGATCAATAAATTCCAAATGGGAGGAAGGACAGTCCTAGACCCAACACCTGGGTCAGAGGATTGGGCTCTACATGTAAGGTGCACCCGCAGATATATTTTTTCTCTGGAGAAAGACGGGACAGAGAAAGAAGGGCAGACTGGACCACACAGACACAGTGCACATATGTGGAGAATATTTTCACTTCCTTGTTTGCTGACTTGTCTTATAAAAAACAAAGTATTTATCTAAAAAAATTAGACCTTATTAATTCCTGAATCTTGATTTTGATTTTTAATTTGGGAGACACCCCAAAACATCTTTGGTTTTCATGTGTGACTGAGCTCCTCATGACTGTAACACACAGTTTAGCTCTCTTAAGCTTCCTCTGGCCAAACTTGCAAACTTGATGTTGTAAGAAATAGAGCAAAGTACAGGGAGATTAAATAGTGGGAAGTTTTCAAATCTGATAGGTTTAGAACAAGCTTCTAGTTTTATGTTCAGGTACTAGCCTTTTATAATTAAGGGAGAATTCTAACTCTGATCATCCAAAAAATTCAGCACACACTGGCCTTGGGGTCCTAATCCTTGCTACTTTTGATACATCGTACTTGTAAAGAGAATCTTAATCCCAAATGCTTAATATAGCCGGCTAATAAGATTTCAAAAGTTTTCTAAAAATCTATGATTTAAAAAACTATGAATTTTAAACCCCAACTGGTGATTCTCACTATCCTGTCTGCTGCACACTGGAGACACAGCAATGTGGAGGGATGAGAGCCTAATTTTTCAAAGGGCTGTAGCTGTTAAGAACCCACTTCTGACCAATTTCCGTAGCCACTTAGACTCCAAGGAGCCCTATGTGTCATGGAAGAGCAATACTTAAAGGCAGTATTATCTATCACCTCTCACCTTTCAGTTAGCTTGGAGATGCTGCCGACTATTAAGACATTTGAGTTACTTTAGTACCAGGAAACTTGAATTTGTATCTCCCCAAATAGTCAAGCTCACAGGAAACAGTAGATGCTTGGCCCATGCAGATGTGTGTGTGTGTAAGGGAAAGAGGGAGCGCAGGTACCTGCAAGGGTGTGACAGACTAGGAGACACTCCTGCTGTTCACTGAACTGTCTAAACACACCCAGCTACCTTCAAATAGGCAGTAAAATACCAGCACTGGCTGTTCAGGAGAGTCAGACACATCACTGTGACTTGAGAGGAGGGTCTAGTGTGACAGAAGCAAATTTAGTAATTTCTATTTGAAGAGGTAGCTCAAAGAGGCTAAAGTAGGCAGAGCCAAATTAAACTGAGGTCAGAATGTAACCATTGCTAAAACAGATTAAGGTAGCAAACCCCAAATTGCTTGAGGACACAAAAACTGGTACTTTGTCTTGAAATCTAACATGCACTGTCTGGCAACAGCATTGTTTCAATTATGAAACAATTCACATCTCAGCTGACACATGTAATGAAGCTTGCTACTTGCCTAGTACATAATTTAAGGTAAAAGAAAAGAGGGTATGTTTTATCATGGTCTTTCATATCTTTGTCTATTGTTCTGCAATCCATTTGCATACCTAAAGGGAAATGGCCTTTTTAATTTCTTTCCCCTCTCCTAATCATCCGAGGCCTATTTAGAAGTGTTCTGTATCCTGTAATCAGGCAATTTATACAGTGTGCACCCTTAGGCTACAACCATTACAAACAAGCTGAAAAACTCCTTTAAAATAAATGATTTAGCATGGGAAGACACCAGTCATAATTAATTTTTTTCTGTTTGTGTTGGCAGATGGTCTCAGACATTGAAACATGGCCTATTGCCCACACCTTTATTCCAAAGAAAAAAGGGCAGCCTGAGAAGGAAGAGAGAAATGCCTGTAAGACTGCTTCACTTTGGGAATAAACATGCTCCCCATCTTTTCAAGAATTTGTGCATGATAAAGACTGAATTCAAAGATTGTGGAAGTCAAAGGAAAATAAATCCCATTAGCTTCTGACTAGGACCTGAATTAAAACCACAAGGAAAATATTGTCTTGAAGGACAGTGTGACTGGGTTTTTTGTTTATTGTTTTTTCCTTTTTCTATTTTCCATAAGGGATGTTTCTGAGGCAGCTTAAACAGACATATTGTGAGGGTGGATTTGAAAATGATCGGCTTTGGATTTCTGAAAGCTGGGTACTTACTGAGGCAGCAAATAAAAGAGAGTTCTGCTATTAGCCACATTTTAAAACATGCATTTTCCTGCTTCCACAGAAGGACAGCTGATGACAATTTCATTCTCCATTTACTCATGTATTTGCTCACTGCTTACATGTTGCTTTTCAGTACTTTAAAACAACTTCCGATGCATTTCTGAGTTGTTGGCATCACTGCAGACTCCCCCAGATGGAGATCCAGCCAAGCAGACTCATTTTAGTGGCCCATGCCAGTATTTTCTTGATGGTGATAGGACAGTCCTAACTACTACACAGCAAATTCCTAATTTAAGAGTAAATAGACATTCCTTTGTCATGATTCAGAGCTCTGACCCTCCCTTTTGTTCCGTAAGAAAAGAGCAAGCTGCATTTCCATATGTGATCTCTAGAATATGATCTAATCGAGTCTCACTGAAGTCTGCGATGTGTTTAGGGTGCTGGTACTGAAACCCAAAGCCAATGACTGCCCATGCAGGATCATCTGTTTGGATTTACACACAGACAAATGCAAAGTCCCTGGATGAGCTCAAAGGCATGGCACAGGGATTACAAGATGTTATCTGAAAATGCAGTTAGCTTTAGCTGCATCTCATATTTGTGGTACCTAGTCATACCTTTATGTGCGAGGAAGATACATTTACCACAAACTCCTAGGGCCAACATCAGGTAATCCAGGTGAGCTGGACCTTTTCCAAGAAGAGGTGACACGATGTACTTTAGGCAGGGGCACTGCACAGAGTGATTATACACAGCCAGAGACCACTCACAAAGTCTCCATCAGCTTTATGAAGTTCTTGCGGTTGACTTCAGGTAATTTTCCTCTGAAAATGCAAGAATCAGCTGATACTAACGCCTATAGGTATTACGTGCTATGTTATAGTTTCCAAAGGAAAAAGAAAATGGGAGCATTCCATCTCCAAACATTTTCCTGCCCTCAGAATCTAATCCTCAGCATTGCCTGACCCCAGAGGGCAGAGCCAGGCCT
Organism: Dryoscopus gambensis; assembly: GCA_013389985.1. Classification (NCBI taxonomy): domain Eukaryota; kingdom Metazoa; phylum Chordata; class Aves; order Passeriformes; family Malaconotidae; genus Dryoscopus; species Dryoscopus gambensis. The sequence continues at coordinate 25,383 of WEIT01012466.1, read as the reverse complement.
GAGAGCCCGGCCCAGGGATCACCCTGGGGCCAAGCAGCCACACACACACAGGCACTTCCAGGCAACACATCTGGGGGAATGAAATTGGTACACACTTTCCACTGTGCTAAATCATACTGAGTTCTGCTTTAATAGGGTTTTCGGGATCACCAGAGTTGCTTAATGTTGCTTTGGTCTTCTATTTTTCCCACTCTGCCAAAGCCTACTAGCCTGACAGATGTTTTGAAATACCAACAGGAAAGATGTTTTCACTCTAATTTCAACCTGGCTCAAACCATCAGTTTCACCATCACACCACAAGGATTTCTATGTGAAAGTCAAAAAATTTCCTCAGATATAGAAAAAATAAAGCCTTTGTGTTTTCAAGTTTTGTCATTTATCACGTGTCCTAACGATCAGCCCTTTGTCAGCTGAGAACTGATGAAAAAGCTCTCTGAAAATCTCCAATTCTGAAGAAATAATCAACTGCTGTTAAAATGGCATTGCTCTCTCTGCAATGCAGAACCATCTGGATAGTAGCAGAAAACTAGGAGCCACAGGGCATGCCACTGGCCCAGGGAAAAGTACTTCCATAAAACCAATCTGCTTCCTTCAGATGAGCACATTACTCTCACTGTTTCTTGCAGTTGATGCAATACACGTTTCACTGCCTCTCTATGAAATTTCAGCAATACCTGTAATCATAGACTGCTACTGATCTTCAGAATGAAAACAAGCTTACTTTATTAATCTGACCAAATCTTGAGGCCATTAAAAGGTTGTTTTCTTAGCCCTTCATTATGTATTCAGTAGAGATGGTAGCTAAGGTTTCTTTTTCCCTTTCCTTTCAGCCACAGAATAGAAGCTTTCTCTTCTCCCGTTTCCCTCACTGATAGACACTTAAAATTCAAATTACAATTATACTAGACCATAAAAATATACAGGTAAGGCAGATGTTGTGAGCAAGATACTTGACAGAACCTCTTTATTTGTTTGGATGACTTAATAAACTGCAGAAGCTGAGGTCATCAAAACCTCTCAATCATGTTGCAGGCTAGTGCCAACAGCTGTAACAAAAACTGATGATGTAAAACGTGTTAAACATGCCAAACCCAAGTTTCAGACAAGCCAGTCTGTAATAAGACTATTTTCTACTTGAACATTACATAGCAGTATGCTCAGGTTTATTTATGCTGTTCTTAATAAGAATAACCAGAAACCCTGTTTCACTTGCTCAAGGCTGAATGCAAAGACTGTTTTGTCATGAAACAGCTTGAGATCTATATTGCTTTCAGATCCGGCTAGACAGAACATAGGTATTAAAATTGGATTTTAGAAACTGAGTTTCATCTTTTGTAGGAAAAAAATTCTATTCTTATTAAAAAATACTAATTTTTACAAGATTGCAGTGAGAAAGAAAAAATAAATTTATCACCTTCACCATTTTCTGCCTCTTACTTTACAACCCTATTTCCCTTAGTCAAGAATTCCATAAAGAAAGCATGAATTGTACAAAGAAAAAAGAAAGATCAAAATTGATCGATCAGATAAAATAAAATGCGGGATTTCAGATTGTGGGAAACAATCTACAGGCAGAACACGTACAAATTGCTATATAGGTAAAATATATTGCAGAATATTAGGGAAAGAAAGCAAATAGAAAAGAGAGTTGAGGCAACTCTACATGGTTTTCCTGGGACACCACTGTGGCAAAGCCGAAGGGTCAGATTCCAACATCTAACGCACAGCACGTACTGCCACACAACTCTAAAAAATTCTGCTGACACTCGTAAATTGCCACATGTTTGGATTTCCAACAAGATCTCACAACAAGCTGTGTTACTGCAAGTCATTATTTCCTTTGGGGGAAAAATGTCTCTAGTGATGTTAAAAGTCGTGGCAGGATGTACTATAGTGTCAGGAGAGCTCACTGGGGAGCGTTCCTGCCTCAAGGCCAGGAGGTTGTATATAAATTCTGCACCTGGTTAGGGGCTGGGAGGAATAGGCTAAAGTTTATCTCAAAACTGTAGAGAGTCAGTGGTTGTGGACAGTGGCACACTGGCAACTCCTGAGAGTAAAGACAGGCAGGAGCAGTGCAAGATTCCCATGGCTTAGGCATTTCCGAACTCTCCTGTATGGAAAGTGTCTCTGAAAGATGCTTAGGCAGCACTTGCCTTTTCAAAGGTGCACGATAAGCTATAATGAGCTTTAGAGATTTTTCTGTCAGGGAGAGAGACCCATGTTAATTAGCTGATCTGCATTCCTCAAAACCACAGACCAAAGAATTGTGTCTAATATTTTCCCATAAATACACGGTTTGTATCTGTTGGGTTTTTCTGGAATATGGAATCAGAGGAAAATGAGCAGAAAAATTGAGTAAGGTAGCTAACTTTTTGTCTAAACTGATTCAAAAGATGCTTTATATTTTAAGATGTTAAACAAAAACATGATTCTTCCTATACGCAGAAAAAAGCCATCAGAAGATATTGAGCTGGAATGGTTTAAAACTAAATATTAATGGTCTACACAAAGCTAATAGCTTGCCTGTTTGTCTATGCCATTGGCTTAAAAACACGTGGATTTGTAACACATTTTTGTTTCTCACTTCCTGTTGATGTGCTGCTTCAATGGCCTAAGATTAACAGTCAGTATACAAAACTATTACTGAATTTCCCCAAGTTTGAACACAGAGAAACAGGGAGAAGTTTAGGCACCAAATTAACAGTGCCTGTGATAGGTAAGAAGAGGCTGAGTTTCTTATGTGAAGTTGTTTTTGAGTTCCTTAATAGAGCAGAAATTAAACACTTACTATCCTGAAGTGATTTTGGCCTCCATAACCCTGCTGAGAGGCAGGAAAGTGCAGGCCCATGGGGGGAAGCTCACAGGCACCAAACTGCTATGGACACACTGGCTGATCCAGCACTAAACCCGACAGATCTGAGTCGCAGCCCTGTAGCCCAAGCTCTCCCAGCTCACACTACGCCTGCGCTCACAGCTGCATGTGAGGACTGGCTCAAGGACAGCAAAGAGCCACCGTGGACAGGGTTTGCACAATCACTGCAACAGCCAGTAGCAGATTGTGCACCAAGATCTGTGGAAAGTGAGTTAAAAAGCCCCCAAATTGCACAGAGCTTCTCAAATAATGTCCATACATGAGCCATTGCAAACCAAACAATGAATACTGTCTTCCATCATCCCGAAGACATCTTATTAAAATAAAGTCTTATACACTGACTTCTGACTTCAAATGGAAGTAGGAGAAATACTGTGAACTAATACCATGATCTTCTAGATATATCTTAATTTCAACAGTACTGCTTATTTCAGTCACATGACATTGTTGAAGTTTATAAGAAATTTTGTCACAAGACCCACTAACAAGCAACAATAAAGTCATTAACAAAAACCAAGAGAATTTTAAATTAATGCTTTGCTTAGGAATCATATGTTATCTTCTCATAAAATATCACAACTGACATACATTTATGCATAATATTTACAATGCAAAACTGAGTTGAACAAAGATTTGTACTAAAAGTAAAGGCTTGATTTCATTTCTTAAATTCTTAATTGTGCAACCTTGTAATGGGACATAATTTAACAGGACTGTCTCAGTACAAAAAACTAAAATTATATACTTTTGGCTAATAAAAACCAGTTTTCCCTAAACCGGCATTCAGAGGTTTGACCTTTAACTATGTTGAAAGTAATCCAAAGTATTCTGAATTTATTGGACTTTGGAAGAGCAGTTAAGAGGTCCTGATTTAGAAAAGCCCATTTTAATCCTAATTTGAACCATGATACATATTTAATCTTTAATCAGGCAAGAGTACAATGCTACCATCGATGGGGTTGAAAATAGAAGGATTTTGGACTCTTAGTGGTGTGGCCTGCTCTTCACAGCCTGATGCACCATGGTTACTCTGATTTAGTGGTATTTCACACATAGTTCTTCAGCAGATGGAAATGATGAGAAGAAAAGACAAAGGGCACAGTCTAACATTTTATAAACTAACCTTATGAAAGTCTTGAAGAACATTTTGGAAAATAAAGATGCACTTTTTTTGTTTTCATAAAAGTGATAATGTGTTTTGCAATGGGGGAATTCTTTTAAAGAGGATGGGAGGACATGGCAGATTGACAATATTGTGCAATAGTCTGCCACATACATAAATTCCTCAGTTTTTATGAAGTCCACATAATGTTGATCTGCAACAGTTTCGACTTCAACTATGCAGATGTAGATGACAATACCCTTAAAAAAAAGGGAAATACAATTCTTACAACTGTTCTTTTATGCCCACAGGAAATAGTGACATGATTATAGCACTGTTTGAATGGAGACAAATATAAGTTTGCTTGGGCTTTTTTATCATTTACAATTGAGGGATGGGAGGAAAACATGCTTTTTAACAATAATACTTGCACAAAACCACACATAACTTACACAAAAATATTATTATTTTTCAAAATGTACCAGACTTACAATCCTAGATCTCAGTCTTCCAGAAACTTACAACCTTAATTGCCTTATATTCATTAATAGTCACTTAGTCAGTAAAGTAGTTTTGCCTTTTTAAAATAAGCAGATGCATAAGAGCATGTAAGGACTTACTAAAATCAGTGGGGGAAACCCCAAACCCATTAGCACATCTAATCTTAATACACCTAATAGAAGCCAAAATGTAGTGAGTCAACCCCGTGCTCAGTATAAAGCAGCACACCTTACTGGTGCACATGGAGATGTGCTGACTTACACCTACTGACACAGCAACCCAAGAGAGGTTAAGGGAAGTCCTGATTCTTGATACATTCCAGCAACTTCCATCACTCCAACTATGGAACCTTGTCACATTGTGATTTTTGAAGATTTAACCGTCTGGAGTAGGAATGTGAAAATACTGATTATTTTTTCTCCTCAGATGGCTAGTTCAAAAAGCAGTGAAATGAGTTGAAAAAAAAAAAAGAAAGTTTAATTTGTAGACACTAAGGAAGATGAATTAGACACCTAAGGATTATTACTCAATATTCCAAATGTATTTTATGATTGCTTTTGTTCTCTTCAGCAAATAACATTTAAATACTCCATGCAAAAGAGGAGCCTGAGGATGTTTCATCACAAAGTAGCTGATACTGTGGGGTAACACAGTTACTTGAGACATCAGGGTCCTTAGTTCAGCCTCTGCTGAATTCAGTGCATGGGCAGAAATTCAGGCTCATCTGGGATATGTTTGAACCACTGTGGTGTGAGAAGGATTCCTTCTCTGCTAAAAGACATACAAGTTGACCATGCAAAGTGAAATATTGTCAGGATAAGAATCAGAGAACACATCATCTTGTGGAAGGGTGAGGGCACTCTTGGAAGGCAGGAAGACTGAAATGTGCTTGAGCCAAGGCATCTCGTGGCATTTACTTGGTAAGAGGACACACTCCTCAAATAGTTGGGTGAGCTTAGCCTTTTATTTTCCTTGACTTCCATTACAATGCACAGCCTCAAAACATTTTGAAATATCAAACCAGTTCATTCCGACATTTTCAAAATAAAGCATTTCAACAGCGTGTTGAAAACATTTGTCAGTTTTGTTTCTACTCAGATTTTGTCAAATAGTTTTGACCACTCTGACTCTTTTCTCAGCAATAAATGTTACCCTGATTTTCCCCCACTCCTTAGCTTTGCTTTTCAAATGGCTTAGCCACAGCCCTACTGACACTTGGTAAAATTTTTGTTCTGTTTTATTTCAAATGGTAATTTTAAGTACAAGGCTTCCTGTAATCTGCAATGCAACAGCCTGCTTAGTCAACACCAACCCTGTGAGTGTTTAGGAGACCCTATGGTTTTTAGAAGGAAACAGGATATGTAACATTCTGCTAATTGAGTAAGACAGCTTTTATTACTAAGCAGCGTCTTTCCATTTCCCACTGAAGTCAAGATATTTACATACACCTAATGCTTCAATTTACAGGCTATAAACAGCCAAGCCATTGCAATGCAATTATTAATTGCTAATGTATTTGCATGGAAATTATTAAGCAGTTAATATTTTAAAGGAAGGAGCAGCAGCTGATTTTAGCCTCACAAGACAATTTGCCCAATGACGTGTCTCCTAGATCTCAGAAACAACAGATGTGAAAAACAGGTTTACACTGGTATAAGATGACTAAAATCCAGAATTTTCAATAACTAATTTTGATATGTTTAGATGTGTAATTTACATAAGCCTTAGCTCTAGGTTCAAATGAACAGTAGAAAAGCATGCTGAAATGAAATGCCTGGATCATTCAGATCCATTGAAATAGACAACACAAGTTTCAAGGAATCTCTGTGATCTTTTAGTCAGTGTTTTCATTTAGAGAACAGAGTAGAAAGTCCAGTGTAACATCTCATAGCAGGCAAATTGCTTTAAAATGTATGTTTTGGGTTATTGCTGTGTTTTGAATGTGTTGAAGATCCAATGATAGAAAATTATATCTTCCAAGCTTTACTGAAATCTTCAAATACTATGTAAAAAAAAAGGCACACTCAATATAAATGATGACACAGGAGTGTATATATTTAGGCCATATAACTAGCTGGAAAGACAAACTAAAACTTATCCTGGGTTAAATACTCTCCTGATTTTAAGGGGAAAGTTTTGTCCAAGCTCAAATATGAGCACTTGCTTCTAAACACAGAGCTGACTATTTCTACCTTTTGCCAAATGTAAACATTATACCATGTACTAGCTGTAGTAGAAATGAAAGTGCATGTATGTTTGGCTTGTAAACAAAAATGGCGTTATTAGCTCCTTAAAGACATAATCTATGTACAATTATGAACATTTTAAACCAAAAGTCGTTTTTATAGTAAATAAAATAAATAGTAACAAAAGAGGCCATCATTATGGGCATGTGCTAAAGCCTAGTGAAGTCAAAAGGTAATTTCACAGTGTTCAAAGCACTGAGTATTTCAAATCCTAAAGGAAAGTAACAGGAGCAATTTCCTATCACCTGCCCAAGCCTGAGTGCTTCACAGGGATAAAGAACATACATTTAATCACGTTTACTTCACTAGTTACTATGCATTTAATTGACTTTTTTATACTCAAATCCTACAATNATTGTACAGAAACATTGTGATTCTCAAGGTCAGTGTGATTACTCCAGAACTTCAGTGAGGCAAACAGTCTTAGCTGTCTGTGGGATCAGGATCTGACATTGTCACTCGCATGTTCTCCAGAGATTTACACTGTTATGGGTCCTCTAAAATCAATATTCAGATTATGTACTCTGACAATAAAATTAAATTTGTTAGCAAGTTCCAAGGGCTTGTTAGATACTCTCTTAAAGTCTCTATCTTTAAAGAAGAGAACAGGAAAGTTGAAAGATTACAAAAAAAGGAAACAAGTTATGTTTCAAACTACCTGTGAACAAAATTTAAAGCGTGCTGTTTTCAAGCTTTTCTTGTCATCATTCATTAACTTATTTGCTCATTCAAATCCTCAAGAGAGTAAAACCCAAATCCCGACAAAGTCACTACACCAAACATTATTTTAAATTTTGCATGCGCTGCTCAAAGCCTTGTGCTCAGAGCCACAGGAGTATGTCTAATCTCAGAGTCAAACATGGTGCAGCTCCTGCCTTGACTGGTAACTGTTAGTAATACGAGCAAAAGACATTGCACTGCTGGTGCCAAAGCTTTGAACAAAATTACTTCCTTTAACACACCGCCACCTTAATTATGTGCTGGGGAACATAAAGCAGGTCAGACAATTTGTACTGGGACATCATAATTCTATCAGTGTAATGCTGACATTGCTAAAGATTTATGAATGGAATGTTGCAATTATTTTTTTAGTAAACATATCAAGTTTCACTAATGGGGGGGCTGGAAGTACTAATTAGCTTTTGTTTTGGGTGGGTTTTTTTGCAGTGTATCATATAAGATGTGGGGAGCAGAGGGTAGAGGGGAAGGATCTGTGACAAAAACAAGCACACACAATTTATGTATGGCCTGTAATTCAAGCAGATGTTCTCATATAGGGGCTGCAGGGATTAAAGCCTTTCTGCACATAATTCTATTTGCTAACTAC